>CM063596.1:3891012-4107700 GCA_032356905.1 Salix exigua
GTCATTGTAGTTGTCATCAACCAATTTTTGGGTGACTCCTCAAAATATACCAAAAAATAACAAAAATAAAATAAAAGGGGTCAGCGTTAGTAGAAAATCAATGTGAAATTTTGGTTGTTTCCGCAAGTCCGATCGTATCTCTTTTATCCCCAAAAATAGAGGAAAATACAGATTTAAGGCAAAAAATAATTTATCATTGGATAAATCTGTGCAAAAATTAAGTCGAGGTATATAATTATTTTTTATGGGCCAATTTGATTTAATCATCGGCCAATTTAAAAGTATAATTATGTTTGAGAATTAATTTAGGGTCCAATTAAAGGATTTAATTAAGTGTAAGGACTTAATTATACTTTAAGTTGGTAAAAATAATTTTATTAACGGCTTATTCAGTGAAAAATCAAGTTCTTGAATTTAATTCGGGTTCAATTGAGAAGTTGGGAATTTTCGGAGACTAAATTGAATTTTTCCAAGCCAATTATGCAAAATCAGGGGTCCAATTGGAAACAATTGAGAGTTTAATGGTCAGTCGAGGATCAAGTAGCATAAATTGGAAATCAAGGACCAAAATAAAAAAAAACACTCAAAATTTAAGGATAACTTTGAATTTTTCACGGGGACATAATTGCACAAAATTATAAATTTAAAACCAATTAGGGGTGCAATTAAGCTAATTAAAATTGAGGGACCAAATTGATTTTTTCTATCTCCTCCTAAATCATTACGCGTGACTGCACTGTTTAGTCCACCTGAACAGTGCAGACATGCCACCTGAGCACGCCACCCGCGAGCGTGCATCGCAAGAGCAGAGCCCCTTCTCTCCTGTTACTGGGCAAGGTAGGCGGTGCCCCTTGGCTACACGCCATTGGTAGCCGAAGGGGCTGCTTCTCCTGCTATAAATATGCAGAGGTAGGGACGAGCAAGAGGAGGAAAAAACAGAGTTTTGGAAGCAAAAAGGGAAGTGAAAAACTGAGACAACAAGAAAGAAAAAAGAAGAAAAAAGCAACAAAAACAGTTCAGCTCTTTCTTTCTCCCCGATCGTGTCTCTCTCTCTCTAAAAACAGCAACTCTGGCGACCATCTCTGATCACCGTGCATCACCCCTTCATCACCAGAAACTCTCCTCTCCATGCTAGACGATCAGCCGTGCTCTCAGGTGAAGGCAGCAGTGGCAACGCTCGGTGCAGCAGGCCGAAACTTCAAGAGCTCCCTCCGGCCACCACAGGCCACCGCTGACGACGCCACAACCACTAGGATAACCACCTCGAACTCAGCTATCTGACCTTACCCACAGGTGAGCCTTTCACCACATTTTCATTTATTGTTCATTACCTTCAACCTTGCGTCCCTGTATGCAGTGGTACGTAATCGTCCCACTGTTCATGCAGGGCCACGCGTAGGTAGCTTGGGTCGGGCTTTTGTGCCCAGCCCGAGCATATAGGAGATGGGCCGTCATTTCGGCCCAGAGCTGAATAAGGTGGGCTTCCAGCCCACGATGGCTGGAGCCCAGCCCACACCTGTTTGGGCTTCCAACCCTCAGCCTGTTTGGGCTCCCGGGCCACGTTGGTGGGAGCCCAGCCCACTCCGGGTGAGCTGTCAGCCTACTGTGGCTGACAACCCAGCCCCCAAAAATAAAATAAAAAATAATAATAAAATATTTTTTTTATACTTTTGAAAGATGTATATACATTTTTTATTATTCTTGCAAAAAATCAAAATACAAAATGTGTTTTTGTACATACGGCCGAATTCCAAAGATTTTCTCATTGTATTTTTTGTAAAAAAAATATATTGCATATTTTTCCATAATTCTTTAACAAAATATATTCCATATTTTTTTTGATAATGCAGTGCAAAATTTTTAACTTAGAAAAATATTCCAACAACAATACAACTTATCTTAGGTAGGGTGCACTGGGGGTGATGTGTCTTCCCCTTGCACAACAAGTCCTTTTACCTAGACTCTCGCAGGCCAATAGGTTCCTAGTAACCTTAATACTAGGTGACGACTCCTAATATTTATAGTCGTAAATTTTATGACTATAAAACACCCCATTTTCACCGCGCGCCGTTGTCTCTCCAGGGAGGGATAGCGGGGTGCGAAGCGCGTCCAAAAATCACCGTCGTAACAGTAGTCTCATTGAAATTTACAAACACCATCATCAACATCTCATCCTTTGCTTCATCATAATTCACTTTCTGTTCCTTTTCTCAGTTAGAGCATTCCCATTGAAAATACACTAGCTCATGACAATACATTGTAGGATAGATTTATCGAGGCTAAATCTCCCTTTTCCTCTTCCTTGTCCTCAATGGGTTCCTCTGCCTTTACATCTACCTCCTTATTAGAATCCATGAGTGATCTGAAGTGCTTGTTCATCATTTACATGTCGAATGATCCGTTGTTCATGCACCAAGAGGCTGCTTTGTAGCTTGTCTACGGATATGGTGTCTTGGTCATTGGATTCTTCAATGGTTCAAACAACGTAAATATATTTTGGAGTTATAGACCTCAAAAATCTTTCAACGATAATTATATCATTCATTGGTTCTCCATGCGTTCTCATCTTGTTTTTTATGGTGAGAATTCTGCCAATGTAGTCATTAATTAATTTCGCAACCTTCATATGCACCACTCCAAACTCCTTGCTTGCAATTGAGCACACTAGACACGTGTTGTTCCTTGATATTTTTTCTTTAAGGAATCCCATATATCTCTCACCATATCTTTCTTCAAGATTGTCACGACGGTGATTTTTGGACGCACATCGTGCCCCGCCACCCCCTCTAGAGAGGAAACGACATGCGGTGAAAAGAGGTTGTGTTTATAGCCGTAAAATTTATGGCTATAATTCTAAGGAGTCACTACCTAGTATTAAGGTTACTAGGAACCTAGTGGTCTGCGAGAGTCTTGGGTAAGGGGACTTGTTGTGCAAGGGGAAGACGATTCACCCCCAATGCACCCTACCTAAGGTAAGTTGCATTGTTGTTTGATTGTTTTTCTAAGTTATGATATGTTATGCACGATGATGGATACATGTGGACGCAAATGTATGTATATACATATCGGGGAGTTTGTACCCAAAGACAAGTTCTAGACCATTACATGAGGGTAAGCTTTCTACTTGGTCTCGAAGGTTTATGAACTGCCTAGTGACTACCTTACGTGAAGGTAGTATAGGGGTTTACAAGAAATGGTTGGGGCACAATATGACCGCCATTATCAAGTACACACTCAGTTCATTGTTGGATGTTTCACGAATCTGAACCCCGACTGAAAGTCATGGGGCAGACCGTTAATCCCTACCTAAACTTAAAATTGGGTTTACTAAAGAAATTAAAATGCATGATGACATTAATTCAAATTCATTGTTATGCATGAGTTGAAAATAAAATGCATGCTAAAGCAGCAAAAATCCATGTTAAAACAGTAAAAATGCATGCAAAAATAAATTGAGAAATAAACAATCGATCAAACAAAGCTCAGTCCAACATGCGGTGAAAAGGGGCTATGTTTATAGCTGTAAAATTTATGGTTATAATTCTAAGGAGTCGCCACCTAGTATTAAGGTTACTAGGAACCTAGTGGTCTGCGAGAGTCTTGGGTAAGGGGACTTGTTGTGCAAGGGGAAGACGCATCATCCCATTGCACCCTACCTAAGGTAAGCTGCATTGTTGTTTGATTGTTTTTCTAAGTTAAAAAATTTTGCACTGCATTTTCAAAAACTTTTTTTTGTCTGCGGGTGTACTTTACAATGTAATTTTACACCGCGGCTACAAACCTTTTTTTATCTACAGATGTACTTTACAATGTAAATTTACACTTGAGTTTAAAGATCCTTTTTTTATCCATGGATGTATTTTACACCCTAATAGATAAAGCAAAAATATTTAAAATTATTTTTGATATTTTGGTCAAATTCCAACGGATAATCATTAACCAGTTACGATATCCAATTTTTGTTTTAAAACATGAGGAAGATGCAAAATATATATTTCTTAAAAAAAATATAATGAATGTTTTTTGGAATCTGGCCGTATCCACGAAAACAACACATTTTTTATTTTTTCAAATTCAATTTTTTAATATTTAAAAAAATTAAAAAAAATCAGGGCCGACCCAACTAAATGGGTCGGCTAGCCAAGATAGGCCAAAGCCCAAATTTAATGGGCTGGTATAAGAGCCGACAACCCAGCTCTCATGGACTGGGCCTCCAGTCCAAGTGGGCTGTAAGCCCACCTTCCTTAATGCATATGGGCGGGCATGAAGCCTGCCCCAACTCAAATAGGCCTGCATGCACAGTGGGATGAATTTCGTCTCACTGCATGCAGGCGAACGACGAGAGCTAGGAGACAATCGATAGTGATTTTTGGAGTGTGACGAGAGATGTACCTATTAGCACCATTGGGTAGAGGAGATCGTGGTGGTTCTTATGGTCGTTGTGGCATAGGAAATGGTGGCCTGTGGTGGCCGGAATAGACGCTGGAAAGTGACAGGCTAAGCTTGCTGCGATGGTGGACTTGCTTCTTCCTTCGCTTGAGACGGTGATTGGGATTCTGGGGATGAGGGATTGCTTCTGGTGATGATTAAGCGACTCTTGATGGCTGAAACTGGTGGCTGGTGTGGACGCCGAGAGAGAGAGAAAGGCTTATGGTTTTAGAGAGAGAAACAAAGAAGACCGAGAGAGAGAGAGAGCAACACCGAGAGGGATGAAGAGCGACTATGTTTTTTCGTAAGTTTCCTTCGTTTTCTTTTGCGTTTTCTCTGCTTTTTTCTTCTTTTTTTATTCTCTGCGTGAACAATCTTCTTCTTCTCTTTCCCCCTTTTGTTCTCTTTCCCCCCCTCTCTGCATGCATGGGCATGCCTTTTATAGGCCAGAGGCAACCCTTCGGCTGCCCTTGGCATGCACCGATGGGTTGCTGCCACTTGAAATCACAGAGGCATGCCCTGCACTGTTCAGGTGACTGAACAATGCGGGTATGCTTGCGAATTTCAAGTGATTTCTCAGAGGGCAAAATTTCGATTTGGTCACTCAATTTGTAATTGTCTTAATTTCACCCCCAATTGGATTTAAACTTATGCCATACTTGATATGTCGAGAGTGATGTCCATGTTGTACTTGTATTGCTTGATGAAAGCATCTACCAGATTTTTCCAGCTACAGATCCTGATGTTCTCTAGTCACATGTACCAATTCAAGGCTGCCCCACTCAAACTATCTTGGAAAAAATGCATCAATAGTTTTTCATCATGCACTACTTCTGCCATTTTATTACAGTATGATTTTAGGTGAGTGACAGGGCATTGTGTCCTGATGTATTTGATAAATTCAGGGACACGAAACTTGTTTAGTATTACGACGTTCGGGACTAGACAAATTTCTGCAGCTTGTACTGGGTCATATAAGTTTACCCCTTTAATGGCTCTTATCTTGGCTTCTAGCGTTGCCATCTTATCTTGGTTAATACCCTTTGATGCTTCTATAACCGTTTGGGTTGGCGCAGGTGTTGGCATTGCTGATTGTATGAAAGTTGGGTTCTGCTGCGGATCCTGAATACTTTCTCCTATCACCTCTTCATGGTGGTTAACTCGTGTTTGAGTAGCAGACACGGGTCTAGTTGAAGGACCCTCGCCAGAGGTGTTTCTTAGCGCTTGCTCGAGTAAGCTGCTAAGACTAGCCACGCTAGCTTTTAGAGAATCCAATTCTTCTTGAAAATGAGCATCACAATGTGCACGCTCCTCGTCCTCCATATTTCTCTGCTGGAGTCTAGTGGTAGGAGCTCTTCGGGGACCTATATTTCAATCTGCCATGATATGTTATGCACGATGATGGATACATGTGGATGCAAATGTATGTATATACATATCGGGTGAATTATCGATGAGTTTGTACACAAAGACAAGTTCTAGACCATTACATGAGGGGTAAGCTTTCTACCTGGTCTCGAAGGTCTATGAACTGCCCAGTGACTACCTTACGTGAAGGTAGTATAGGGGTTTACAAGAAATGGTTGGGGCACAGTAGGACCGCCATTATCAAGTAAACACTCAGTTCATAGTTGGATGTTTCACGAATATGAACCCTGACTGAAAGTTAAGGGGCAGATCGCTAATCCCCACTTAAACTTAAAATTTGGTTTACTAAAGAAATTAAAATGCATGATGACATTAATTCAAATTCATTGTTATGCATCAGTTGAAAATAAAATGCATGCTAAAGCAACAAAAATCCATGTTAAAACAGTAAAAATGCATGCAAAAATAAATTGAGAAATAAACAATAGATCAAACAAAGCTCAGTCCAACATGCGGTGAAAATGGGCTATGTTTATAGCCGTAAAATTTATGGTTATAATTCTAAGGAGTCGCCACCTAGTATTAAGGTTACTAGGAACCTAGTGGTCTGCGAGAGTCTTGAGTAAGGAGACTTGTTGTGCAAGGTGAAGACACATCACCCCTAATGCACCCTACCTAAAGTAAGTTGCATTGTTATTTGATTGTTTTTCTAAGTTAAAAATTTTGCACTGCATTTTCAAAAACCATTTTTTTGTCTGCGAGTGTACTTTACAATGTAATTTTACACCGCATCTACAAACCTTTTTTTATCTACGGATGTACTTTACAATGTAAATTTACACCGAAGTTTAAAATTCCTTTTTTTAATCCATGGATGTACTTTACAATGTAAATTTACACCCTAATAGATGAAACAAAAATATTTAAAATTATTTTTGATATTTTGGCCAAATTCCAACGAATAATCATAAACCAGTTACGATATCCAATTTTTATTTTAAAACATGAGGAAGATGCAATATATATATATATTTTTTAAAAACAATATGATGAAATTTTTTTGGAATCCGGATGTATGCACGAAAACAACACATTTTATTTTTTTAAATGCAATTTTTTAATATTTTAAAAAAAATAAAAATAAAAAATTCAGGCAGGGCCAACTAAATGGGTCGGCTAGCCAAGATGGGCCAAAGCCCAAATTTAATAGCCTGGGATAAGAGCCTAGGTGGGTTGTCAGCCCACCTCTCATGGATTGGGCCTCCAGTCCAAGTGGGCTATAAGCCCACCTTCCTTAATGCATATGGGCCAGGCACGAAGCCTGACCCAACTCAATCAGGCCTGCATGCAAGCGAATAACGAGAGGTAGGAGACAATCATCAGTGATTTTTCGAGTGTGATGAGAGATGTACCTATTAGCACCGTTGGGTAGAGGAGATTGTGGTGGTTCTTATGGTCATTGTGGCGCCGGAAATGGTGGCATGTGGTGGCCGAAATAGACGCCGAAAAGTGACGGGTTGAGCTTGCTGCGACAGTGGACTCGCTTCTACCGTTGCTTGAGATGGTGACTGGGATTCTGGGATGAGGGATTGCTTCTGGTAATGATAAAGTGGCTCTTGATAGCTGAAACTGGTGGCCGGTGTGGACGCCGAGAGAGAGAGAGAGAGAAAGGCTTCTGGTTTTAGAGAGAGAAGTAGAGAAGACTGAGAGAGAGAGAGAGCAACACCGAGAGGGATGAAGATCAACTATGTTTTTTCATAATTTTCCTTCGTTTTGTTTTGCTTTTTCTCTGCTTTTTTATTCTCTACATGGACAATCTTCTTCTTCTCTTTCCCCTCTCTATTCTCTTTCCCACCCCTCTCTGCATGCATGAGCATGTCTTTTATAAGCCGAAGGTAACCCTTCGGCTGCCCCTGGCATGAACCGATGGGTTGCCGCCGCCTGAAATCACAGAGGCGTATGGTTGCGAATTTCAAGTGATTTTGCAGTGCGCGAAATTTTGATTTGGTCACTCAATTTGTAATTGTCTTAATTTCACCCCCAATTGCATTTAAACTTATGATTTTGTGCAATTATACCCCGAAAGAATTTCAATATCAACCATAGCTTTGTGCGACCTTTTTTATTTTGGTATTTGGTTTCTGATTTTCACGATTTAACCCTCAATCGACCATTAAACTCTCAATTTATTCAATTCGGCCCTCCATTTCGCATAATTGACTTGGAAAAAAATCAAATTGGTCTCCGAAAATTCTAATTTCATCAATTGAACCCAAATTAAATTTAAGAACTTGATTTCTTATTAACGAAGCCCTTAATAAAATTAATTGACCAATTTAAAGTATAATTAAGTCCTTGTGCTTAATTAAACCCTTCAACTGGACCCTAAATTAATTCTCAAATATAATTATAATTTTAAATTAGCCAACGATTAGATCAAATTGGCCCATAAAAAAGTAATTATATCTTTGGACTTAGTTTTTACACAGATTTATCTGATAATAAATTATTTTGACCTTGAATCTACGATTTTCTTTATTTTTAGGGACAAAAAAGATACGTCCGGACTCACAGAAATGACCAAAAATTCCACATTGATTTTTCCACCAACATCAACCCCTTTTATTTTATTTTTGTTATTTTTGGGTTGATTTTGGGGAGTAACCTAGAAATTGGGTTATGACGAAGATTATTTCCAGTATTGATCGATCAATGGCTTGGAACAAATAGTTCTTGGTCTTTAGATCTTTCAGCTTTTGATCTCCATAGGTTTTCTGTTGTATCTCACTCAAACTCGATTCTCTTGTTGTAACAGTGATCCTAGTCTCTATTATGTTCCAATAACCTTTTGAACACTAAAAATTCTCCATTAGCATACTTCAATAGTCACAGTGATCATAAAACCTAGGTGTGGCAGGTTGCATGAAACTGTTCTTAGATGTCATGTTTATGGCTCTTCACTTTAACACCTAAATCTCTAGTTTTGATCAACCTCGTAAGGAGGCTCTGATACCAAATATTTGAGAGTAAAAGATAACAAAATTTTTTGTTGAGTTTAATTGCTTAAAAGATAGAAGAATCTTATTTAGCTAGATTACAGTTATGACTATTAAATAGCCTTACACTGAAAAATGAAAAACAACCACCCATGATTTCAAATCCTATAATCATGGTACATGGCTACTTTAACATAAAAACAATCTTCTTCTTCAAGTTAAAAAGAAACTATTCAACATAACAGAAATTAGCTTAAAACATGGAATCTTTGTCTCTAATGGCTAGCTCCTATTGTTCCATCATGCACGTGATAGTCTTTTATGCTTGGAAAAAATATATGAAAAAATTTGCAAATAGTTTTTGCAGGCTTTGGTTTTCATTCAAGGAAAAGATATTTTAGGATGGAATACAATCTGAATGACAAATGTCCAATTGGAGGGTTGGTGTAGGACTAGTATCTTTTAAATTATACATACAAATAGTGTGGGGAAACACACTATAGCTCACCACAAATTTCATTATGGATTGCTATAGTTCTTTTCCTTACTTTGTTTTTTAACCGGGATCCTATTTGCAGGCTTTGGTTTTCATTCAGGGAAAAGATATTTTAGGATGGAATACAATCTGAATGACAAATGTCCAATTGGAGGGTTGGTGTACGACTAGTATCTTTTAAATTATACATACAAATAGTGTGGGGAAACACACTATAGCTCACCATAAATTTCATTATGGATTGTTACAGTTCTTTTCGTTACTTTGTTTTTTAACTGGGATCCTATTTGCAGGCTTTGGTTTTCATTCAAGGAAAAGATATTTTAGGATGGAATACAATCTGAATGACAAATGTCCAATTGGAGGGTTGGTGTAGCACTAGTATATTTTAAATTATACATACAAATAGTGTGGGGAAACACACTATAGCTCACCACAAATTTCATTATGGATTGCTACAGTTCTTTTCCTTTGTTTTTTAACTGGGATCCTATTTTTGTTTAACCTTTTCATGTTTGGTTTTTTTGATAACCGAGGTGTACGGGCCAACTCACACATATCAAGACTAATCTCCGAACAAACTTATTTCTTACATTTGTTTCCTATTTTCTTTCCACTTACACTTTTTTTGGTTTTGTTTTTAATAACTGGGGTACTAGGATAACTTACGTGCAATGTGATTCCCCCCCCCCCCCATGCATACATTTTTTTTTATAATCGTCGTATTCGGGTTAGCTTATGCGCACCATAACCAATCCCCGCACCTTTTTTTTTTCATTTTTCTCATGCTTTCCCCCCCACTTATACATTTTATTTTTGATAACCGGGGTGTGTGAGCCAACTTACACGCACCTCAACTAAACACCTGACCTAATGTTTTTTTTCCTTTTTTTAATAACCGGGGTGTTTGGGTCAGCTTATACACACTACGACTAATCCTGAACCCCACTTATATATGTTTTTTTGGTTTTTTTTTATAATTGGGAGTGTCCAAGTTAACTTACGCGCACCATGATTTTTTTTTTACTTATATTTTTTTAACTAGGGTGTCCAAGCCAGCTTACGTGCACCATGATTAATCCCCGAACCAACTTTTATTTTTTTTTCTTTTTTTCCCCACTTATACATTTGTTTTTTTTTTTTGATATATAAATACAAAATAATCTTTGTATACATGCATAAGAGAGAGTTTCACTCTCATTTTATACTACCAAAGTTGAACTTACCATGTTTTTTAATAGAAACCACATTTATAAAAATAAAAATAAAATATCTAAAATAAGAGTAGAGGTGTATACATACAAATGGTGTAGGGAAAGCATTGGAGATCCCCACACATTTCACTGTGGATTGTTATAATGCTTTCCCTTGCCCCCTTTTTTTAGCAAGGATCCTTTTTTTTTTGGTTTGTTATGTAACTGGGGTGTCGGGGCCAGCTCACACGCAGCACGACTGATCTCCGGACCAACTTTTTTTTCTTAGATTTTCCCCCTATTTATACTTTTTTTTAATAATCGAGGTATGAGGGTTAGTTTACTCACACCACTATTTTTTCCCCATGTATATATTTTTATTTTTTGAGAATCGTGGTGTTCGGGCCAGATTACACACACCACGATTAATCTCCAAATCCATTTTTTTCACTTTGTTTTTTCTTTTTTTTCTCACTTATAGATATATTTTTTGTTTTTTTAATATACAAATACAAAATATGCATAAGAGAGTTTCACTCTCATTTTACACCACCAAAGCTGAAGTTAATATGTTTTTTAACGCATGCTGCATTTAATATAAATACAAATAAAAATCAAAAATCAAAACTAAGAACAGAAGTGTATATACAAACAAAAAATTACAAATTATCTTAGAAGAACTGAACAAATCAAGGGATCAAACTAAACCAAAAAATAAAAGAATAAATATAAAATAAAAAATTATATATATTAAAACTAGATAAAAAAAACATCTTAATCCCTGCGGTAGAGCGCGCATCTTAGTCCCTGCGGTAGAGCGCAGGTTTATGGCCAGTTATATACAATTTGGGATCAATAGAGATTGTCATATATTTCATTATTCAAGTTAGTCCATACTGGAAATGATCTCCATCGTGAAAGAATATGCTATTAATTTTTCTTTTCTTTTTTATGTTTCTAAAAATATGAGATATGGGGTCGTTAATAATTATTACATCGTTGGGGATCTGCTGATTTTGAATGAGAAAACTCTACAAACATGATGTTTATATATATCAACATTATGATTATGGAGTTCGAACAATCAAATGGATACCTAGTGATCTTTTGTTTGTAGGTTTTGTCTTCTCCGTGGCTTGTACCTTTTCTTCCTGTATATAGCTTTACTTTCGGAAGAAACCTGCACTAAAGTTTAGACTAATCTGCTTGTTCTTAAGGATCTTGATTCCCTAAATTTCTGGAATTCAATAACCATCCCCAAAGCTACAATGCCCCTTTACAAGGTGGTCGAGTGAGTTTTGATCTCAGGACATTAAAACATGTAGGATGGAATGTAAATGAAAGTGATCATTGGGCGGAATCTTCACAGGAGTAGAATTTGGGTGGGTTACAAATTATTTTTTATTTTATTTTCTTGCATTATTTTTTTTTATGTTTTCTAATTGTTTTAATATACAGATATCAAATTAAATTTTAAAAAATCAAATATATTTATAAATAAAAAAATATTTTGAAAAACAATATTTATGCTATACCCTTCCAAACAAACCCATTTCGGTGCTAGAAAAATGATGCAATTTTTAATTTTTAAGTGGTTTCTAATAAGAACTCAAAGTATATGTTTGCTTATATAAGTAAAAACAAGAAGTAAAAAACAAATGGTATTTTTTTTTAATTTACGCACAAAGGAATGGAAAAATGTTCTATGAGAAAAAAAAAAACAAAAAATAATGAACCAAAAGATCGAGGTGATGACTCATGGGGATCATTATAATGTTTAAATAAATATGTCGCTTGAGAGGAACAAGTATAAATAGCTCAGTTGTAATTAAGATACCTAAATGCTTATTATACAGCACTAATTACGCTCCTTAGCGGTCATTAGGGTTAGGCAATGACTTTCATGAGTTAGTAGTTGGTAGGCTGGAAATTTTAAATTATTTTACAATTACTTTTCTATTTTTAATTGTCTATAAAGAATATCACTTTTATTAAGCAATTCTATTCCACTTCCAATAAAGCATTAATTACAATTGAGGATAAAATTGAAACCCAACGAAGGAAGCCAGATAAAGCATTAGAACCCTTGATGAAGCTCACGTCCATTGCCAAGAGCCCAATAAGTAATGGCCAATGCTCATAACTGAGCTCACATCCAATGTCAGGTTCTATAAACAACGTTGTTTTGTTGAAAAATATATTTAGTTTAGAGTTGATCTTGATATCTTGAGTACAGGTTGAAGGATTTTTTTAGAATGGACAGAAAGAAAAGAACCATAATTGTGTAATGTGTTGTGAAGTTTGTGTTGGGCTTAGATTCTTAGAGTTCGCTATGTTTAGTAGTCGAGTTTTTATGATAGTTTTTTTTTAAAATTATCAATAATAAAATCCTTTTTAAATGGGTTATTTGTTCTGTGCATCGAAAAAAAATGAATGTTGTTATTGTCCAAAATATTTGAATAATTATTTAATTAGTAGATTATCTATATGCAACGAATCACAAAGTCAGTATCTCATATATTTTTTCATTGTAAATAATTTGACCCAATTTTCCCACCTGTTTTATCTATTTGTGACTTCGTATATTTTTTTTTATTGAAATACTATTAAATCTGAAATATCATATATAAAAAAGACATAAAGGTCAGTTATGAACAAAAATAACATTGACTAAAGAATAATTTTAATTATTATTACATTTTAATCATCATAATTATTATAGTTGCTATTATAATCATTATTGTAAATAATTAGTATTCTGATTATTACTGACAGTATTGTTATAATTGTTGTTATTATTACGACAATAATCATCACTATAACCAACATTGTTGTTTTTGTTAATATTATTTCAATTATAATTAGTATTATTATCATTATTATAATTTTTTTATCATTATTGATATTATAATATTATTTTATGAGTTATTGTTATTATTATCATCAAAGTCATAATTAGTTATATCTTAAGCGTTCTAATGATTACAATAAATTCTAATCGCTATTATCATGATAATTTATAATGTCACTATTATCATCAAGATCATAACACCTTAAATTATTATTATTATTAGTAGTAGTAGTAGTAGTAGTATTGTTAATATAATAATAATTATTAACTTACCTTGAGGAATAAAAAAATCAAAAACCTTAACAAAAGGGTAAACAAGAAAAAATATATCTCAAATTATTATTATTATTGCATGTATAATGAAAAAAAATTATCTTGAAGAATAAAAAATATTAAAAATTATAACAAAAAAATAAAATAAATGAAAAAAGAAAAATAAATATTATTAGTCTTAACAAAATCATTTGAAAACACATCTCAGATTATTATTATTATTATTATTATTATTGCATAACTAATGAAAAGATCAAAAATACCTCGAAGAATAAAAAAAATATAACAAAAGAGTAAACAAAAAAAATGACAAAACAAAAATAAATATTATTAGCCTTAAAAAAATTAGGGGCTAGTTGACATGAACAATCACACAAAAACAAAAGGATTGTTCATGCTAATTAATTAGCACAAGCAATTGTAGAAGAATGAAAAAAGACAATGAAACTGTTCAAGCTAAATAATTAACATGAGCAATAGCAGGAAAACCAAAAACATTATTCATGCTAATTAATTAACATGAATAGCTGCAGAAGAATGCAAAAGAGGTAGTGGAATACACTATTCAAATCCACAAGAAAATCAATGTGGATGAATAGTGATTTCAAGACCTCATTTATTTGCAGGAATAATTCATGCTAACTCATTTTTAATAATGCAGGTAAAATTCAAGAATTTATAATATATAATAATACTTCAATCATTAATAAAAAAACCCTATAATCTATTTTGTTTTCCCACTACTTCTATGAAAGACAGGGTAGGGGGTTGGTATTTTTTTTTTAAATAAAATAGTAAGTCACTGTATTATCAATATTTATTTCTTTTTCTTAAATTAGATTAAGGTTTAAGTGAGTGTGTGTGTTTGTATATATATATATATATATTTTAAAAAGGGCTAAATATCAAGGTTGTATGATATGAGTTTGACTTGCTTTAATAGTGGGTTCATTTATGCGCTAAAATCAAATGAATATTGATCTAATAAGTTGTCAAACTCATATTTTTAGGTCTAGGCACGAGTTGAGCCCAAGTACATATAAAATCTAATAAGATACTAGATCCAACATCATTATATTAGCTACATGATGAGCCCAATGTACTTGTGAATTGGCAATAAACTAGATCCAACATCCTTGAATTCACCTACGTGTTAAACCTAAATACATATGGGTCTTACAAGGTATCAAACTTAACATCCTAAGATTCAGCTATACGGTGACTCCATGTACATGTGGGTCTGATGAGTTGCTAGACTCAACACCCTTGAGTTCAATTAAATGTTGAGAGCAAGTATATATAGGTATAACATGGTGTTAAACCCAATCTCTTTAGATTTACTTACATATTGAGCCCACCCAATCTCTTATAAGTTTGGCAAAGTGGTAGACTTATCACCATTGAACTTGACATTGTTTCAAGTACAAGTGGGTATGGAGTTAACGATCATGATAGGTTTCATGTTGAGTCACAAATATTTATTTTTTTATTTTTATATAATATAACATGAAATATTAAAAGTCAAGAATAATTATTTTTCTGCATCTTTGAGTGTATAAAACTCTTATAAGGGCCTACCATATTTCCATAAACATTAAAATTATATTGGGGATATCTATGCCTCATTAATATAATGTAAATTTTTTATCACACATTAATGTTTTGAGAAGAAAATAACATTCTAACCCTTCATTCAAGCAAGGGGTTCACAATTTATTTTCTTTGAGCATTCATACTTTTATCATCTAAAACACAAGAACAAACATACTTGTTTTTCACATTTATAGCTTATTTTAGCATTTATTATAATCTTTTACTAAAAGTTATTAACTTTATCTTTGAAAGGTCTCTAAACCTCACTAAGAAAAATTATCTTATAAGTGTTAGGTATTCTATTACTAAATCTATTTTGTGAACTCTAAATAAGATAATAACTTGAACATAAGATAACCAATTATCTAAACACAAAATAACCTTATTCCAAAATATATTAAATTTTAATACATCATCATATTGACTTAGATAATTTTACACAACTCATAAGCATTTTAATGTTGAAGTTATACAAAAAACATTATATGAGCATGAGGACTTCATAATTAATTAAAATCATAAATATATTAATTATAATTCATAAAATTTGTATAACATGTATGAATGTAAATTTATCAATCATAATAAATATGAACTAATATATGAGAATCTAAGAATATTACAATGAATGATTAAAAATAGTTTAATCATATAAATCAATTAATAACTAACTAATAATGCATAGTGAAATATTTATAAAATTCAATTGTAGACCATGCAAGGAATTAGGAAAGGAAATTCCAAAGATACCAAACAAAATCTATGAAGTTCTTACAATTTCAATAATTATAGTTTTTTTTCTTAAGCTTTTTCAAGTCCAAGTAGTATGTATTTCCAAACAATGTTTCACTTATGAATATCTTTATATTAAGATTTATATTATTTGATTATAAAAATATTTTAAAACAAGGTTATATATTAATCAAGTTACAATTCCTTTTCTTACATCTAAGTATGCACTTTTATACAACATAACCTAGGCCCCACTTATTTTTACTATATAAAGTGGTTTTTTTCAAACTTTTATTTTTTTATTTACCATTAAAAAATCTAGTCAATGGAAAACACTATCTAGTTAAAAGAAATTTTTGATTGGTTTCCAAAATGTGTTTTTCATTTATTGTTAACAAACTATACCTTTCATAAGTAGTGAAAAAATCAAAAACTATCTTGTTATTTGTTGATTCTATCAAATCTTGTCTTCAATATTTTTATTTCTATATATTCTATTTTTGAATATTCTATTTTTCAAATTCATCCCTTAGAATCTGATTTTTATATCAATTTTGACCCTTATTTTTTTTTTATTTACTTTTCTCTAATCATTTTCATAATTGAAACTATTTTATCTACTAGATTTTTTTTAGTTTTTTTCTTATTTTACTTGAAATAATTTATGAAATTACTTTTTTTATTGCAGCACCATCTTTTAACTTTTTTTATACATAAGATTTGGTCTTCATTATTTTGACTGTTATTTATTTTATTTGAAATAATTTATGAAATTTGTTTTTTTTTTAATTTCATTATTATTTAACTTTTTTACTTAGAATTTAGTTCTCATTATTTTAATGAACCTGAAAATAAATATTAAAGTATTAATACATTATTTTCAGCTTATTTTTTATGATATAGTCGACAACTATAAAATAATTTAAACTTATCTTTCATGTTACTATCAAATATCCTAAAATAATTAACTTTTTAGGAATTCACTTTCTATACATATCACTCTAAAAAAATTATTTTCCAGCTAACAAACAACAATAATATATTGAACTTTGTTTATCAATAATATAGATAAATGCCAATTGTTTTCAAAAGAAAACGAGGTAGGTAACACTACTACTACCCAATATTCCTATCATCCCAACTAGTTCATGGCTACCCCCCCCCCCTCCCCCAGCAAACTGATTATCCATAGCTTTATAATAACGCAATGAATCACACCAAATTTGTCGATACAAAGGAAAAGAAGAAGAAAAAAAAGAAAAACTCGTGGCCCACGCTTAAAAAACAGCATTGGCGCCAATTTAAGATGAGATGGAATTGTAAGAAGTGGGCCACGTGTCCAGTCATTAGACCATCGACATAAAACGTAGATACCATCCATGCTGATCTGTAATTTCATGAACCACAACATAAGTTTCATTTCATTTTAGAGAAGGGTCATTTGAAAGGACGGTGGTGGTGGTGGTGGTGGTTGAAACTGGAGATATGATTTCAGGTTTGCAAGATGACAGGGAAAGTAGAAGCTGAAGAATTGAAGATTATATGTTCTAAGCGTTGTTGTTTAGATTGATTTTGTATTGTATTCAAAATGATTAAATTCTATAGTCAATAAGTCAACAAGGTAGTTAGTTTCAGTTTTAAGTCAAATTAGTTGATAAGCTGAAAATATTAACCGAATTCAATTTTACTCTTTGTAATGTTTTTTGTTACCTATAAATAAAAATAATAGAATGACAGTAACTATACGAAAAATTTTGTCCATGTTCACGTTCTTTCCTATACAAAATACATAGCTTT
Source organism: Salix exigua (assembly GCA_032356905.1). Taxonomy (NCBI): domain Eukaryota; kingdom Viridiplantae; phylum Streptophyta; class Magnoliopsida; order Malpighiales; family Salicaceae; genus Salix; species Salix exigua. Next base: position 3,908,740 of record CM063596.1, read on the forward strand.
TGTGTTCTTCATTTTCTAGAAAAATTCTATCTACAAATTATAATTGCTGCAATAGCAATTCTCAGGTTTTTGTTCTTGTTTTCAGTGTTGATTTGAACAGTACTTGTTTTTCATGAAATTTACATTTTTCAACATGGTATCAAAGAAAAATTAAATCTTTAAAAGGAAATTTTAGAGAAACACGAGTGAATCAAAAACATGAGATTTTTTCAAGGTTATTTGGCCTTGAAATGTAAGTGTGGAAGATTTTGAAAATCCCAGAAATTCAATCAAGAAATTAATCTTGGTTCGTTCTTTAAGTGATCAACAATTGACAGAAATTATCAATTGTTATCCTTGTTCTCTGTTTTGTGATTCATGATAAAGAAAAAAGACTGCAAAGGGAAAATCAAAGTGTCAAAAATAGATTCATCATCGTTTTCGTTAAAATCACCAATTTTCACAGGATCAAACTATGGTGTTTGGGCTGTGAAAATGTCAACTTATCTCAGAGAATTTGATTTGTGGGAGATTATGGCAAACAACAAGCAGCCAAATCCCTTGGCTACTACTCCAACAATTGCACAAATTAATTTCTTTAATGAAGAAAAGACATAGGGATACAAAGCACTTACAACATCACATAAAAAAACCTTAATAAGAGTGGAAATAATAAAATTTTGAAATAAAAACTAAGAGTATGCATATATAAATATAGACAAAAATAGGAACCATTTAAGAAATATAAAAAAAAATAAAAGAATTAAATAAAATCCAAGATTAAAAGTATAAGGGCCGAAATGAAAAACACATATGTAATAAATTTCATTTAAAGGACAAAATCAATACAGATCAAAACTTTGATATTGAAAAAACTCAAAGAATTTAGCACAAAATCGGAAATTAAAAGTCTAGGAACCGAAATGAAACTAAAATATATAATCAATTTGAATTGAAGGATACAATTGAAACAAACTAAAACTCTGATATAAAAAATATTAAGGATTTCAAACCAATCGGGATATTAAAGGTTGAGGACTAAATAAAACTACAATATATAATCAATTGCAATTGAAGAAACAAATCAAAACTTATATAACAAAAATAAGGATCATAAAACACAATTCAAAGATTAGGGATTACAATATGTGCAATAACCTTAATATCCTCTGCGGTAACCATGCATTTTTGTCTTCTTCGTTGGTATTATGGTTATTTAACTTTGCACATAAAGGAAAAAAAACCCTCGGATCCAAGGCTAAAAACATAGTAAACATAGTGGTAAAATAATAATATTACTATTTCAATCCACAATGTCTCTGAATCTAGATAAACAATGCAAAATATTGTTCATTACCGTTGATACCCATGACCTCTTATAGCTTATAAGATAATGACCACCTCTTGTTTGACACAGTATTTTAAAAGCTTTTTATAAATTTTTATTTTAAATTAATGTTTTTTGATATTTTGATGCATTAATATTAAAAATGTATTAAACAAAATACAAAAACATCATTTTAAATTATATCTTAATAAAAAACACTTTAAAAATTAATCACAACTATATTTTCAAATAGACACTTTTACTTCAAAAATGGGCTAATTAGCTGGCTCCACTTTCATGGAGAGTGGTCTCGCTTAATTAGGAGGCTTGTGCTTCCTCTTCTTTTTGTACATAGAGATGGGGTCGAATATCGATGGAGGCGTGTTGTTGCAGGAAAGACCGATGAATCTTTAACAAATGTTGCGATCATTTGCCATCGTCGCCTTGGAATTTCAGATAGCTTCATGGTGTCATTAAGCAGTCCACATTTGTAATTAGTTGCCAGAGGGGCGATGTCCGAGAGAAAATGACCTCCTCTTCAATTTAAACTTGGAAAATGGGCTAATTACTCGGCTCCACTTTCATGGAGAGAATGGTCTCACTCAGATTGAAATTATGGAGGGGTAAGGTAACCTCTGGTTGTGTGTAGCCCAGTCCAATTTGAAATCATTGAGGGGTTAGGTGGTTGATAAATGAAGCAGTGATTTAGGGTTCAAGAAAGTTGACAAGTGACAAGTCGGTTATCCCGCTTATAACATCGAGCCAGTAGGGTGAATTGGACTCCTCTGAAAAAAGCATCACCACGTAGGGTCCGGCGTCGTACTAGGTCAAGGCTATGTTTGGACCCAACAAAGGGGAGTTTTATCTGGTCTAATACAAGACATGCAACTCATGAAGACCTTAAGTGAGCTTGTGACTGGAGCTTGAAAGTGGTGGGACCCAGCGTGACCACGACAGAATATTGGGTTCAGGGTTGTTTTGCTGGCCCTAATTTTGGTTTATGTTTTGATTGAAATTTAAAAAAAACAATTTTATAAAAAGTATCTTTAAATGTAAATCATAATTAAAATTAAAATATTTGATTAAAACTATAATTGAGTTTGAGATCAAATGAAAAATAATTTTGTATATATGGTTATCAAATTTTTTTATATATTGTCAGTTTATAAAATTATTTTAAATGACATATATAAGCTTTTAACTTTTTCTCTCATCTTTTGTTGAACCAAAATAAAAAAGATAGTTAAAAGTGTGAGTGTGATTGTTTTTCATTCAATCTATTTTTTTTATTAAAATTTATTTTAAATACCAGTATATCAAAACAATTCAAAAAAAAAAAAAACGATCAACAAAAGACATGTCCAACTTTAATTACAAACATGCAATAATTTGGCACAAGAAAATGATCACTCAGGAGATATGACTTTTACTATTTTTATTATAGTCAAATGTCACCTTCATGAATCGACAATTAATTTCATGTGTGAATTCAAATCCAACTAGATCTATAATGGGGATCATGAAAGCAATGAAAAACATCTAATACTAGCTTCTCCTAAACCATTGTTTGAGTGTTTTATTTTATGGGCCCCATACAAATTATGAATAAGTTTAATACATAACCAAACACTAATACATCATATTATTTTAAACTTAGTTACAATCACAAAAACAAACAACCCACTAAATATATTCTTTTTATTTAACATTCGTTTATATATTTTGATTTTTATCTTTAAAAAAGTGATATAGTTTAAACACAACCATGATTCTAAATATATTCTTTTTATTTAACATTCGTTTATATATTATGATTTTTATCTTCAAATAAAAAGTGATATAGTTTAAACACCACCATGATTCTAAATATTAGTATCATAAATAACGGTTGTTTATTCGTATTGCAAAATCCATGTTTTATGCAGACTAATTAATCTTAATAAGAATCATTACGAAGATTCAATAGTCAAAACATAAGATCTAGGACCCAATAGCAAAAAACAAAAGAGGAGATAATGTGACGTTGCATAAGAGAGAAATGAGGGAATAAAAAAATATAAAAAAAAGATGGGTCACACATCAATGATTCATTTTAAACACGCTCGATACTACTAAAAAGATTTCCAAATATAATGTTAACTATATATATATAAACCACCAAAGAAGGTCGTAATCAACTCAAATTAACGCTCGAACAAAACTCCAGGTAAGTTAGACCTTGTTTAACTGCATGCTTTTGAATATATAGTTAGAATCTTTTCATTGAGAAGATTTCAATACTTTCAATGTGCGTTAAAAACAGAGTTTTGGTGGTTCATTCTTTTTTTTTTTTCCTTCTCTCATGTCACATCGATTAACTCCTCTATTTTATAACTAATTCATCCTCATCTCATCTCATCTCAATCAACAAAACCTCGAGCTAGCTAGGGCGTCAGCAGTATCGTTTACAGATTATGTATGGACAAGTTGCTATGAACTAATATTTGCCACTAAGCTCCAGATGAAGCATAATAGTCCTAGGTTATCAACTAGATTACATCACGCCGATGAAACTGATTCCCTCTCGGAAGATCTTCTTTACAATCAAAAGCATGGAGGTCTTTATCAGGTGTCTTTGCCTTTACACGTAGAGCACACGTTTCCTTGCTTAGTAGCAGCAAATCACAATTATGATGAGCATAAAGTTACATGACAACATGGCGCCACTTGCCCCCATATGAACGAAATGCGCTCCACTTTTTCTTCTGGGAGCCGGACTAAATTGATGCCTTTCTGATCCATAGATCTGCAGCTTACCAGTTTTCTTCAAAGAAAATGGATTTTGTGTTGGAAGATCTTGTGACATCATACATGTTAATCCTTGAAAACAGTTGGGTGGCCTGGTAACTTTGTCATGGTGACCAGAGGTTGAGGTCAGAGGTCGAGAGAGGTTGCTTAAATAGTAACAAAAAAAAGGGGGAAATGAATGGGTTTCAAACTCACGTAGGACAGGGAATAAAGACACTAATCTAGCCATATGACCGAAGACTAAACTACATCATGTTTGAGCCTAACAAGCATCCTCTTCCTTGTGTTTGTGTCTTAATGAAGTTTTTTAATTTCATTTCAGTTGATATTTTATTTTTTTAATTATAACAAAATATTTTGTATTTAGGATAAGCATGGTGTTAGTAACTCATCTTGATCTATAGCTACATCAAATAGATGTGAAGATAGCCTTTCTAAATAAGGATATTGAGAGAAGGTTTACATGAAATAACCTAAAGGTTTTGATCATAATAGTCGAAAACTTGCAAACTAAAGAAAACTATTTATAGACAAACAAACCTCCCGTCAATGATATATCAAATTTTGTAACGTCATTACCTCACATGGTTTTATGGAAAACCTTGTTGATCAATATATACACCTCAAGGTCAGTAGAAGTAAAGTTATTTTTCTAGTCCTATATGTAGATAATATTTTGCTTGAAAGTACTAATTTAAGTTTGCTAAACGAGACCAAAATATTCATCTCTCAGAACTTTGAAATGAAAGATATGGATAAAGCTTCTTATGTTATTGACATAGAGATTCACAAAAACAGAAAACAAAGAATATTATAACTATCTCAAAAGGCCTACATTGAACAATTTTAAAGATATTCAGACTGAAGAACTTTAATGATTATGTACCATCTATCATTAAAAGGGATAAATTCAAGTAATGATCGAATATCATCGAAATGCACTAGAAAAGAAACAGATAAAAGATATCTCATACTCATTTGCGATAAACAATTTATTGTATGCACAGGTCTGCACTAGACCTGATATAGTAATGGTAATTGGAATGCTAGGTCAATGTCAAAGCAACCCAGAATTAGAACATTGAAAAACTGTGTAGTATTTGAGAGGAACCAAACATTACAGTTTGAGATATAGATACACTAATCATTTGGAGATGGTTGAATATTTAGATTCTAATTTTATGGGATGTATAGTTAGTAGAAAATTTACTTCAGGATATACATTTCTTCTTGCTGGAGGGGCTATATCCTGGAGAAGCAGCAAGCAAACTATAATTGTCAAGCAAACTATAATTGTTATATCTACAATGCAAACATAATTTATGGTGCGTTATGAATCCACCTTACAGTCACTTTGGTTGAAAAGTTTTGTTAGTGGTATCAAAATTATTGATTCTACAGAGAGACAAATTAAGATCGTATATGATAATCGTGCTATTATATTCTTATCCAGTAATAATAAAAGTGAAAGCAGAAGTAAATATATTGACATCGAGTACTTTCGTGTAAGAAATAATGTCAAAAGACATGAAATGTTTATTGAGCATATAAGTAATAAATTGATGATCGTGGATCCAATGACTAAAGCTATTTAAAAGTCATGTGGAGCATATGTGATTGATTGATTCATTTTGTGTTTAGTCTTAAATTTAGTATATATACATCAAGTTACTATAATAAAGTTTTTATGTACATTTATTACTTTATCCATGAGTATAAAAATAAAGTTTAGACTCGAATAACTTATGAGAAGTTTATTTATAAAGTTTTTTTTACTGTCCATATGGTACTTATTTAGGAATATTCTATATGTAATACATAGAAGGATTGACTTATTATAAAGTAGTCTTACCACCATGATTCATGTGTAGTATTCAGTATATGAGTGAGAGGATTTCATTATTGATTGAAAAAAATAAAGCAATAATCATTTTAAAAAAAACAAAACATAATGAGGAGTTTATGTGTCATAAAGGCTAAGTGGGAGAATACGAGAAATTACCATTATACTCCTGATGACACACTCATGTTCTTGTTTATTCAAAACCATGATTATAGAGATTGATTTCGCGGATTAAACATGGGGATCATTGACCTAATTTTCTCTTTGATGAGAGTAGAAAACTTAAGTAACGAATTGATGAGAAAGATCCTTAATTTACTCATAAATAATAGCCTTTGTAGTCCATCTACAATTACTGGTAGTCATCGATCAAAAGATTTCTCTAAAAAAAAATTATTATTATTTTAAAGCTGTGTTGTTGTTGCATTAAGATTTTTTTTCAGAAGTTTTGCAAAAATAACTAAAAATATTTATAATTTAAATTTTTGCTAAAATATAAATATAGTATGATTATATAAAGTATACATCAACTAAAGAAAAGAAAATGTGACGTCACTAACACCTATTGATCTTGAAATGATCGTGCTAGGGCCACGAAAAAATGTCATGTGACTGAGTCTAAAATGAAAAGCAAAGGCATTTGAAAAGCGAAGTGTGGAAAGCAAGAATCCAAAAATCATTGGAGGAAGCAGCATTGGATATCTGGGGTCACATCTCTCTGCGTTCGTCCACACAGTCTACATGGAATGATTGTCTAATCCTGAGTATCTTCCTAAATAGTATTTTGTTATTTACCCATCCTCAGAACCTGGGTATCGGCTTTACATAAGGGAAAACTTGTAGTTCTTACCAATCTTTAAGGCCACCACTCCTGCATATTTTTTGTCATTTTCCTCTAGGGAGATCTTACGCTTGGCTAGAAAAAGATAGATCTTACCATTTCCTTTTTAGACTCCTGTATAATTAAGCTGTGGGTATGCGTGGATCAATCCTTGGAATAGTTTTTTTTATATTCTGGTACGTGCTGCGGATTAACTTGGATTTCCAGCTGATTTAATCAATATTTTGAGTCCCATCAAATCATCTCTTCTTACTAACATTAAGTAATTCGGGTCTACATCCTTCCAATATATATACACAGAATCAACTCGATATGATCAGATTCATGAGCTTAGTTAGCAGCCCGTTTGATCTCAGAAATTCTTATCCCACCCTCAAACCAAAGAATCATCTTTGTGGGTTAATGAACTATCAAACCCCAGCTCCTTCAACTCCATCTCTCTCTCTCTCTACACACACACACACACACACACACACACACACACACACCCTTTCCTCTCTTCATCCGTAGCTTCACAGAAAACACAAAGTTTCTTGTGATCCTCGTTTTCAATCTTTTTTTTTTGTTATTAACATGTTCCGACAATTCAAGTTTAAGGTATGTATCCGTCGAGATGTAATACTGTTGGTGGTCATCCGTTCGTGCGTAACATCTGTTTTTACCTTTCATTCTTGTCTATTCATTTATTTATTTGGCCTTTGGTTTAACCACTAGTGGGTCACTCCTATTTAGCTCCAGAATGATTAATTCAGGTGGATTTGTTTGCTTTAATTACCAGGCCATTCATATTCAATATTCCTTTTCCTTACTTTTACTTCATGGTTTATTTCATTTTAGGGTTAGGGTTGGTCCATTAATACTCATGATCAAAGATCTGTTCTCGACTACCAGTCTATATTGGCTGATGCGGCAGCATCAAGATTCACAAACTTTAAGGCTTGATTAGGGGTGGTACACGGTCACCTCCCTTACTCGAAAGGTTCCTTTCTGATGGGAATCTTGATGATGCTGCATCGGCAAATATATGACTATTCTTATTCATTTACTCTTCCATACCAAACAAGTACAGCTAGATCCATCTACAACTTGATCAGAGGTGGACTGTAAGTTAATTATCTAACCAAAGCCATGAAGGTAATGTCTCTTTAACAAATCTCAAGCTACTATTTCCTGATAAATCGTGTGAACTTAATTATCATTTTCTTCTGTAGTTCAATTGTGTGAACTTCATTGTCATTTCGAGTAATTTCATAGATCCTGAAAGTTAAAGATCATATTCACTTGCCTATACTTAATTTCACTTGATTTCACTTGTTGGTGATTGATTGTGTTGTCAACTCAGTGGGATTTCGTTAGATTGCTAGTGTTGCTACAGAAAACTTCAATGAATTATTGCAAGATAAAAATGGTCATTAGACTAGCTAGCTAGCTAGCCCTTCTTATTTTTTTAATATTTAGGTGTGGTGTTTCTGTCAACCCTCAGCTTAGTTTTGAGAGCTCACCGGATATATAGAGATAATATATCATCCAGAATTCTTTTTAATATACTCAATGATTATTCTCCACTTTTATGCTATCAAAACTGCAACCAGAAAACTTCCTCAGAGGATTATTAATTTTTTTTCTATATTTATTTATTTATCTTAATTTCGGCTGTACTGTAAAGTTAATCAGCTCGCTCTTTCCAGAAGAGAGCATGTAGCTCTAGAATCACTTCTTTTAAAATGTTGTCTTTAGGTTATATTTTTGCAGCAACTTTTACTTTAGAGTTCTTTCTTTCTTTCTAATTAAAACATTTATTTTCAGTTCATATTTATATATCTTTGTGATTTTAGATCTACTATAACAAGATAGCATCTGCCATGGACTAATAGCTCATATCCATACCTATGAGAAGGAGCGGTTGTTTAAGATTATAATAATGACTTAAAAACATCATAATTATTTATATGATTATTTGATACGAATCATATTTTTTCAGGAATTTTCGGAAGCTGTTTTTCTTGCAATAGCCCGACAATGCCAAGTGGATCGTCGGATCTTGAGATATCGAAAATCTCATCATGAACCCTGATTTGGGAACTTTTTTTTTTCTTTGATTAATTTAGATTTTTGTTTCTTATATTTTATGATTATTTTTTTGTGCTCATTTTTTTATTGTTTTCTAGTCGATTAAGGTTTGTAATCTATATAAGATTTTATAAATCTTCTATGAACATAAAATTTATTATTATTAGTTTTAAAACAATAAAATTATGAATTTAAAGTCCACATATGCATTATTTTTATTCATTATATAATGCAGATGTGACCTCTATGTTCTTCTCAAGTGATTAATGAACTTGTCCTTATTTGTTTTTTTTATATATAAAGGAATATTGATATCGCATACACATTAAATAAAAAAAATGGTGATTTTTTTTCTCAAATTTATATTGTTGAATTCATGAAAATAATTATTTTCTTCACAATTGTTTTTTCTTAAATTCATATAGGTTGATTGATATAAGTAAACGTAAGTGTTTATTATCATAATTTTAAAATTCAAATTAATAGTTGAGTCTAGAAAAGACCTCATTCATGTGTCAAGAGAGTCAATACAAGAATAAATGATTATTATCATAGTTTTAAAATTTAATTTAAAGATTAACCCGGGATAAGACCCAAGTCACGAACTAGAAAGGTCAACCCGAATTGACATGAACCAATATATGGATAAAATTTGTTATTGTCACATATTTAGAGCTTAACTTTATAATCTATCTGAGACAAGGTTTGAGTTATGATTCAGGATAGTCAAATTAGTTGACCTAATTTCTTAGAAAACAATCAAAGAAATATTTTGTATAATTTTTCTTAGGCTTTGCTTCGACCTTGTGCAAGGTCAACCTTCCACACTATTCTTGGTTTTATAATTAGTTATTATAATATTATTAATTTTAACACTTAATAGAAATTAACTAAAAAACTATTATTTATTTTTTAAAACAGTATGTAAGTATGATAATACTAGATATTAAAGGCAAAATAAACTCTTTTTTGTTATAAATTTTATCATGTTTTATCCATCATAACCAAGTAGGATACATGTCAGCGTTCAAGAATGAACAAAAAAACCCCATTAATGGAATACAAAGCCTTAGTAAGAGATATGGAGCACAAACAAAGGAGCAGGGAGGATTTAGGGACATATGAGAAAGATAAAGAGTGAAGGGACCGAATTGAAAAGGCATGAACAATAAATGATTTTAAAAGAAGAAAACAATACATCGGCCTTAAGGTAAAAAGAGGGGTTGATTATAGGAAAAATAAAAGGGAAAATAAAGAGTCAGTTTCCTTCTTAACACTTTCTCTTAAGAAAATAATGAGAGTCACACCAACACAAACATGAGAGAAAATAGAGGCCTTAAGTGATGATTTTATACCATAAACAAAACATATAAAAAAGTTAAGGAAAGGAGTAGGCTCACGGAAAAAGAAGGAAAATGATGGAAAGCCAAAAAGTTTCAGGTGGAAAGAGCCTTATACGAGAAGGAAACAAAACTAGGATAAACCTCAAACCTTCCTAAACAAACCTCCGACATCTTAAGTATTCTTAAAAATAGCAACTCTTATAGTAAGGTTCTTAAGAGATTTTTGGGGTGTAAATGAAGTGGGAATAAAGTACAAAAAAAGAGAGGGTGAATGAAACCTGATAATGATACAAAACAAATCAATAGTAAAATTATTAATGAAGGATCAAAACCTTTAGTCAGAACTAGAGAAGAAGATGTGAAATAAGACGGTAAGGTCATATAAGAAGTTAAAATATGCTAAAAGCATGAACATGAAAACTAATTCTTGTGATGCATGCTGTTATAGAGTTAAAATTTTAGATGTCTTAAAATTGAAACATAACAAAAATGAAATTTTAGTATGTAATGGCGATTAGAGAATTAGAAAAACGCATGGAAATGTGCTAAGTGTACAAATTGGTAATCTGGACTCGGTTATTAGCTAACTTGTGACCAAAAATTAACCTAGCTAAATGAAAAATTTTGGTCGCTATCTTCATAAAATTTGTACAATTGTATGTTACAACTCTAATAAGACTCGAATTACTCAACTTAGAGTTTTACAACTCTAGGAATAAGTGAAAACCAAAGATATATCAGACTTGAAATCCTTGGATAAAATGAACATCATACCTTGAATTGGAAACTTGGATTTTCAAATGGGAGAATATAGGGTTGATATCTTCAAACAAAATATGATAAATGATGTTGACTATTATAAAAATATAAATCTTACCCTATTTAGATCTATACAATTCTAGATATAAAAAAAACTGGAGAATGGTTAGGTTGTGTATTATCAAACATATAGGAATGAAAAAAATTTATGTGGTTTAGAAGGCACACTGAGAATGATATTATTTATTGGTGTAGCGAAAGTCAAAGTTCTATTGTTTTCAATATGTGAAAATCAATGAATTTAAATTTTCTTTCACGTCAAACGAAAGCCAATGTTAATCTTTGTATTTTTAAGTCTACAAAACAATGAATTTGAGTTGTGTTTCAAAATGAGTAAAAGTTAAAGATAGATTGTTTATGGAGCTTAGAAAATAAAGAAAAATTGAATAGCTTCAAAATTGAGTGAAAGTAAAGGTTGAAATTGTAGTGTAGTATTATTTTTTATTGTGAAAATGGAACTAAAGTTTGTGATCCTATTAAAATGTTTGATATGAAAGGAAATGTGTATCTTCTTTCATGGGTTTCTTCCCAAATTCTAAATAAATAAGATTGTTCCAACTCTCTCTTAGTGTTAACTTCACAAAGTTCAAGTTTGTCTATTGGTTTTCAATAGACCAAGGTTTTTTTTTTCTCTCATGTCTCTTTTGTCTTTATCTTTTTTATGTTGTCTTCATCTGTTTTATTATAATATAACAAACTTAATAACCAAACACATTATTTTAGTGATCATCTAGTTTTTATGGTAGTGGCAATAAGTACAATGAGAATAGTTTTGTTTAATTTAAACTTTTTGATGGAAATTGTAAACCTTGCCATGGATCAATGGTAACACAGATGATACTTCTATTGTTTTAGTTATCAAAAGTTACATAAACCACAAACAGTAGCTTGTGAAACCTCAACCATTTTTTGTTTGTAGGGATCACGACTAAATAGCCCCACAATACTCGATCTTTTCTTGAGCTAATTAAGTTGGGTTCTCTCAAATCTTTTCTTGAACATAGAAACATCACACTTAGTAAAAAAAATATTTACTGTGAAAATCTCCTGCAGATAATATCATGTCTTCATGAAATATTTAGAACTAGCCATATTGCTCGTAGCGTTGTCATGAGCATTTATGTGTATATGATGTGACATAATAAAATCCATAATGATAAACTTATATTATATAATTAATGTAAAGTTATAGACACTGGAAATATAATATGTAGATTTTTAGGTGGATTTTGTTGCACAAACGTAGGTTACATATTTTGGAATTTAACCGCTGTATTACAAAAGATCACAAAAGAGCGAAAACTATACTACTTGCTGATCATTGCAAAATAGAGGGATGTCGATGTGAAGAACAGAGCTAAAACCCCTCCTCAAAATGAGAAATTTCATGTTCTTGCTAGTCTTCTTGTTTAAAAAAATATTGCAAGCTATTAAATGAAATGATGAAATATTGATGTTAATCAATGTAAAATTGTAGTAAATATAAAAAAATAAGGATTGGTGTGGACGATTTATGGTGTAAATTGCAAATCACAATAAGATATCAAAAGAGAAAATGCAAAATAAAAGCTATAGAACTTTATGAAAAACAACAAAAAAACAATGTTGTCTTTTAAATACAAATGCAAAACAAAAGACAAAAAACATGTCATATTTCTTAAAAAAATGCCTGGAAAAACCAGCTATTAACATAGATAATTTAAAACAAATGCAGCAAATCAGCTACAAAACATCAAAGAACTAATACCATATATTTCAAAAATAGTTACAACCATCGAAAACATAAAAAGGGAAAAATTCTATAATTGTAGAGTAAAAAAGAGTAAGCTCTTCGTTCCACTCTAGATTGTATATTTTTTTTACCACTTGAGTCTTCAATTTCTGCTCCAAAGTTGTGGTGATTTTATCACAGAGTAAAAAAACTGAAAACAATAAAAAGGAAATGATAAAGAAAAGTCTTATGTAGGTTTGACTTATATTGATGAATTATAGCAAACTTATTTATGCTTTCTAGTTCGAGATCACCTTATGATATTGAAGGTAAAACTTTGTATTATGATAAGCAAATACACAAAACCCTAAAGCATACTCATATATGCTTTCTAATTCTAGATGACCGTATTATATTGAAGGCAAAGCTTTGTATCAAAATAAGCAAATAATAATAAATCCTTAAGAAAATATAACACATCTCCATCCTCTCTTTTTACTCATAAAATAATAACAATAACAATAATAAAGGAACAAAATGGCATAATACCTGTTAAACTTTACTCTACATGAATATATAGTTCTAGGTGAAAAACTCAACACCTTGGAACAACTAGAAAACATCAGAATATCATGAGTAAACAACCAATAATTGACAGGGAAGAAATGCAAGATAGGCAATTAAAAAGCATGAAACATAGAAAAGAAAGAGTTGTACAAAAATAGAAACATAACAACAAAAACAATAGTAAAAAAACTAAAAAGCAACAATATAATTTTTCATACATAACTATAAAATAAAAGAACCTCTAATACCTTACTATAACTATAAAAAAATAGTCATCATTCTAATTAAAACAACAGACCTAGAGAACTATCTTGGGTGGTTTATTTTCAAATAACAAAATCACAGCAAAATAGCATGAATAACAGTAAAGGCTTTCACAGGGCAAACACAATATAAAGACAATAAAAGAAGTATGAAAGACAGTAAGGAAAGTGTTAACAAAAGAGGAACAAATAACAACATAATGTAACAGTGTTCTACAAAAAATATAGCAAAACAACCACTAGGAAACCTCAACAACAATAGAAACAATCAAGGCAACAATAGCAACAATAGAAGCAAAAATACTACCAACAAGTAACCATAAAAAACACAAACATCAACCTTAAAAACAGTAGCAACAACTTTCAAAACCAAATGAATGCGTAACCTAGTTATATGGTCAATCATATAGTATATGTATTGATTGTACTATGCCTCTCCTATTCACCTTACCAACAAAAAACAAGAATGTACATGTTTTTCAAATAGCTTGGTGAACTTGTCCAGCAAAAGAACATGCAGAGCCATGATCATGAAATTTAGGGTTAATCCAAACATATCCATAAAAGTAATATCAAAACAATCAAAATCTTACAATGAAAACAAAAATGTGGATAGTGAGCCATAAACTCCATTTTTGTGCAAAATGAAAGCGAATTTTACTATGAACAATATAATAACATATCTAATGAAATGACTATAAAAATGAGGAAAAGAAAACATTATTGTATAAGAAAGCTTATTCTAAGGAAATGTAGTTGATGCAAGGAGTAAATGTCATGAAAATGTTTTGAATTGACTAAAAATATTAAATTTGAATCAATAATTATATTTGTGATGAAAGAAAATTGACAAATTTTCTGAATGGGTATCGGTGAAGGTCAAAGTCTTCTTAGCCTTTGGTTGGTAGCTGTCTTTGTCAGTGTCATCCAAAATAATACCTTGCTGATGCTGAGTTGGTGGGGTGCTATCAGGTGGTGTTATTGGAGCAAGTGTGTCTATTTGAACATGAGAGAAATTCTTCATCTAAAACCTCAAAACAATAATTCTCAAGCCAACAAAAAAAAAACATCAACCAAGTGCCAAAAGCTTGTGACGACACCCAAGACACACACCAGCCATTGACTAGATAAAGCGCTAGGCAAAGACAACAAAGCAACATATAATACATGACAGAAAGCCTTTATCTCATACCTCAAAACAATAGTGAAAACAACATGGAAAAAGTGCAAGATACCCAACCCAAACAACATCCATCAAGTGTCACCTTTAGTGGACCATATCCGAGTAACAAAAATTTAAGAGAACATGTAAAAATTCAAGAACTGAGAGGAAAGGAAAACAAAGAAGCTTAAAAAGCAGCAAAGGTAATGGTAAGAAGAACTCAGGAGAGATCCTAAAAGCATCGATACAACAACAAAAAGGTTAATCTAAACTTTTTGTCACCCTTTTTGTAGCCTTTAGATTCTGTTTAGCTGTATTTGCATTCTTATCTTCTCATAAAGCAAGAAAAATTTAATTACATTGCAAGGCAAAGGCAAAAAAAAACAACAAACAAAACATGATAGAAAATGCCCATTTGAAATCCAAAAAAAAAAAGGAAAAAACAACATTGAAAAAACACAATAAACTCAACCAAAACAGCACCCATCAAGTGCCAAGAACCTGTGATCACACCCAAGCCACACAGCCAGCCATCTACGGGAGAAAAACTCAAGCAAAGACAACAAAAAAACATATAAAACATGGCAGAAAACCTTCATTTGAAACCCCAAAAGAGCATCAAAAACACAATGGAAAAAGCACAAAAAGCCCAACCAAGACAACAACCATAAAGTGTCACCTTTAGTGCACCATGGAAAAAGTGAAGAACTTAAAGGAAAAGAAAACAAATGCTAAAAGCATGAAAAACAACGTCAAAATAACCAAACTAAAAGAGAAAACAACCATACAAAAAACTCAAAAGAAGCAAAAACATTATACAATACCAGACACAAACAAAGGAAAGAACACCAGCAATGTAAATCGATCGACTCACCATTTCAAATCAAAGCAAAGCAATAAAAAAAAACATACCCAAACCCAGCCACAGAACAATGTTGTCTTCTTCGGGGAGAACTGATTCACCAACCCACCCTTCAAGGACTAAGCAAAGCAACACCAAAAGCGTGCCCAAGTCCAACCACAAATCATACGTTGTTTTGTGCGAGAAACAAACCTCAGATTTGTGAATTTTTGCCCTCATCCTATAATTAAAATATTTGAATCATTATTCAAATAACATGGGGAAGGTCAAATGTGCAAACCAACCTCTTTAAACCTTTCCAACATCGAGAAAGTTGTTACCACTAGGAGAGAAGGTAATCTGAACAAAATAAATGATGACACCATCTTCCAAAGACCTCTCTTGGATCAAAGACCCCAATCCTCATCGACGCAGAGAAGCTCACTGAAGTTGGGTCCGAGAACATCACCCTTACAGGGGCGAGGAACTGCTCCAAAGCAATTAATTTCAGTTAACCAGCCCTCCCAAACGACAACAAAGAGAAGTTAATACAAATCTAATTGAAAAACCAAGAAACCCCCCTACCATGCAAATAGATGACTAGGCAAGACCAAGGGCAAAAATGGCAAAACACTTCCACAGTCCTCAGTGCATCACCTCACAATGTACAATTGCTCAAACAGGAAAACACCAATAATGTTTATTTTATAGTTAATTGCTACATCACATGGGCCATGACAACTTAACTCAGACATAAAATAAAATAGAAAGTTTCGCAAATTCGTAAGGAATTAGGATTTAATAAACTTTAAATATTCATAATTGAATGCCACAAGCAAACAAAGCTATTTTAAATAGTAAATTAAATTGAAATAATTAATAAAATCTAAATTAAATCAATATCTCAAACCTAAATAAGAATGGAATCCAAAAATAACAAATAAAAACACTAAAACTAAATTCCAAAATAGAAGTCTCTGTTCCTAATTTGGATATGAAAACAATCTCAACTAAAAGTTAAAAGTTATAAGTTAATAGATTCTACAAAGCTATTGCAAAATTTCAGCCTAATCAACCTACTTAATTATAGGTTATAATCGTCAAGCTCGTTTAACTCCTACAAACTTCTTCTTAAGTCTTAACCCGCTAGGCTTGTCTCACGTCAAAGTTTAATATTCCTAGTTGAAGATCACAGGAACCGAATTTTCTCATTGATCTGAAGAATCGATAGCGTCACCAGGAGAAGAAATATATTTTAACTAATATTGCTGATCACTAGTATCTCCTCCATGTTTTCAAGTAAATACTAAAATTAGAGCTACAAGCAATGCCACAAAAATGATGCCACCGTGTCATCAATGTAAAGTTTTTTTTTTCTCTAATGACCAATAGATAACAAACTTTACATAGATGACATGCTAACATCAGTTTTCTCGCACTGCTTATAACTCTAATTTTAATATTTACTTGAAATGATAAATCAACAACATGTAAATTCTACTTGCCAGTTTTATGTACCATTCACGAATGCGGCGACTACATTTCCCCAAAATTTTCTGATTTTTTTAATGTTTTAAGATGTTGATATAAAAAATATAAAAATATATTGTTTAAATGTATTTTGAAGTAAAAAAGTATTTTGAATAACAAACTTTATCACACTCTGAAACAAATATTTAAATTGTTTATTATATTTTTGCAATAACAATCTCATTTATAGTATTTTATTGGTAGTGTTTGATATTATCTTCTTAGCTCTCTTCACATTATTTTTATCTATAATTGTATTAAAATAATATATATTTTTTATTTGGCCAGAATTTATTATTAACATCACTACATTAAAAATTTTAAGCCTTCGTTTTTGTTTTTTCTAGGGATATGTTTGATTTTTACTATGCATAAATATGTAAAAAAACAAAAACATCCCATTTTTTCCTCGTCTTTTTCAGCTACCAAGAGTAAAATAGTAGTTTTACTATGCAAATAATTTGAAATACCATACATGTCTCGTGTAAGTGTCCAAAATGTTCTGGTTTCCGGGTTAAATGTTTCTGTTGCAAGGGTAAAATAATAATTTTATTGTTTCAATTCATAATGATTTGTATCTATGTACACAGTGAAAAATCTACAGGGAAAAAGCCAAGGGGTACGAGCCATTACGGATAAAAGAATAGATTTTTGTCTTGTTTCAACATATGTAATTTTTTGTTTGTATTTTGGGTCTTACTCTTTTATTTTTTGGTTTAGTACGAAACTATCCCTTTATAATTTTTATTCTTCTGGGATAGTTCCTAATTTTTTTTAATATTTATTATCTTAGTTTTGAATTTTAATTTCTATTGTTATTTCTCTCTGTATTAAATGCAGCTTTCGTTAAAAAATAAAGTAATTTAGCATTGGTAGTGTGAAATGAGAGTGAAATTCTCTCTTATGCATGTATATTCAATCTTCTATTATTAGTGGTTATCATTTATTTATTATTTTGCATTTGTTTTAGGTCGAAGTGATTTTTATTCAAAAAAGAAATTAATTCTTTTTATTAATATTTATTCTTCATATTATTATATTTTAAAGTTAAGTTTTTGTGTGCATGAAATGATAGTGAAACTTATTATTAAATATGTATAGTGAATCTTTTATGTTAGTGATTAAGTATTTAATTTATTTTAAAATAAAAAACATTTTATTTTTACTTTAAAATGTTTTTTTATTATCTTTGTTTTTTTAATTGATATAATTCTAGTTTTAATTTTTTTATTTAAAGATAAATTAAATACTTTTTATTTTTTAAGATTTATTCTTCATAATATTATATTAAAAATGTTTGAAAACATTGAGATCAAATTAAATTCAGATTTGTAAAAAAACTTAGTTTTCTATATATATTTTAAGGATTTAATATTAAATAAATATCAAAATATATAAGCAGCCTCACATTATTTTTAAATACTGCTAAAATAATTTTTATTATTATTTTAAACATCTTATCCATAATAAAATGAATATATATATATATAATCAAAAGTTTGTATGTTTATTTCTCTCAAATTATAACATCATAAAAACATTTATGACCATTAATATTGTTTTACATGTTAAAAAATTTGGTTCTGAGAGTGGCAAATGTAAGGCAAATTGCTCGATATTTTTTCACAGTAGATAATTTGGTCCAATTTTTGCATCTATTTTGTTTTCGTGTAGTTTCATATATTTTTTGTTTACGTGATATTAGAATTAAAATATCATGCATAAAAAAGCCTTAAAAGTCAATTTTTCAAAAAAAAAGATCAACCAATGTCATTCTCATGATTGTTAAATTGCCATATTTATTATAGTTGTCATTATTACCATTATTAATTATTATTAGCAATACTATTGTTGACATCATCTGTCGTAACCAAATTTTTGGTTTACTCTCCAAAATAAAATAAAAATGACAAAAATAAAATAAAAGTGGTTTGGTGTTGTTAGAAAAATTGTGGTGAAAATTTTGAATATTTTACGAGTTGAATCATATCCTCGTTATGCCAAAAATGATAAAAAAATACAAATTCGAAGTAAACATTAAGTCAAAAATCATAATTATAATTTTTATAAGCCAAGTTGATTTAATCATGGGCTAATTCTAAATATTATTATGTTTGAGAATTAATTTAGGGTCCAATTGAAGAATTTAATTAAGTGCAAAGACTTAATTATGCTTTAAATTGATCAAATTAATTTTATTACGGGCTTAATTGATAAAAAGTCAAATTCTTGAATTTAATTCGGGTTCAATTTAGAAGACTGGAATTTTTGGAGACCCAATTGGATTTTTTCCAAGCTAATTGTGCAAAATTAGAGGTCAAATTGAAGACAATTGAGAATTTAATGCTCAATTGAGGTCAAATTGCACAAAACAAAAGCGAGGACCGAGATAAAAAAGGCGTGCAAATTTAAGGCGAACATTGAATTTCTGACTCGGATATAATTGCACAAAATTAAAAGTACAAAACCAATTAGGGGTGCAATTGCAACAATTACAAATTGAAGGACCAAAGTATATTTATACCTACAACCATTTTCAACAACAACCCACCACAGCTGAAAGCCAGCTTCCACCCAGCTGAAAGCTGGCCACCATGCCTACAATATTCCAGCCACCATGGTAGGCCAAGCCTCTATAAATGGCAGCCATGAAAGCTGCATAAAGGGGGGAGGACAGAAAAAACACGTAGAGAGGAGGGAGAAAAAGATGTGACGGAGAAGAAGAGAACAAAGAAAAAAATGTAGAAAAAAAAGGAGAAAAAGAAAAGAAGAGAAAAATCTGGGGAGAGGGACGAACATGAAAGAAAAAGTGAGGAGGAGAAAAGGGAAGAAAAAACGGGGACTGGGAAGAAAAGCTGGGGACATGAGGAGAAGAAAAACTAGAGGAGAAAGTGTGGAGAAACTTAGAAAATAGAGGTTTGAAACAGAGGAGAGAAAACGGGTTTTGCTGAGCCATTGCAGCTCTTCTCTCTCCCCGATCGCGTCTCTCTCTCTCTAAATACAGCAACTCCGGCCACCATCTCTGACTACTATGATTCACCCCTTTCATCACCAGAAACTATCCCCTCCACGACACACGATCATCTGTTGTCTTAGGCGAAGGCAGCGGCGACAACGCTCGGTGCAGCAGCAACAGGCCGGCGACTTCAGACCCTTTTTCAGGCCGGCGACTTCAGACCCTTTTTCAGGCCACCACAGGCTACCGTTGACGACGCCACCACGACAGGAATCATCACCTCGACCTCCTCTACTCAAAGGTATTAACAAAAACAGGTTTCGCCACACTTGATATTTCACTGTTCATCGTCTCCCTCATTGCCTCTGCATGCACAGCGGGACGCAATTTGCTTCCCCTGTGCACGTGGGTCGGGCCATAGTGAACGGGCCAGGCCTCATGCCCGGCCCCTATGTCTAGAAAATGTGGGCTTCCACCCATAAAAGGTTGTAAGCCCAGCCCAAATCAAACGGGCTGTCAGCCCACTGGACTGACAGCCCAGCCCAAGATCAACTCGGCTTCCAAACCAGATGAGATGGAAGCCCAACCCGAAAATTAACTGGGCTTCCAGCCCAACTTGACTAGAAGCCCAACCCGTTATCTTATGGGCTTCCAGCCTAGGAGGCTGGAAGCCCAACCCAAATCGGGTCGGTTAGTCGACTGGTGAGTGACAATCAAATTCGAAAAAGAAGAACAAAAAAATACATAAAAAAATAAAAATAAAAATTCTTTTTTAAAAAGAATTCATAAATTTTTTTTTCTTGCATACAGCCGGATTTCAAAGTTTTTCTCATTGTATTTTTTCGTAAAAAAATTGTTGCATATTTTTCATATTTTAAAATGAAAAATTTGGATATTGTAACCAGTTTACAATTATCCATCGGAAGTCGGCCAAAATGTCAAAAATAATTTAATAATAATTTTTTTTTAGCTTTGGCGGTGTAAATTTACATTTTAAAGTACACCCGCAGATGAAAAAAAATAATTTAATAATCATTTTGTTTTATTTTTAGCGGTGTAAATTTACCTTGTAAAGTACAGCCGTAGATAAAAAAGATTTTTACTACAATGTAAAATAACATTTTATAATACATCCATAGATAAAATAAAGAGGATTTTAACTATGGTGCAAAATTACATCCGTAGGTAGGAAAAATATCGTCAACTGCGGTGTAAAATTATATTGTAAAGTACAGCCAAAAAAAAATTGTTTGCAGGAAAAATGCAGTGAAAAATTTTTAACTTGAAAAAAATCAAACAACAATGCAGCATACCTTGGGTAGGGTGCACTAGGGGTGATGCGTCTTCCCCATGCACAACAAGTTCCTTTACCCGAGACTCTCGCAGACCAATACGTTCCTAGTGACCTGAATACTAGGTGGCGACTCTCAATAATTATAGTCGTAATTTTTGCGATTATAAAAACACCCCCATATTTTCACCGCGCGTCGTTGTCCCCCGAAACATGGGGAATGGCGGGGCGTGAAGCGCGTTACAAAAATCTCCGTCGTGACATCATTATTGTCATTGGAAAGAGAAAAGCAATTATTATTATTATTATTTTAAGATTTATTCTTCATATTATTATATTAAAACTATTTCAAAGTGCTAACATAAAATTAATTTGATTTTTTTTAAAAAAATAGTTGATTTGTTTATATATTTTTTAGTAATTAATATTAAACAAATATCAAAAGATATAATTAGCCTTGCATATTTTTAAGAAAAAAATATCGATTAGATGTATAGCAAAACCAAAAAAATGAATATATAAAAAAACTAAATAATTAAAAGTTTTGTAGGTTTATTATTTCGATTAGATGTATAGAAAAACCAAAAAAATATAGTACCATTAACATTTTTGTCACATGTTAAAACATTTGTTTGTTTTTTTTGTTTCGGTGGTTCATATATTTTTTTCATTATTGATAATTTACCTCAATTTTTTGATTTGTTTTGTCAGCATGTGGCTCTGTTTAATTGTCATTTACATGATATTAGATCTAAAATATCATACATAAAAGAGCTACAAAAGTAATTTTTTCAAAAAAATATAACATTGACTAACATTCTAATAATATCGTTGCCACTATCATTATTGTTATAAAAAATTAAACTATTTTTATTTTATTTTTGAAGGTTCATTCTTCATATTATTATATTTTATGTGATATTATAACATTAGGATTAAATTAATTTGATATATTTTTTGTAAAAATAGTTTATATATAGGCCTAATTATTAAACAAATATCAAATATATAATTATTTTTAATTTGTTAGAAAACAAATATCTTTAAAATAATCGTTATCTTTATTTTAAACATATTTTCCATAATAAAATGAATATAACAAAACTACATAATTGAAAGTTTTGTAGGTTGATATTTCGCTCATATTTATAGCATTATAAAAAAAACATAGGATCACTAACATTTTTATCCATTGTTAAAAAAACTTTGGTTCTAGCCGTGGTTAAGTGCAGGGTAAGTGACTTATATATTTTTTAATCATAGATAATTTAGCCCAATTTTTCTACACATTTTGTCAACATGTGACTTCTTATAATTTTTGTTAACATGATATATTATAGATAAAAAAAAGTTGTAAAGATCATTTTTTTAACAAAAACAACATCAACTAATGAATTAATTAGATTATTATTTTCATTGTTATTATCATAATTGTTACATTCTTTTCAAATTGTCCCAATTATTAGAAATATTACTATAACTATTATTATAAATATTCAATATTCTGATTTTTTTCGCAGTACTATCGTTGTCATCCTAATAATGTTATAATCATTGTCATTGTTACATCAATAATCATCACGATAATCAACTCCCTTATATTTATGCATATGATCAAACTTTTAATTAGTATTATTATCATTATTATAATTTCTCTGTCATTATTTATATTTACTATATTATTTTATGAGACACTATTATTATTATTATCAAAGTCATAATTATTAACACCATAAGCACTATAAACATTATAATAAATAATAATTTTATTATTGTTATGAATAATAATGCCACTATTATTATTAAGATTATAATAAATAAAATTATCAATACTATTACTGCTAAAACAAAACACATTATTAAATTATCCTTAGGAATAAAAAAATCAAAAATTTTAACTAAAGAGTAAGCAAAAAAACAAACCAAACGTATTATTATTACTGTGTAAATAATGGAAAAAAAATTATATCAAAGAATAAACAAAAATTAAAAACATTAACAGAAGAACAAGGAAAAAAAATCATTTGACTTGAAGATCAAATAAAAGAAAAACTAAAAGAAAGAACAAAGGGGAAAAAAAACAAATTTTCCATTGAAATAAAAACTTTAAAGTATAAGGGTTGAAATGAAAACAACATATATAATCAATTTTCATTGAAGAAAAAATTGAAAAAATCATAACCTCTGTACCAAAAATATTAAGATATTTCTACCAAATCCGAAAATTAAAAGAATAATAACCAAATCCGGAAATGAAAAGAATAATAACTGAATTGAAACCTAAATATATAATAAATATCAATGGAATGACAAAATTAAAACAAATCAAAACTTATATAACAGAAATCAGGATCATACAACACAATAAAAAAAGTACTGAAATGACAACCAAAAGGACATTAGGGAGTTCCAAACTCTTTCACCTATAGGACATTCCGGCCACTGTGGGACACAATGTGTCCCACCATGAGGTATAGAACATGGAGGCGCATCCGGTGTGATGCCAAATGTATATATTTTTTATCTCCTGAATGTGCCACATGTGCCGCTTGACGGGGGTATGAGGCCATAAATCACTAGTGCATTTGAAATCGATAGCAATTAATAATAAATATTTCATAAAGTACCAACACATCCCTACAACCAACTCTTGTATTTTGTTGTTTATTGGGGCATATCAGTATTTGTATGTTTTTAAAAAATATGAACAGGCTGAGAGACTCTCGCAGTCATTTCATCGGTTTTGTCTTTTATGGGGGCATATCAGTATTTATATATTTTAAAAAAATGTGAACAGACTGAAAGACGCTCGTAGGTGATTCATCTTTTTTGTTTTATTTGAGGGTAAAATAATTATTTTATTTTTTTTTTAAAATATGCAATTACCGTGACACCCTTGTAGGAAACTATTAGTTTTTATCTTATTTGGGGAGTATGATGATTAATTTACTATGCATAAAAATATAAAAAATTAAAAATACTCCTGATTTCAGAGCTAAAGCTAAGGCAAATTGAGGTGTAAAATAATAATTTTACTATTATAATCCATAGTAATTTGTGTCTTATGTTATGGTGAAAATTGGAGCTGATTTAATATACACACACCAGTAAACCGATTTATAAATATTATTTTATAACATTTTTCATTTTCCACCCTAGTGTAGGGATGGTGCTCGTTGAAAACCGATTTGAATAGATTACCTGAAACAAAATGGGCATTCTTAAGGATCGGGTTTGAGTATTAAAATCCATACCCTTTGAGAAAATGGGTTATATATATATATGAGTAAGAATAACACCATAAAATCTCCCGTTAATATATATATATAATCATTCCTAGTATTGTGTTTAAATATTATAGGTATGAACGTAAATGTATCCAATAATATGGACTGTGAAAGACCATTTCTGACTCCTTTGTTTTTTCAACAACAAAAAATAATAATGGACCATTCATAGACACAAAATCATGGGAAGTTTGACCTGTTGTTTTAATGGAGTGTACTAGGAGCAGTAATGGGTCCATGGTTTCATAAGGTTACCTTCCCCACCCTGACCTTGGCCATCCCTTGTGCAGCTCACATGTCTCCATGTGGGTCTCCCAAATTGTTCATATTCACAAGTCCACATGATCAAGCAAAAAATTCGAAACCCTAAAAAAGAGGTGCATTGTATACCCAGTAGAACATACCATGTGGCTAGATGTTGACTCCTCTATTCTATCTCTTTGACCAATCGAATCTTTAGTCTTGGCTAGAATGTGTTTTAGGTTGTACAAAAAACAAACAAGACTAGCCATTGCATTTTCTGATTTCTCCTCCGTTTTTCATTCCTTGTTACTTTACATTAATGGAGAATTATGGTTTTGAATTAGACCTTGCCCATCTCTTCTCATTGGGTATCTTCAATCAAGGAGGGGAAGAATGAAGAAGAAGAACAGGAACAAGAAGAATGGTGTCTTTCATATGATCGTGTCACAAATCACATGCACAAAACATCGTATCTCGCATACAAAAATGCTAAATATATTTTAAATGATTCTCGTACTCTGCTGGCTGAAATTAATATTGTATCGTGATGATTGAAATCATGTGTTAAGGTCACATGGAGAGATAGCAACTCGAATCAAATCATCGTCTACGAAATTCACAAACCACGACCAGGATGATTACTTGTTTTGTGTTTGGGCAAATATTGACCAGTCAAACAGTGCCATAGTTTCTTTACTTCCTTTTATTATTTCTATTTAAAGGACATATTATTCAATAAATAAATAATGATAAATGCTAACAAAGACATTGACAATAACTAAATATTAAACTAAAAAATTAAGACATGGATGTTTTGATGTATACGACCTCACAATATAGATAGTGAAACAAGTTGTGTTGAATAATTTTATTTTTTAAAATCAATTTTTTTATTGAATTGGATAATAATTAAAAATAAAAAAACTGGTCAAATTAATATTTTTTCCAATATAAAAAGTATTCAGACATCATTTTTCAATCTATTATTGACCCCAAAACACCTAGAATACCTTAGATTTCTTGATAAACCTCTTTATGACCTCCAATAACCTAATTATTAATCCAAAAACTCAAAATCAGCCTGAATAAAAAAAAACCCTTATGTAAATCTATTTTTTTAGGTTAATTTAAAAATAAAATAACACCTAAGTAAAACTCCCTTCATTGAACTCTTTAACACCAAGATCTCTCATCTCTCAAACGAGAGAGTGAAAAATAAAAAAAATAAAGTTTTGTATCAAAATTGATTTTTCTTAAAAGTTCAAAAATTAGAGGGATCATCTAATATTTATAATTTATAAAATATAAGAACTATAATGAATATTTTTCCAAAATAACTAAAAATATCATGTATTCTTAATTTTTCTAATGTTTAATTTAATCTGTTAGAATGAGGATGAACTTTGAATTTGTAATTATTTAGTTTTTTTAAGATATGAATATCGTATTAAAAAACTATAAATTATCAAGCTAGTAGACTAAGAATAATTTTATACTATTGCTGTTTTGAAAGACTGCAGCTTAGTGATTTTCGAAGGGATGAAAATACAAAATGATTACTTGTGAGAAAGTCTTGGAATCAATAATTGATTAAGAATGCATTTGACCATGGGTTAGGTGGCTTTAAATAATGTCTTACGAAGAACAATCTTGAAGTGTGTTGTCCACCGCAGGATGACTCAGTTCACAAATCAATATCCGCCTGTTTTGCTTTAAGTTTCAAAAATATTTTAAATAAAAAATATTTTTTTAATATTTTATATCATTTTCTGATTTTAAAAACATTTTTTTAAAAAACAAAACAAAACAAATATTATTTTATATATTTTTAAATAAAAAATACTCTTAAAATTAACCTTTTAAACAGCACCGGTCACATGGTGAGTTTCAGAAGAGAGCATCCATTGGTGAATTAATTATTTGCGGTAACTTCAAACTTCATTTGTTTTCTATTGTATAATAATTATAAAAAAAGTAATTAATTTAAGAACGTTGAGCTTCATTTCTACTGATCCAAAGGGTTGCATGTGCACGTGAATCTAAAATTCCAAGGTTGGCATATAAAAATATGAAATGCAGTCGAATCACCTATGCTATTTTATTCCATAATAATTAAGCTAGCTAGCATGGAATCATTCAGGCCGAAATATAGGGTACATGTACATACTAGTGGTTCACATTCTTTATTTCTGCATTTTATAAATATTTTATTTTTTGTATTTAAATTAAAAAAAATATGATATTTTTTAAATCATTTTAATATATTAACATCAAAAATAAAATTTTATAAATAAAAAAAATATTTTAAAAACACAACCGCTACAACTCTTTGCTCTAAAATTAAGAAAAGAGCACTAAAAAATATTAAAAAATAGTATATAAAATAAATCATGTGTTAGTATATCATCTAATAACTTGTTAAAGTTGAAATATTTCCTCGACAAAAAAAAAAAAACTTTGGTCCAATGCATTACAGCGAAACAGTTTCCTTTCTTTCAAAAATGAATTTTATTTTCTGAAATAAACATGTTATTTTTTATAAATAATCAATTAAATTACAAGAATATCCGTACGTTGACCAAGGGGCCCAGAAGCAGCAAACCTGTGGTGGGAAATTTATACGTAAATTTATGATGGTGAAAGTTTTTTTATTCCTGGCAGACAGAATTTCTACACGGCACAGTAACTCGGGATGAAGTTAATGCCACAGCCAAAGAGAGAAACAGATGACTGTGACCGATCATATCCACCGCATATCCACCGCATTCCTGGCTTCACCACAAGTGGCAAACACTTCAATTATTACACCGATCGAACCCTGTCCTTCGTGGAACAATTGGCACAAATCGATCTCCTCACCGAACCAGCTAATAATTAACCGTCTACTGAGCTCTCTTCACTGATCACTCCTACGATGTGGATTGTGTGATGAACTTGAAACTCTTTTCTTAAAAAATAAACGATGGATCTCCCAGAGAGGAAGGAGGTTCGAGAATCAGGAGGTCATTTAGTGAGAACAGAGACTACCATGAGACTTCAGAGAACCAGCCAATGAGATGATGACATGAGAGCAAATAAGCATATATATATATATATATATATATATATACAGCGTGACCACATATTCAAACCAGGCAACAAGTTCGAGCAGAAAATTGAGCACTGGTTCACATCTTGCAACCCAAATCGCTATTACTATATAAAATATCTACGCCCCACTAGATTCCCAAGCCCCATTCTTGATCGTGCATCTCACACACTAACGCTTTCTCACTATCATACACATATACTTACAAAGAAGTATCACAAAATATCATATTACTTGCTAGTCGCTACAAGTTTCCAAGGTTTAGATGGATGAGAAGTGGAAGGTATCGAAGAAAGAAGGTTCATCTTCTTTCACAAGAAGTTTCTCAACAAAGAGTTCATCTTCCAAGGCTCCTCTCTTGAGGAGCTCATCCCTTAAAAGCTCTTCTCCAAAGTGTCCTCTTCCAAGGAGTTACTCTCAAAAAAACCCTTCCATTTCACGTAAATGTAGTAGCTTGGCCAAGGAGCAGAAGGCAAGGTTTTATATCATGAGGCGCTGTGTAGCCATGCTTGTTTGCTGGCACAAACATGGTGATTCTTGATGGAACACGCTAAGAGATCGAGTAAGGGATTAAATGTATCTTCTTAGTTGCTTCTTCTTCCTTTTTTTTTGCCGTTGATCCGTTTTTCTTTCTGAAAGATGGATGTTGGGTTTGATTGAACTCGTAAATTTTCTACCATCTGATCAAGAAGATATTGGTATCATAGATAGTTAATATCAGTTGTAATTACAATTCGAAGAAAGCTAGATTTTTCAACTTTTTTGCAAGAGATCATACATCAGATATAATCCCACAAAAACTCCGATTAACCTCTTACATTTACTTCGATGATTCTATTTTTCTTCTCTGCATGAATTCTTAGTACTATTGGATCTCAACACTATTAACAAAACTTGTTCTGCTCCGTCATTGGAGCTGTCTGATAGCAGTCTTATTTCATCTTTTCTGTTTCCGTTTTCCTCTCTGTTTTGTGTTGATGGGAGAGAGATTTCTTTCAGCTGTTGGAACTGGCAGTAATGTAGGACATTATTGGTGATTGGATCTGCATTGGGATTGTCACTCATCTTTCTACCACTGATAAAAGAGTTCTTTAAAAGGTAATACCAGCAAAACTGATCCTCCTATGAACTACTTGCATACAGTTTGATTCTAAAGTAAGAATCTGGATTCTTTCCAAGAATCTCTCTCCACTAATCAGCACATAGCATCTATGTCATAATTGAGGAGGTGTCTAAGCTTTTAGCTTCTCAATTTTCATCATATATTTCAGCAGTCACACTCTAGTTACTATGCATCAAGCCAGCTCAATCCATCATCCTAAAAGCAAACCCTTAAACGTACAGCCTGCTGAGTCAATAAAACTCAAGCCCATGTGCTCTTGTGTGAATGTGATGCATTTTATGGGAGAAACTATGCAGTACACACGGCAATATGCCTACTTTGAATCCATAATTGAACTGCATTATTGAGTATCTACACTATATAAGTTCACAGGGGTAACTGCCACCAGTCATTGTCTCCACAGAAGAACATTGGAAGAATTCAGGATAAAAATGAAACAAAAAGAACAGAAAGAGGCTGAATTATAAGCACCTACTGAATTGCATATGCTATCTTTCCAAAACTCAGTAATGGAAGACGCAAGAAAAATGTTCTGCAGTTTTTAAATTTGAACAGAATCAAGCATTACAAGCTTCTGATTTATTGCAACTGGAAGGAAGGATTGAAATGGCATCAGATCAAGCAATAACATGGAAAAGCCCACTTTATGATCACAAGGTTATTTACATGCCACCTACGATACGAGTAGCGTCGGAAGTTGACCTGAAGCCTCAAACGCGCTTTTTTGAATCCCTTTTTTAATTATTATGTTTAGTTTTTCTTAGAGGTCCTTTTGTTATTTGAATATATTAAATAATATTTCGAGAAAATTATTAACATGCGACGGGCCGCAAGCTTTTCAAGAGGGGTGTGCAAGGTCATTTGGCGACCAAATTCAACTACAAGACAATTCTCTTTTCATCTTTCTTTCCTCTCCTATGACTTTGAGATACAAATGTGTCCTCTAATTTGAATTTATACCAATTTTGGCTCTTATTTTTTAAAATGGTATCTGTATTTCTTTCCATGGATCAAGAATTTTATCTAATTAGATTTAAGTATTTAATTTGGTCATCATTCTTTAATTATTTTTTTTATGTTTTATTCTTTCCTTGATCTTTTTTTTTCATTTTCATCCCTCATCATTTATTGCATTTCTCTTTTTATTCAATTTTGGAACTCATTCTTCTTGATTTTATTTTCTTACCTTTTTTATTTGTTTGTTTATTTTATCCTTCAACATGTTGTTTTATTTAGTTTTTTTTTAATTTGATACCGGTACTTGTTCCTTTAATTACTATTTTATCATTATTTTCTTAAAAATAATGATCAATTTAGCCTTTAATTTTTATTTTTTCATTAAATTTTATACCAAGTGTAGTCCATCAATGTTTATATTTTAATTTTTGTGTTTAAAATTGTACATTGTTATTTTCAAGTGTTTATCATTCTATAGGATAATCTTGGTTTTATGATCCTACTCCAATTTAAGATTGTTTTTATGTACTTTTACTAAGAAACATTCATACTGTTTTTTAAATATCTTTGTTGGTTAACTTCAATCTCATATTTTTTGGTCACATGTGAATAAAGTTAACCATGGTTGATATATAATGTTTTTGGTATTTTGTTTATGTCAAGACAGATCTAATTTATCCCACGAAATTGCGCAAGCCACCTATGCAATTCATGTCTACGGCCCTGTTTGTTTGCTGGAAATTGGTTTCCTTTAGGAAAGTAAATTCCGGGGAAAGTGAATTCCGATGTTTGGCAGGGTTATGGAAAATAAACTGGAAAACACTTTCCAGTATTTGTTAATGTTATTGAAAATGATCTGGAAAATAATTTATTAATAAATAATTTTTTTTCAAGTTTATTAAAATAATGAGGAACAAATCTTACAAATTAAAAAGTTGAATGAGAATGAAATTGAAAAAAAATATAATTTCATAAATTATCTCAAATAAAATAAATAATAATCAAAATAATAGAGATCAAATCTAAAAAATTAAAAAAAAATGAAAGGTGAATAAATTAAAATAATAATAATTTGACGACCAAATTTGATAGATAAAAAAAAAATATAATTTCAAATAAAATAAGTAACAATAAAAAAAATGATGACCAAATTTGATACATAAAAAAAATCAATAAAAAATGATAAGAAAAAAGCAAATAGCAATTATAAAAATAAGGACCAAAATTAATATAAAAATTAAATTTTAAGAGATGGAATTGAAAAAAATATACTCAAAACAAATGATATATAGCAATCAAAAGTTTGAGGATCAAATTTGATATAATAAGAAAATAATGACATTTCTAAATTTTTCACAACTTCTGCGAAGTGTTTTCCGCCCAAATTTTCCGGAAAACACTTTCCTGAAAACCAAGCTAAATTTTTCTTTGATTGAAAAGTGTTTTCCGGAAGGCAAACAAACAGGAAAGTTTGTAACCTCATAGTTGTCAATACCGTTCCGATCGCCGTTCTGGTTTTTCCATTATAACAGAACGTTCCTATTTGGTTTTGGGGTGTTCCGGCGTGCCGTTTCGATGTCGTACTGTTTATATATCATTAATTATATATATATATATATGAAAAAATTAAAAAAATTATTTTAACAAGCATAATAGAAATTTGAATTTTTTTTCATTTAAAATATTTTGGTGTTTTAATTTTGATGTATAGATGTCAAAAATAATTTTTAAGAAATAAAAAAATATATTTTGAACCCAGAACGACACTCCCGAAACGGAACCGAGGCGTTCCAGCCGGAATTTCCGGAACGAACTGAAATTAAAACTGGGATAAAAACGACACCGTTTTATCCCAATTTTATGAACAGAACAGAAGAAATTTTACAACACCGGAACTATGACTTGCTCTTCTATCGTGTATTATTTTAAAGCACCCCCATTTCCTCTTTTTTTAGTGCAGTGCATGGCAGTGGAGGTGAGGTGGTTTGTTGTTGACCAACCTTTCTTTTCTTTTTTCCTTCTTTTCACTCTCCTCTTCTAAAAATATCATCTTATTCACCTTTATTTTTTGTATTTCAGCTTTAGTCTTCACGAGCTGATTTGCCCGCACGCTGCGCTGGACTTTTTTCTATGTAGAAAAATAATTGATTTTTAACGTGTTGTAATTTTTTTTTAATTTTTAAAAAATTATTTTTGACATAAGCACATCAAAATAATGTAGAAACAATTTTTTTAATTTAAAATTAAAAAAATTAAAATTTGTTCTAAAACGATTTTCAAACGCATTACCAAACACTCGTGACATCTCTCACTAGAATCATATTTCAATCCACCTTTTTAAATAGTAATGAACAACGAAAACCACATTTCAAATCACTGTTTATTGTTGTTTGAAATTGCGATCTCCTTTGGCTATGTACAAAATAATAGTCATGGTGCACGTAAGCTAGCTTGGTCATTCTAGTTAAAAAAAAAATTATAAGTTGAAAAAAAACCAATGTCCAAGGATTATTCGTGACACGTATAACCTGCCCCGTTTATAAAATATATATATATATATGTGAGGAAAAAATTGTGGTGCGTGTAAACTGACCCGGACACCATGAGTATCAAAAAAAACCAAAAAAAAAAGCCTGAAAAAAAGAAGAGGAAAACACATCTTCAAACATTAATAAACAGTGAAAATTGTAAAAAAAAAAGTTAGCGATTTATTGTGATGCGCATAAGCTGACCCGGACACCCTAGTTATAAAAAAAATGACTGGAAAAAAAACATGTCAAAGACTTATGAACAGTAGAAAACACTACTCTTTACTAAAAAATCATTTTCGGTGGCAGGGGGACTCGAACTCCAGCAACATGCCACATGACCTATTTGGTCAGTTGTGGGATCCAAATAATTATAATATCTTATATTTTTAACTATTCCAAGAAGTCGTTGTCACAGAGATTCGAGTTCCCGCGCCCCGCTTTGCTTGGGTGCCCTCCTACGACCCAGCCAAGCAACTTCTTTAGTCAGTTGTAGGATACGAATAATAATAATATAATTTTGATATGTAATTATTCCAAAAATGCCAATTTATTTAGCTATAGAGATTCGAACTCCGCGCCCCCCCTTGGGGGGGGGGGGTCTAACCACCAGGCCAAACAATTTATTTGTTTAGTTGCGATGTACAAATAATAAAAATATTATTGAGTAATTTGAATGCTCTCGTCCACAATGATTTGTGTCTAGGTGAATGGTGCAAAACCCTGTTATTTTAACTTATAGAAGAAATTTATAAGTGGAAAAAATTTAAAAAATAGGTCTAAGGATTATTCGTGACGCGTGTAAGCTACCCCGGTTATAAACGAAATGTACACGCAGGAAAAAAATCGTGGTGCGAGTAAACTGGGTCAGACACCGTGATTATTAAAAAAAAAGATAAATAAATGTTCCAAAAGTAAGTTTTTAGTGGGATTCGAACTCGCGCGCCCAACGTCGTTTGGGCGCGCTGTAACCACTCGACCGAGCGGCTTCTTTGATTATCTCTAGTATCCAAGTGATAATATTATGATTAAGTTATTAAACTGTTCAAGTCCACAGTGCTTATGAGTCTAGGTGAACAGTGAGAATTGCACAGTAATACTACGTCCTCTCCTCTTTTAGATGTATAGATAATTTTGTTTTAAAATCAATTTATTAAACTTGATTGGGCTATGAGTCAAGTTGTCTTTTTTATTTCTTTTAAACCTGTTTGCGACACCTAAACTATTGTTGCCTTTTTTATTCTATTTGTTTTTCAATTGATACATTTATTAATATGTATTTTTTTTATGAAATATTCTTTTAATTTATACTTCAAATAATATCCCTCCTTTATATTTTTTAATTTTGCTTATTTAGACTCTTTTGAATAGACTTTGATTAAATTATTTTGTTTTATATAGATGAACTTTATTTTTAAACACAAAAATAGTTATTTTCTATAATATTTATAATGTTTATAGTCTTGAATAATATTTATTTTATTCTATTCAATTATTTTTATGTGTGTGTCTATTTTTACTATATTTTGATTGAATAAAATAATGAATCTAATAAATAATTTTGGTCAATACAATCAGGTAAATATTTTATATTGTGAGATCAAATATTATGATCAAACCATATTTGTTTCTTGATTTTTCAAAAAAATAGTTATTATTGATAGTTTTTTATTTTTATTTAGACAAATATTTTTTTATATATTTAATTATAAAAATGTGTTGTATTTAGACTTGAAAGAGTATGTAAGACAAAACATTAAAAGAACATGTATATTTAAATTCTTTTTGTAGAAAACAAAATACATATGCAATAAGGAGTAGTCAAATAGTTCTATGACATGACAGGGACGTTGCATTCATAAAAAGAGAAAGAAAGAAGTATCTCATATCCCATGTATGAAAATTATATATAAAACAAAAATTGAATAAGATATACAAGCTTATGAATCTAAGTGTATAATAATATAATATGCTCTTATTATGTGGCGGTCAGATTTGTTTTGACGTAGAAACAATACTTAGGTATTGTTAATGTATTTCTAGTAGAAATTAACTAAAATATAAAAGGTGTTAGCCTTTCATTGGTACAATAAAATTACTATTTTACCCTCAGGATCAAAAAAATTTAGCCCTAGAGTCGGGGGTATTTTTGAATTTTCCAGAGGACATAGATGGTATTTACAGATTTGTTACACTAGTAAAACTATGAAAATAGCTCCCCTAAAAGACAAGATAAGGCAAATTGGATTGGGGTTACTTTAGCAATATCCAGGGGACATGGATGGTATTTCCAAATTTATTGCAAAGTAAAATGATGATATTTGCCGCCCTAAACGATAAAAACCGTCGTCTAAAGTTGGGGGTAGTGTAGTACTTTCACCCCCAATGTTTTTCATAAATATCGTTGATTCCAGGGGTGTATGGATAATTGACTAATTTTTAATTATTTTTTTCTAGAACATTACAGGCACGTTGTCCGAACGCTCTCATAGTGTTCCACCAACACACTCCTTTTCAGGCGTTGTGTGCAGTGTGCTCTGTCGGTAAAAACTGGTCATCCATTGTGTCATATGGTTCGCCTCCATGTCCTCTAACTCTACACGAGGTGCATGTGATTCACATGGGATAGTGTAATCTCCGGTGGACAGTTTTTCTTTCCCGCCTTTTTCACTCTTGTTGTTACCCAATTTTGGGTCATGCCCTAAAACTATCAGAAAATAACAAAAAAAATAAAATAAAAGGGGGGCTGGTGTTAGTAAAAAAAATCAAGTTAAATTTTGGGAAATTTTTGAAAAGTTGGATTGTAACCTTTTTGTGCCAAGAAATGAAAAAATGCAGATCCAAAGCAAAAGTAATTTATTATCAAATAAATCCGCGTATAAACTAAGTCATAAAATATAATTATATTTTTATGGACCAATTTCATATAGTCATTGGTTTATATAAAAACATAATTATATTCAGGAATTAATTTAGGTCCAATTGAAGAGTTTAATTAAGCTTGACGACTTGATTATACTTTAAAATGCTCTCGTCCACCATATCCGACACCACCACGACTGGAAGAACCACCTCGACATCCTCTACACAGAGGTATTAACAGAATACCCATTTGTTGTACTCAAAAAATCCTCATGTCTCTGTGCATCTTCTTCTTCGCTGCATGCATTTTTTGTTTTCGGGTTGGGTCGGGCCGGGTTTGAGACCTAGCCCCACCATTTAAAAGGCACGGGCTTCGGGCCGTTTAGGCCGGAAGCCCGTCCTGCAAGAAAGAGGCTGGGCTCGCAGCCCAGTTTAGTTAATCCGGGCCGCGAGCCCGCTTTTTTCCTCTAGGCTGACAGCCCAGCCCGAGACAGTGGTGGCGACAGATCTGACTAAGCAGGTGAATTGGCGATCCAATCCACCCGTAAATAAATAATAAAATAATAATATAAAAATATAATAAAAAAATATATAAAAAATAATTTTGTTTTTTATATAAAAAAACCTAAAAAATGTGTTGTTTTCTTGCATAAGGCCAATACACTAGTATATTTTAAAGGTTGTTGTTCTTTTAAAAAATATATATTATCTTGGGTTTTGAAGAGAAAATGAGTTTAGCATGGATTTTGCAAAGGAAAAAATCACTTCTTGCATTTTGAGATTTTACAACATGTTTGTAAAATCCAAAGGATATTGGCCAATATTCAAAAAAATATAAAAATCTTTTTCGGTGATTCATATTATTCATGGTTCGGTGTTTGGATAAACAAATTCTATGCATAATATTCGGCGGGAATAATATGTTATTATTCATGGTTCGGTGTTTGGATAAATAAATTCTATCCAAAATATTCGGCGGGAATAATATGCTATTATTCAATGTCGGTGTTTGGGTAGATAAATCCTAAAGGGTTGCTATTCAAAATATTCGGCGGGAATAATATGCTATTATTCACTATCGGTGTTTGGGTAGATAAATCCTAAAGGGTTGCTATCCAAAATATTCGGCGGGAATAATATGCTATTATTCACTATCGGTGTTTGGATAGATAAATCCTAAAGGGTTGATATCCAAAATATTCGGCAGGATAATATATAATCAACATTTAAATATACATATATATATATACACACATATATATCAATATCCTAGCAATCATAAGACAAACAAAAACACCAAGCAGCTTACCTTAGGTAGGGCATACTAGGGGTGCTAAAACCTTCCCTTTACGCAACCAGTCGCTTACCCTAGAATCTCTGAAAGACCAGTCATAGCTTTCCTAGTAACCATAATACTAGGTGGCGACTCCCTTTTTACGAAAATAGATAATCCCCCCGACATTTAAACCCCCCGCACGCGGGGAAGGTCGTCACGATGTCGTGCACCTGATGCAATCAGACTGGTCATACCAAAAGTCAGTATTTTGAACTTGCGGGGTATCTAGAATGGTGGGGTCATAGTCGTGATACACGGAAGAATTCAAAAAGGCCCTCCATGGTAGCAATTGCATAAACAAAATCTAAGGATGATGTTGCTGAAAAGGGATTTGCACTAATGTTAACGACAAATAATGGTGTTAAGGTTTTAAATATTTCTACACCTGTTGTTAATAGTACATGGATAATTGATTTTGGCGCTATAGATCATATGACAATTGATTCTAGATAGGTCTTATCTCTAAATTCATCCTTATAAAAATGTGTTTCTACTGCCAATGGTGCTTCAACCCCAGTTATTGGGGAAGGATCCGTGACTCTCATTAATACTTTGAATTTAGACTCTGTTTTAGTGGTTCCATCACTAGATTAGAACTTATTGTTAGTTTCTCAAATAACCAAAACTTTATATTGTATTGTAATTTTATGGTCTGATTTTTGTGTGTTCAAGGACATTTGAACAAAAGCAGACAATTGGGTATGGTATTAGGCAAGGGAACCCGTATTTCTTGGACCTGGTGCCAATGAGTTCAAGCGAGTTACAAAAAGCCTTAATAGTTGATGGCTTTGAGGGGGAGAAAAAGAAAAATGAAATTTGGTCATGGCATCAATGTCTAGGGCATGCCTCCTTTGGGTATCTGAACAAAATATTCTCTATTTTTTTTGGAAGATTTTATATTTCTAGTTTCCATTGTGATGTTTGTGAACTGGCAAAGAGTCATCGTGCTTCATTTCATTTATGTTTGAATAAAAGTCCACTCCCTTTTATGGTTATACACTCTGTTGTCTTAGGTCCATCTAAAGTTACCACTTTAAGTGGATCGCATTGGTTTATTACTTTTATTGATGACTGTACCAAAATGACCTTGTTATACTTGATGTCATCCAAAGGTAAAGTGAATTTGTTATTTCAAAAGTTTCATAAAATGATTAAAACTCAATACAATACACAAATTCAGGTTCTCCGTAGTGACAATGGAGGAGAATATCAAAATTCTGAACTTTAATAGTATTTGGAATCATACGGAATTATTAATCAAACTATTTGTTCCAATACATCCTAGTAGAATGGCGTTGTAGAGCGAAAAAATCAACACTTACTGGAGGTTGTTCGAGCTTCACTAATAGAAACACATATGCCTTTATCCTATTGGGGAGAAGCACTTAACTCTGCAGCATATTTGATCAATTGGGTTCCCTCAAGCCCTATTAACTTTTGGACACCATTCCAAGCTCTTAGTGATGCGATTGTATCCCTAATAATCTCGAATTTGCCTCCTCGTATCTTTGGGTGTATGGCATTTGTAACATCAGTGCAACAAGTTGACTCCTCGAGCGTTACGATGTGTTTTCCTTGGATATGCTACACATCAAAAAGGGTACAAATATTATCATCCTCCAACTTGACGAATGTTTATCATTATGGATGTTGTTTTCCATGAGGCTGTGAGATTGAACTTCAAGGGGAGAATCAGAAGGAAATTTATACTCTAGATTATGATGTTCTAAATCATAATTATGTGGATAGTGAATTTCCTAAATCTGAATCCCGTAACCTGGATGTGCACAACTTGGATCGAAGTGGCCTAACATTGGATTCAAGTGGTGATAACTCATAAGCTGGCCCAGTCAATCATGGAGTAGGGGAATTGGACTTAAGAGGTATGCCTTTTGATACAAATGGTGATAAAAGTATAGAAGTTGAAGACGTTGCTCCTCTATCCGAGTTAAGCCCTTGCATAATACCAAACCAATCATCTGATGCGGATGTTCCTGATGTAGTTTCTGAATCATTTCTAAAACATTTACCACTTGGTCACACCAAAGGTATTCCTAAAACCAACATATGAACCTGAACTTTCTAGAAAAATTAAATACCCCATGTGTCATTATATGTCTAACCATCGGTTATTTGAATCAAATATGTTATTTGTAAATCAATTGTGTACTATATCTATTCCAAACAGTGTGTAGGAAGCCCTAGTTGATCCTAGGTGGAAAGCAACTATGAGCAAATCAAATCCTTACAAAAAAATGAAAGTTGGGAACTCGTTGATCCTCCACCAGGACAAAAACCAGTTGGATGTCAATGGATTTGCACTATAATGTACAAAGTTGATGACACAATTGAACACTTCAAAGCAAGATTGGTGGCAAAAGGTTACACACAAACTTATGAGATTGATTCCATGGAGACATTTGCACCTGTAGCTAAAATCAACACAATTCGAGTCTTGTTATCTTTAGTTGCGAACTTGGATTGGTCTTTACAACAATTTAATGTACAGAATGCCTTTCTACACGGAGAATTATCTGAATAAGTTTACATGGATCTTCCACCAGGATGCATGATACCAACAAGACAAAGTCAAAAGATGTGCATATTAAAAAAATTGTTATATGGATTGAAGCAATCTCCAAAAGCAAAAGGTTATACCTAACTCATAAAATTGATAATAATCCATCAAAATGATCTTCAATTATCTACTCAATAAATTCATCCCTCGCTTTCCCTCTCATGATTAGACTGCTTGACGCTTCTGGTTGATGATACGTGGTGTAACTTAATTAGTCTGTCGATTTAGTTTGCTTGTCATTCAGGACAAGGGCATAGTTGACGATTCAAAAGTAAAGTTTCGTGAATTAAGGATGTAAATAATTTCATCAACCAACAATTTTTATTTATGCTCCAATGAAGAGCAATGAACTCTGTAATACAAAACCTCCCGCAAGTTTTCTCTTACAATGAACTCCATAGTCAGTTTCTGAGAATAGCAAGCCGGAAATACAGAGAAATCCTATTTTTCAAGGAAAGCAGCAGCAGCAAAATTTGAAGTCAAAATCTGCAAACCAAAAGAAGAAGAAAACAAGATGATCATAGGCATTGGTCAACACTTGGGAAGATCAGACGGTGGAGGAGGAAGCTTCTGGCTGGGGAGTGTTCCATCCAACACAATCCATGCCATCCTTAAGCCCCAGCTCAAATGGACATCAAAGTGGCAGTGCATAAACCATACTCCTGCGTCCCAGCACATCAATAACGTTAATGAACAAAAATTCTTACCCGGCCAATATAGGAAATGTAAGTTACGTTGACACATTTGGATACTATTAATTATCTGATTAAAAATAATAAGTTGATATGATTAAGAGAACATTAGAAGAATGAATGAAAATAAGAGAATGAAAAAGGAACGGGTGTGCTTTGATTTATTAATTACTATTATTATTATTAAGAAAATAGTGCTACGAACCTGGATTGTCCGCATAAAAACGAATCGCCACCCAACCACCAGAAGGCACACCAACAGTGTTCCTTTCAACAGGATCAACAAGGTTAAAGTTTTTGGGGTCGTTATTGGGATCAAAATTTCCAAACCCTTCCCCAACAACATAGAAATTGAAGCCATGAATATGGAGAGGGTGGCTCTCAGCACCTAAAATGCTAGTGCCCTGCATCACTACCTCCACACTTGCGTTAAATGGTAGCACTACAAGCTTGGTACCATTGACCACAAGAGTATTATTCGGTGGGGTCCCTGTGTAATTGAATGGATGGAGAGGAAAGCTTGGGAAATCAGAGGTGTACACCCCATTTGATTTTTTGAAAAAATAGGATTGAAGGAGTGCTGATGAAGGGAGAGCCATGGAGATGTTGTTAACAGAAGCTGAAAATTTTGTACCATTAGGCCCTTGACAGGTCTGATTTTTCGGGCACGGGCTGTTTCCTAGACCAACTGTGAAGAAAAACTTCTTGTCTGCTGTTTGAGGCACATTAACCGGGAATTGAGAACTAGCCAAACTGCGAAGTTTTCTTGTGAAATTCGCGACGACGTTTGTAGCATTAATCGGAGGAAGGGTTGGTGTAAAAGTTGTCGAATTTGAAGAGGTTTCATACTCAAGTATCCCTGCACCAGTTGTGTTGTCAAATGTGCCCTGGCCAGTAAAATATGGTCGTGCTAACATGTAGAATGATGCATTGGGGGCAATGGGTTTTGTCTTCAGAAGAATATTTGTGGTCTGCCCTGGTGTGATAACCAGAAGGCTTGTCTCGAAAGGCTTCACGTAAGTCGCATCCACTTCAACAACGGTGAATGTGTGGTTTGCAATGCTGAAAAAGAGCTCGTCATTGAGTGCAGCGTTGATCAATCGGAGAAGATATGTCTTTCCTGGCATCACCTTTAGCTTGTATGTATCTGCAAGTTATGATGAAAATATGATAAGCTTATATATATATATATATATATAATTGTGTGTGTTTATATATAATAATTAAGCTTTCAAGTATTTCGATCACTTACTATTTGCAGAGCAATTGTACAATGGTCCTGGAAATCCATTGAAGGTGTAGGCGTCGGAGACATTTGGCCCCCCTCCTGTCTGTAAAGCCTGGCTAATCACTGCCTCAGAATCAGCATTGAACCACTCTCCTGTGGTTTAATATTCAACCAAATGCTTTATTAATTAGCTCGTTTGACTTTGGAGAAGATATATAGCAATTGGCGAGTAAGATAACTGAGTTATTTAGAATATTTGTGAGAAAAATCAAATCAGAAAAATTGACGAAAACAACCCAATTGACTGGATTTGTTTAGACCAAGCCAAAGTGTTTATATTCAACCCTAGAATATACAAAGAGAAGGTCGTCAGAAAAATAAAAAAGAAGGTAATTGAATACCCAGCATGATAGTCACTTCCTTGTGAGGTTTGGCGAAGGGGTAAGAAACATTGTGCTTGGGGAAGACGATGAGGGATCCATAGACAGAAGCTCTGAGCCATGAAATGTGAGCATGCCAGAAGAGAGTTCCTCGTTGTCCTGTAATGGTGAAGTTGTACACGTAAGTCTGGTTTGTCTGGATAGGGCACTGCGTGATGTATGATGGCCCATCTGCCCATCCACTTTGAAGCTGTCGAATTCCATGCCTGTTCAGTTCATCACCAAAAGTGCACGTTAAGTACCTTCAGCACGTACGGATCATATAGATAGAATTTAACCACATGCATGTCATTGTTAATCAATCCAGTAATAACAGTACTGCCATACAGAGCAGAAAACTTGATCACTTTCATACCAATGGATGCTGATATTATTCGGAACATGACTGACCACCTTCACCACTACACGGTCACCTTCTCTGGCAACTATGCGAGGCCCCGGGAACCTTCCATTAACAGTCACCATGCTCTTAGTGTGGCACAACCGGGTGACATTTTTCAGTTTTATCTGTAAGATAAAAGCATATTATTAAACACTTAGTCAAAATTATATATATATATATATATATATATATATATATATATATGTATATACACACACGTACGTTGAACTTGTAGTGCCTCGTAATGCCTGCATGTTTCGCACTGGCAGCCTCAGGAAAGGCCCAGACGCAGCTCATGGCAAAGAGTAAAACTGTCAGAAGAATTTCTGGTGATGCACCCATGCTTTACGTGCCAGCCAAAGTGAAGTTAAATTTGCTAGAAAAATGGATGGAGATAGGAGCTAGGTGATAGCTATTTGTGAAACTCGAGACTTTGCTTCTCTTACTTGAATTATATGATCATTAGACCCAGTGGAAGCTGTTTATATAGGCAAATAGCTTATAGTCAGAGCAGTACCGTCCGGTTGATTAGGTAATTAGGTGTGTCTGATAAGACAAAAAAGAGAATGACCTACTGTCCGTTCATGTTGGATTTGGAGTGTAATCAAAGTCAATTAATTAGTTAGTTTTACCTGCATGTGCTTTAGCTTTAGTTTGCATAATATGGTGGACGATCGAGTGCCTCAACTTTTTAATCCCGTAAATATTTACCATTATTGATTAATCGGAAGAAAATGGCAGTATGGTATTTATTTTACCAAGTAAGAGCATCTCCAATGGGAGTAGCAATTTTGAAGAGCCAAATCTTTAAAACAGCTCTTTGAATAGTATATAAATGGTTCTTGAGTTGATGTGCTCTCCAATGGTAAGAGCTATTTTGGAGAGCCATTTTTTTATTATTTAAAATAAAGCTCAATTATTTTGTATATAGATTAATTATGCAATTAATTATATAATTAATAGAAGTAAGTTATATAATTAAATAATTATTTTTGAAAAACCATCCGACAATATAATTATTTAATTATATTTAAATTAAAAAAAATAAACATAATTAAAAGACCCGCAATATTTAAAATTTAAAATTTAAGCTACTTATTGTATATTTTTCAAGTAATTGTATGTTTTTTTATGGTTGTTGTATTTGAAATTAATTAATATTACTTATTGTCTTTGAGTTTTAGAAAAACTTAAAAAAACAAAATGAACACATTAACAAATAATCAATAAGTTCAAACATACTTAATTAAAATACATTCCATTACAAATAATTCAATCAAATTAATACCCCTATTTTATTATGCTAACTATTATTATTATGATTAATTATTATTATTGTTATTATTATTATTATTATTATTATTATTAATTAGTATAAGTGTATAACCCCCCCATCCTCCCTCTACTCCCAATGGACAACAATAACTCTCGCTCTAAGGTTTCCTATTGCAGCGATCCAACGAGGCCGGAGTTCAGCGGTGGCGATGCTAGTACAAGCTGATGTCGTCGGCCAAGCTTCCGATCTCGAGGTAGGCTTGCATCATGTTTCATCACTCAGTCCGACCTCGTTTCTTGAGTCTCTAGTTCTTCTCTCTAATGTTAAAGTCAATCGTTTTTACTTTACTTGATTGTTGTTTGGATCGTAGTTCTTGGTTTTACTGTTTGATTGCTAAGAAAATGATAGCAAGTAGAGGAAAAAAGATTTGTTCGGGAGCTGAGATAAGTAGAACTCAGCGGTACAATTCCAACTCCAACGGTAATATTTCAATTTTGGCTCTCCAGTGAAAATCTGTAGGAATAGCTCTGCAGGTAAGGAAAAGCCATTTTGGCTGTTGATTTTGGCTCTCCCGTTGGAGACCTTAAAAGAACAAAAATAGCGAAAAATTCAAAATTTTGGTTTTGGCTGTCTAGTTGCCTCTCCCCGTTGTAGATGCCATAAGAGCGATTTTAATGGAAGAGCTAAAAGAAAAGTTAATGGAAATAGACAATAAAAAAATAGCTTTTATTTTTTATTTTCATAGCTGCAATGAAAGAACTATATTAAAGAGCTAAAATAGTATCTTTAAGCTAAAGAGTTATTCTTAGATGTTTAATTAAAAAAGCTAAAAAAGTATTTAATATATTTCTATGTAAATAAGTGATTTTAATTGTACTTGTACTGGT
Organism: Salix exigua; assembly: GCA_032356905.1. Lineage (NCBI taxonomy): Eukaryota > Viridiplantae > Streptophyta > Magnoliopsida > Malpighiales > Salicaceae > Salix > Salix exigua. The sequence goes on from CM063596.1 coordinate 3,952,977, forward strand.
TATTTGTTATTAATAAATAATTATATTAAAATTATATATATTAAAATAGAGTTCACTTCTCCAAATGACTTTTTTCCATTGAAGTCCAAATATTAAAAATATTATATTTACAGCTATATTATTAATTTAACTTTTATAAAGCTTTTTCCCTTTCTCTAACCTTTTTATTCAACATTCTTCTCGTACACCATCTTCCCAAGAAAACAAGTTACCTGCTTGAAAATGAAATTTGACTTGGTATGCCCACATAAAGTGATGAAATGTATCTTCCACCAAAAAAGTTGGAGAATACGAGGGAAAGAGAAGATCATAGTCATGCCAAAAACTATGATCCAATGATATATTGGGGGGGCTACGTGTCTGCGAATAAAAATGGAAGCCTCTGTCTTATTCAGCTACAGAATTCAAAGATCAAACCGTTGGTGTTGATGACCTGAACAATCAAAGAGATCCCATTTGCCAATTCTGCGGCTAATGAACAGGTTGTTTTTGAGTCAATTTGACGTTCCATGCGAATGATCATTTTCATAATTAAGGCTTGTTCGCTGGGACATGTACAGTGGTTGCTTATAGCCTATGTGCAACCACATACACGCACTTAAAAAATCAAAAAGCCAAGGAAGAGAAGGACACTTAAGCCACCTTTCTTCCAAGCAACATCGATATATAGAGATCTAGTGAGTTTGTTTAATATATATATATATATATAGTCTCTTCATCTGTAAATAGCTTAAGTAATCACCTGATCTTGATCATGAAGTTACAATTATAACGAATAAGGATCAACTAATATTAAGTAGGAGTTAACCATTGAAGTGTATATGTGAAAGATTTTACTTGTGTATATAACGAATTCGAGTTTGCAGGTGCACCAACCATGCTAGCTTCTTGTAGGATAATCCTATCTCTGCATTTCTATATCTATGCACAAGACATTAACATATATATATATATATATATATATATATATATATATATATATATATATATATTAGCTAGTTATATATAGTTGCATGTCCAAGCTTGTTAGTCAATTTTTATTCTGTAAATCAAAAGATAGAAAGTTCATCAGATCAGTAACGTTTTATGCTTTTATTATTCGGAACATGACTGACCACCTTCACCACTACACGGTCACCTTCTCTGGCAACTATGCGAGGCCCCGGGAACCTTCCATTAACAGTCACCATGCTCTTAGTGTGGCACAACCGGGTGACATTTTTCAGTTTTATCTGTAAGATAAAAGCATATTATTAAATACTTAGTCAGAAGCTGAGTGTTAGGTTAGGCGAAGTATATATATACACACACACGTACGTTGAACTTGTAGTGCCTGCATGTTTTGCACTGGCAGCCTCAGGAAAGGCCCAGACACAGCTCATGGCAAAGAGTAAAACTGTCAGAAGAATTTCTGGTGATGCACCCATGCTTTACGTGCCAGCGAAAGTGAAGTTAAATTTGCTAGAAAAATGGATGGAGATAGGAGCTAGGTGATAGCTATTTGTGAAACTCGAGACTTTGCTTCTCTTACTTGAATTATATGATCATTAGACCCAGTGGAAGCTGTTTATATAGGCAAATAGCTTATAGTCAGAGCAGTACCGTCCGGTTGATTAGGTAATTAGGTGTCTCGGATAAGACAAAAAAGAGAATGACCTACTGTCGGTTCATGTTGGATTTGGAGTGTTCAATTAATTAGTTAGTTTTACCTGTGCTTTATCTTGAATAATATGGTGGACGATTGCCTCAACTTTTTGATCACATAAATATTTACCATTAATTGGAAGAAATGCCAGCATGGTAGTTATTTTCCTAAGTAACCCTTTTTATTCAACATTCTTCTCGTAGAAACCTAAGTATCCCTTTTTATTCAAAATTCTTCTCGAAGAAAATCTTCCCAAAAAAACAAGTTACCTGCTTGGAAATGAAATTTGACTTGGTGTGCCCACATATATATAGTGATAAATTGTATCTTCCACCAGAAAAGTTGAAGAATAGGAGGGTTATAGAAGATCAAAGTAATGCCAAAAACTATGTTCCAATGATATGTTGGGGGCTACGTACGTGTCTGTGAATAAAAATCGAAGCCTCTGTCTTATTCAACAACAGAGTTCACAGATTAAACCGTTGGTGTGGATGACCAGAACAATCAAAGGATCCCATTTGCCATTTTTGAGGCTAATGAACAGGTTGTTTTTGAGTCAATTTAACGTTCCATGCTAATGATCATTTTCATAATTAAGATGTGCTCGCTGGGACATGTACAGTGGTTGGTGATAACCTATGTGCAACCACACACACGCACTTAAAAAATCAAAAAGCCAGGGAAGAGAAGAACATTTAAGCCACCTTTCTTCCAAACAACATCGATATATAGAGATCTAGTGAGTTTGTTTAATATATACTGGTGAATTTGGTCAATTTGCCCGTGTGTTATGTTTTATTTTCTATGTAAGAAATTGATTGATTTTTTACTACAAAAAAACAGGTCGTTTTGCAACGGATTGATCCGTTGCAAATTACAAAGAAATCCGTTGCTATTATTAATTTGCAACGGTATTTGCAACGGACACAATCTATTAGAAAAAAGTCGTTTCAAATTTAGTTTGCAACGGATAATCCGTTGCAAAATAATTTGCAACGGATAATCCGTTGCAATTTCAACCGTTGCAAATATACAGTTTGCAACGGATATCCGGTTGCAATTGCAACGGCCTGACCGTTGCAATTGAAATGACGTTACATCCCGTTGTAATTGCAACGACAGGAATATTATTTAAATATTTATATATTTAAAATCTATTTTTAATATATTTTAATTTAAATTAATTACAACTAAATCTTTTAAAAGCACTAGGAAATATTGAAATATTATTAATATTGAAAATAAAATAAATATGGTGGAAATAAAATTTATTATAAATTAAAATTCTTAATACACTACTCATTCGATTACATTTACATGACTAAGTAAATAAACATGGAACCTTAATACACTACAGATTCGATTATATTTACATGACTAAGTAAATAAACATGAAATTAAAAATACATATTTTAAAGTATTTAAGGCGGAAATGATCTACAATGTTGTTGATGAGAGGAAGATAGACCATTATATGGCATTTGAGGTTGAGGTCGAGGTCCTGGTGCCATTGTAGGTGATGATATCGACGGAGCCACAGGTGTTGGTATACTTAGACGCATATGTCCTACCAAGAGCTTAAGACAATCTTCAATGGAAGAAATTTTAGTTTCCATTTTATCCAATTGGTCTTCATATCGTCTATTAGTTGTTGTGCTTGGATATGATGAACTTACTGGGTAGGTATGTGAAGAAGAACTCACATCAACTTTAGATTTAGGCATACGGGGTGCACCATATACTCGACCCTTGCTTACTCCCCCTGAAGCCTCACACCAAGTTGCTCCATCAAATGAGGGATGATTGTCCGGATCAGGTCCATATCTTGCAACCATCTCATTTCTATATTTTTCCTGCAAACAGACAAGTCCATGTCAAAATATATTAATTTGAATATGAATGATATATATATATATATATAAAATAAAATATAAGTACTTACCACCACTATTTTAGACCGGTTATCTATAAATGTGCCGGTCTCATTTGATTTTTGATGCAAAGCAGAAAAGACCTCATCCTAGGGAAGTTCTTTTCCCCCGGTCTGTTCTTGCTACGAACATGGAAAAAAAAGTTAGCAACAAAAATATTAAACAAATTAAATTACAAGTGTTCAACAACAACATTTCGTACCATACTAGCTCGATATGATGCAAATGACACAGAGCCAGCAGAATGGGTATTTATTTTCCTATCTGTTTGCCTCAATCGATTTTGTTTTGATGTTTTGGATCGTTTGCAAAATCTATCGGTAGACCAAACATCGTTGATCATAGTATTCCAATCTTCATTTTGGATCCAAACAGGTCTTTTACCAGGTAATCGATGATATTTGTGGTACCTATTATTGACATAGCTTTATTTCGAGCTCTTGCCAATTGTTGGTTCAAGGAAGCTCAAGCTTTATCTTCCCATATTTTACGAACAATTGCTTCATCTTCTTTGGGGAAGGCATATTTTTTCTATCAAATACATATGACGATTAATAAATGTTAACATAAACACACAGATCTCAAACAACCTCATCATTTAACAAAAAACTAGTATCTCGTGTCAATCATTTGCAAAACATAATCGACACAGATACAAATTCATTATTCTTATTAATCGTAAAGAAAACTACTTACTCAAGAAAACAAAGTATCCATCAGCCAACTTCACATAAAAATCATGATACTTTCAGGGAAACAATTCCTAATCAAGAACAAAACCAGACCCAAATCATAAATCCATATAAATGATCTGTATGTAAGCTAATTCCAACTATAATACAAAACCAAACTGGTCAAAAGCACATCAACAAAACATCTAACCAATCAATCCATCATTCAAAAAGCTTCAAACTTTCCCTTTAATTTCCAAACTACTAAACAAACAAGGCAAATCAATTCTCAATAATCATTCAACTACTATTAAACATGATTGTCAAATCTCCCTCAAAAATAGTTAACAGAAAAACATACCTTGAACTCCTTAAACAGTTCATCTTTACACATGGCATCAACTTTATCCCAAGGGTGCCATGGCCCCTTGAAATTAGTTCTCAAAATTATTCTGATTTCTCTGCCACATGAAGCGTTATTGAACCTGAAAAATTAAAGTAACAAACATTCATGGAACAATAATTGACAGAAATGATAACTATGTAATAAAAATATTATACTTACTCGGATGTTCCATACAAACCGAGTTCTTTTTTTCCTGACCCTGGATCGATTGCCGTGTCAAAACTCTTCCGTTTAATGCTTACACTGGTTCGAAAACAGCTTGAACCATGGATTGAATGGAGGCAATCCGGATCCTCTGAACATCGCATGTTACTACCTTCTCTTGACTCATCGAATTTTCTCTCATCACTACCATGTTCATCAACTTCATCTCCAACTCCTCCCTCATAACCTTGATGATGTACATTAAATTCTCTGAACATGTTTGTATCATCTCGCGGAACACCTTGTGTTGCTAACAAATCTTGAAACCCGAAAGCTTCATGTGCATTTAACCTCAGATGATCCTCATGATGAGGAAATGTACTTGCAACTCGGTGTGTATAATAATCATGTACTTGATCAGGCTCGGGTTGGTGAGAAGATGATGCGTTCCTATCCACGGTAGATGGAGTTCTATTCACTCTGGATGCGGACCTATCACTTATGGAATATAGTAATATAGCTTGACGTTTAGACATCCTACAACAATTGGATTGTCGTCAATAAGTATTGTTGGTAAAAACTAATCAATATTACATTAATAAGATATATGAACAAAAGAATATTAAATATCATAAGTTAATATATCAATTAAATATAAGAAATACAAGCAACATGCTAATCAGCATCATCATCACATAAAAATAAATGCATTGAATATACCTGCATAATGCTAATCATCATCATCATCACATAAAAATAAATGCATTGAATATACCTGCATAATGCTAATCATCATCATCATCACTTTTAATCAAATCATCATCATCATCATCATCACCAACGACTTCATTATCATACTCAATTTCCTCATTATCGTCTCCCCAATTTCCCTCTACCGTAAGCAAATCATTTTGGTTGACTTCTTCATAATAAGATGTGTCAACAAATATACTTGCTTCATCAAGTGTGATATTAGGAAGCACACAGCATGGTTGAGAAATTTCATCTGATTGATCAACATCAAATGTTTTAACATAGTCATTGTTTTCAATAAATTCACCCATCTCAACATTATAACGACTTCTAGCTGTTATCTTCATAACTGCCCACCATTCTAAAGATTTATTATCGGGTGGACACGTATAGTAGACTTGTTGACATTGTTGCGCCAAGACAAACCATTTGAACGATGCAGTTTAAGCCCACGTTTGGTATCGTACCAATGACACTTAAACATAAAAACCTTGCACTTACTCCCTAAATATTTAAGCCGGATAACTTCTTCAAGCATTCCATAGTAATCAATTTCATTACCATTGTAGCAACTTCCTTTTACACAAACTCCGCTATTCATTGTTTTTTTATAGCGACCATAAAATTGAGTATGAAATTTAAACCCATTGACATAATACCCATTATAACATTTCACAGAATTTGACGGACCCATAGAAAGAGCAAAGATTTGATTCTCAATTCCGGTTGATTTGTATTCAACCTAGCATAACAATAACAATGTATGAATTATTATTTCATAAAAAATAGTAAATTTAACAAAATATGTCGTGAAAAATACTTACATGTTTTTTCAACCAAATTGGAAATTCAACCTCAATTTCAATATCGGTCAATTGTGGTTGTCGTGAATGTAGCTCATGGTGACATTGCCTACATTTTAAATTGTTAGTTGAAATGAAGTTATTATAATTCAGAAACAAAATAAAATATTTCACACTTACTCTATATAGGGTTTCAATTCTTTACAATTGAAAATGACATAGTTGTGCGCAATTTTCAATTCTTCCTGCGATAATTGCCGTCTATAATATTTTTTAGACAATTTTCGTCTTGGATAGGAAAAAATAGAAAGTTGTCTACCTTCACTCTTAGCTCCACCACCGTCATTTCGTGGAACTCGATTCCATATTGTTTGAACGTCATCACCAAAATAATAAGACGCAAAATTTGTAATTTCATCTATCAAGTACGCTTCACATATGGAACCCTCTACTTGGGTTTTATTGGTGACTTTCTTCTTCAAATAGAACATATACCTACATTATTTATGTTAATTAGTTTGAAAAATAAACAAATTATTCAATTAAAGTGAATTAAAATGACATTGTATGAAAACATATCGTTCAAATGGATACATCCATCGATATTGAACGGGTCCACCAACTTGTGCCTCATAAGGTAGTGCCTCATAAGGTAGGTGTATTGCTAAGTGTTCCATGGAGTCGAAGAATGATGGAGGGAAAATCCTTTCAAGTTTACAAATTATTTCAATAATATTTCTCTACATCAACTCCAAGTGTTGGATATTTAAATTAATCGCACAGATGTCCCGAAACAATACTGACAATTTTGTTAATGCCTCCCACAATGGTCTAGGCAAGAAAGGTCGGAACGCAACAGGAAGAAGTCTTTGCATAAAAACATGGCAATCATGACTTTTCATGCTGGAGACCTTACATTATGCCTCTTTCACGCACCGTGATATGTTTGAAGCATAGCCATCAGGAAAGGACAACTCTTTCATCCATGTCAACACTTGTTGTTGTTCTTTCTTGAAGAGATAATAAGTGGCTTTCGGTTTGTAAACTCGACCACTTGCATCTTGTTGCAAATGTAAGCTTGGCTTTTTACAATACAACTGCATATCCATCCTAGCCTTTACATTATCCTTGCTTCTATCAGGGCAATCCATTACCGTGTAGAAGATATTGTCAAAGAAATTTTTTCTACGTGCATGACATCTAGGTTGTGACGAATTAAATTTATGTGCCAATATGAAAACTCCCAAAAAATGCTTTTCTTCACCCAATTGTGATACACACCAAATCCGGGAATTTTCCCACAATTTGAAGAGCTACCAACATGTCCCTCGGTGAACTTAGAAACTTCAGGTAACATTTCTAAACCAGATCGACGAGGAAAAGGAGGGAGCTCTTCAATTACTCCTTTTATAAACTTATCCGACTGATATCTATAAGGGTGATTCATGGGTAGGAATCGTCGACGACAGTCAAAGAATGAATTTTTCCCACCATGTATTAATCGAAATGCCTTACTGTGTTCCATACAATACGGACATGATAATTTGTCATGTGTACTCCAGCCCGACAACATACCATATGCTGGAAAATCACTTATGGTCCACATCAAAGCTGCTTTTAACTGAAAATTTTCTTTATGGTATACATCATAAATTTCGACACCTACAGACCATAACTTATTCAATTCATCAATCAAAGATCTTAGAAAAATATCAAGGTTTCTTCCCGAATTCTTTGGTCCTGGAATTATCATTGATAAAAACATAAATGGTCTTGTCATGCACTTTCAAGGAGGCAAATTGTACACGGTTACAATTACTGCCAACAAGAATATGAATTTGAAACCATATTAAATGGACAAAACCCATCAGTGCATAATCCTAATCCAACATTACGTGGATCTGCAGCGAAGCTCGGATGGACTCGATTAAACTCTTTCCAAGCATATCCATCTGATGGGTGCACCATTATTCCATCATCTGACTTATGAAAAGGATGCCATGTCATATCCTTGGCATGATGTGGAGACATAAATAGTCTCTGAAGTCTTGGTGTCAATGGAAAGTATCGGAGTTGCTTCTCCGCCTTGTTAGGGCCTTTACTAGTAGGGTTTGTAGGCTTGTATCGTAAACTTCCACAGAAATCACACCTTATTTTCATCTCATCAACCCCATAATACAGCATGCAGTTATTACGACACACATCATATTTCTCATAGCCAAGTCCAAGAGGCCTCATAAATTTCTTGGCATCATAAAAATTTGAAACCAAATTAGCATCATCAGGCATGCAACTCTTAGCAAATTCAGTGAATTTGTTGAAGGCATTCTGAGTTAAATTTAAATTTGACTTCATATTAAGCAATTTTACACAAGCAGATAGTTTTGATTGCTTAGTACACCCATCCCACAAAGGTTCCTCTGCAGCTTTCAACAACTTAAAAAATTTAGATGCCTCTAGATTCGGAGGTTCCTCTACCACAACAGTACTCCAATCCCTATCATTATAGTATGCATCATCATCCCTCATTGCATCTAGAACCATATTTCTATATGGATTTGCATCTCCCTCATCATTCACAACACGACTAATCCCTCCTGATGAAGGTCCGACCATATTATCTGTGTCATAAGGCTCCCCGTGTACAGTCCAATTTTTATAATAAGATAAAACCTCTTTTCTCAATAAGTGATTACAAACATCATCTTCTTTCTGAAACTTTTGATTTTTGCATTTCACACAAGGACATCTAATTTTCCCCAATGATACATTTCTTTCAATTGAATATGCAAAATTGATAAATCTTCTAACACCCGTAATATATTCAGGATTCATACGACCACTTCTCATACGACGATACATTCACTCTCGATCATCCATATTAATCTAGTAAACATTATAACATAGAAACATTTTAGAATGTAAATTAAAACTCTATCTCTAGTTTACGGATTACTAATGGCCAAGACAAAAAAAACAAAAACCAACAACACAAATACTTATAAAAACATCAAACACATAACAGCAAAAACATAGGAGCAACACACACAGTAGCATACACAACAATATGCATTTAATCGATTCTAATACTAAAAGACACAATAAACAAATTACACTAACCTTTCAAGCGAATTTAATAGAATTTAAAGTCAAAGAATATTGATCAATGCTTGATGATCCTTTCGAAAACCCTAAGTAGAGAGACATTGTTAGTATATTCAAACAAAAATTGAATATCAACCAGCAACAATGTTAAACTTTACTGCCAAAATTCAGTTGTTATCTTTCAAAATTCATATCTCTCTCATATGAACTCGTTTTTTATGTTATTTAGAGCGTTGATAGATACATGAGTCATGAATCCAAAACAATTGAGTTTTCATCAATTTGGCACATGTAGTCCTATAGTTTGGGATATTCAAATTGAAATGGACAAGGGTCAATAGTGGGAGATTATGAAATTTGACTTTGATGACTTCAATTTCCATGATCTTTATTTTTTTTCTTGAAATAAATTTCAAGAAAGAAATGGATGTTATATTTCTAATGTCACTAGAATCACTTCATTTCGATCTCTATAGCTTCTGTTATGCACAAAACATCAACTGAAGGTCAAATCTCACCTCCAATTACCGCATTTTGCATCTTTCATCCAAAAACACCTTCAAAACACATCACAAAGACTTTCAAGGTAGTCTATACACAAAACATAGGCAAAACACTAGGTAAATGTGGGTTAAAATATCAAACAATATAGTTGCATCAATATTTTTATTTTTACAATAAAAAAATAAAACATGAGTTCAAGGGCATTTTCATTTTTTTTTTTGTTAATTCAATAACCACTAGGGGTAATTTTGTCTTTTAAGTTTATTAATTAATATCAAAACTTAAAAAGTTGTTGGCATATGATGTACACATGCACCCATATCTTTTAGGAGACAAGTGAAATGCATTTTAATGGTATGACTTCCTCTTTTATCATATCTTTTAAAGCACCGACATTTCCTCTTTTTTTTGGTGTTGTGTGTGGTAGTGGAGACGAGGTGGTTTATTGTTCTCTAGCCTTCCTTTTTTTTCCTTCTTTCCACTCTCCTCTCCTAAAAAATCCAGCTTGGTCGCCTTTATTTATTTTTAATTTCAGCTTTCATCCTTATTCTTTTAAACCACTTTTTAAACTTTATTGGTGTTGCGATATCGCAGTCACATAAATTAATTATCCTACCTTAAAACAAATTACACAAGATAGTATAGAGCAAGTAAGGGCTCGATCCCACGAGGACATTTTAGTTTAGATTTTTGTACTCTATATTATACAATTAGGGGGTAGTTGGAGTTTGTCTAGGCTAACACAAAGGAAAAGAAAAATAAGCAAAAATTAAACAAAACCAAAAATTATCAATAAAACAAACCTTGGTCACAAGTCAATATCCACTTATAAAAATCAGAACTGATTATGGAAATGATATATCAATTTATATTCTGAATATTTATCTCTTCTTAACATTGGTTCATTAATGGATTTGTCTTATAACTTGCCATAACCATCAAACAACCATAGTGTCTGCACTAGTAATTTAATTCAATGACATCCTTAAGAACTATATAAATTCATCAATTAAGAAACATAATAGTCCGCAATCTATGTTTAATTTGATTGAATTTTCTCCCTAATATTAATAACGTAGATCCGCCACAATTATTAACTCAATCGCTTCACAAGTTCATATACCACAACTCACGTTTTTTATATCAAACTTAGCAATAGATTGTCTACAATAATAACTTAGAGTTCGCTCTTAGGAATTAAATAAACAATCATAGGAAAAATAAGAATAGGAGAACAAACATATTCATCATATAAACTGGTAAAAAAAAAGTAAAATAGATCTCACAATTCTTGAAATCTAAAGGTTTTTGTATCCTTTCAACCTAGAAAAAGTGTTTATCCTTGCATGTCTGTTGAACAATTAATTAAAAAAATAAAAGAAAACATGATTTAAGGATTGGAGGGAGATTTTTGTTTTCTTTTATGCTGGCCAAACCCTTCTTTGTTGCCTCTCCTCCTTTATATATGCTTAGAAACCTTAGTTTATATTTTACAAAATAGTTCTTCCTTAAGTTGGTATAATTTGTTTAGCTAAAATTTGGATCTTTCATAGGTATTTGAGTCTAGAATCCAACAAAATGGGGTTTGCATCAATCTGACATTTGTAGCTCCAGATATTTAAGTTAGAACATCCAAAGATCGATAACGGCAAATTGCAATATTGGAATTTGAGGGATGCCATTTCCATGTTGTTTCTTATTTTATTTTTTCCCTTATCTTTATAGAAAGGTGTGGATGTTAGATTTTTAATGTCACTAAAATCTCTTCATTTCGATCTCTAGAGCTTTCGCTCTGCACAAAACATCAACTAAAGGTCAAATATGTCAATGACTCTAATTACCTTTTTTTTCATCTTTCATCCAAAAATGCTTTCAAAACACAAAACAAAAAATATTAAGACATTTTATACACAAAACTTATGCAAAACACTAGATAAATATGGGTGAAACTATCAAATAATATGGTTGTATCAATTAGGCTATGAGTCGAGTTGTTTTTTTATTTCATTTAAACCTCTTTGCGACACCTAAACTATTGTTGCTTTTTTATTCTTCAATTGATACTTTTTTTAATATGTATTTTTTTATTAAATAATGTTTTAATTTATATTTCAATTAGTATCTCTCCTTTATATTTTTTTTTTATTTTGCTTACTTAAACTCTTGAATAGAGACTATGATTAAATTATTTCATTTTATATAGATGAAATTTATTTTGAAACATAAAAATAATTATTTTCTATTATATTTCTAATATTTATAGTCATGCATAATATTTCTTTTATTTTTATCATTTATTCTTATGTGTGTCTCTATTTTAACTATCTTTTGATTGACTAAAAAATAAATTTAATAAATAATTTTAGAAAATACAATCATGTAATATTTTATATTGTGAGATCAAATATTATGATCAATCCATATTTGTTTCTTGATTTTTCAAAAAAAATAGTTATTACTGATATTTTTTATTATTATTCAGACAAATAATTTTTTATTTAATTAATTATATATATAAAAAAAGTTATTTACACTTAAAAACTTATATAAAAAAAACATTATAAAAACATGTATTATTAATTCTTTTGCTAGAAAAAAAAATACATATGCAATAAAGAGCGGTCAAATAGCATGTTGATTCCTGGGCATGACAAGGACATTGCATTCATAAAAAGGGAAAGAAACTAGTATCTAATATCCCATATGAAAATTATAAAAAAAAATTAATAAGATATACGAGCTTATGAATCTAAGTGAATAATAATATAATATGCTCGTATTATGCTGCGGTCAGATTTATTTTAATGAAAATACAATGAGACGACGATAATCTCATAGAAGAAAAGGCTAAACAAGTCACGAAATCCAATTTCTAATTAGCCCAAAATTAAAAGAAAAAACTAAGAAAAAAATCAATTAGAAAAAAAAAAAAGTCAATTGAGTTAACTTTTCTAGCCCGTGATTCAGGTAATGAGATTGGAAAAGCCTCATAAAAGTTAAATTGAAAAAATTTATGAAGTACAATTACCAACAAACTTAATTTTTATGGATGAAATTGAAAATAAAAATTCAAAAAAAAAACTTTAGTTCCTGTTCCAAAAAAACACACCATGTGTTTATAATATTTCAAAAAAAATATCATTTTAGTTCATCATTTCACCAACCATAATAATGTTTTTATTAAACTTCACTTATTCTATTTTTTTGTGAAGGACAAGTTCACGGGGGTGACACTACTAAGAGGAGCATGTGAAAATGGCTTCTATATGTTTCAAAACTCAAGGATGCTCTCTTCCACTCCCAAAATGGTTGTTTATATTCATGAATGAACTTCAATTAATAGATGGCACAAACGCCTTGGTCATCTATTTTCCCTTCCCTTCACCATAAAGAAATCAACAAACAAATTACCCTCCTCTTGTACTTCATGTTCTCTAAGTAAATCGCATAAACAACCTTTTGGCTCCACAAGTCTTCAAGGTCACTCTCCACTAGAGATAATATTCACCAATGTTTGGGGACCCTCTCCTATTGTGGATTCTGATGGTGTGCACTATTATCTTATTTTTGTGGACCATTTTACCAAATATATATGGTTTTACCCAATGTCTGCAAAATCACTTGTCTCTAGTATTTTTCAGTAATTTTAGATAATTGTTAAAACAAGGTTTAAATAAAAAATCAAAATTTGTACTCAGACAACGACAGTGAATTTATACATTAAAACCTTATCTCTCTACTCATAGTGTAAGTCATTACACCACCACCAAATACTCCCCAACAAAATAGTGTCTTTGAGCGTCGTCGTCGTCACCTTGTTGAAATCGGTCTTACCTTACATCATGATGCTTCCTTACCCTTATCTTACTAGCCTTATGCATTCAAAACTGCCATCTATCTCATAAATAGTCACCCAAGTCCTCTTCTCCATAACAAATCCCCATTTGAGGCTCTTTTTGGTCAATGCCCAAATTATCTCAAATTGAGAAAATTTGGGTGTTTATGTTATGATCTTACTCAGTCATATAATAAGCATAAAATGCAACCAAAATCCTTCTCCTGCATTTTCATTGGGTATTCTCAAACACAAAATGCTTACAAATGCCTAGACCCCTTAACGGGTTGAATTTATATATCTCGACATATAACGTTTGATGAATTACACACCTCCTCCCCTCCAAAAACACGGCATTCCACCAACTCCCCCATAACTCCACTTCATGTTCCCCTCTCCTACTTCCATAAAGCCTACACTCAATTATCCCCTCTGCGAGTTTGGACCATGGTGCTGCCATTTCTACATCTCCTCCAGGTACACCTTCTTCTTCTACTTCATCTCCCTATTTCATCATCATCACCTTGTTTGACACTCGGTATACTTTGCCTTCAAATTCATTTCATGTTGCAAGTTCTCATGAGCTTGCTCACGTTGCCCCTTTATCCCTACTATCTCCGATTCATAAAATAACCCTTTCTCCACTCGCACTCACTCAATGACCACCATCTATGAACAATATCTATAAAACCAAGCAAATTAATTTAATGTTGTCTCCAAACAATCTCTTTCGTCCCCTTTGAACCCACATGTATGAGTCAAGCTCTCTCTCAACCTAAATGGTGTGCTACCATATCCACTAAACTGATACTTCTCATGCGGCATAACACTTAAAACTTATTTAAACCACCCAATAACTGTAACCTCGTCTGTTGCAAATGGGTTTTCAAAATTAAACACAAAGGTGATGGCTCAGTGGATATATTCAAAGTTCGACAGGTTGCAAAAGGTTGTCACTAGCGTTCTGGCCTTGACTTTAATGAAACTTTTAGCCCAGTGGTTAAACCGGCCACTATCTAGACCATGTTGAGCATTGCAATGATGAATGGGTGGCCTTTGAAACAAATAGATGTAAACAATGCTTTTTTGCATGGCACTCTAAAGGAAACTATCTACATGTTGCAGCCTCCTGGCTTTAAATATTTACATTACCCTAATTATGTGTGCAGGTTATGTAAGATGATTTATGAACTAAAACAAGTACTCAGCGCATGGTATTCTACCATGAAATAGTCTATCCTAGCACTTGGGCTTCACACTTCTAGGGTTGATCCATCTCTCTTTATTTATCATTGTGATTCTGTTACGTACTATCTTCTTGTTTATGTAGATGATTCGGTCCTTACGGAAAATGATCAAGGGTTTGTATCTCATGTTGTTCTTTAACTTGGTGCACAATTCTCCTTGAAAGACATGGGCTCTCTTCATTTTTTTCTCGCTATGAAAGTTGTGTCAACCACTACTAGCATCTTCCTCTTCCAACACAAATATATTTGTGACCTTTTGGACAGTACACACATGGTTGTTGTAAAGGATGTCTTTACTCCATTGTCAACTTCTCAATCTTAGATGGCATGGCTACAATGGAAAAGCATAGTTGTAGTGTATAACACTGTTTACCAGCTGCTCATTAGCAATCTCTAGTATCTCTCCCTTACTCGTCTTGACATATTCTTCTCTTTCAATAAATTGTCACAATTTATACATAAGCTTATTATCACTCATTGGATTGCAGCAAAAAGACTTTTTTTGATATCTAAAAAAAAACCATTTTTCATGGTTTTAACATTAACAAAATGTTGACCTATAATGTAATACTTTGTATGCTTTATATATTTTGATGATAACAATTAAAAGAAAATGGGCTAATAATATGCTTGGATGAGATTAAGCTATAAACAGGTTTTATTCAAAGAATACATCAACAAGCATAATGGAGTTCAAGAAGAAATCACTCCAAGAAGTCCAAGATGCAAGCAAGTGAAGACTTAGAATAAGTGTTCATTTTAGTGCTTTGTGTAAATCTCAATTTCTATCTTGATAGCACAAATTAAAATGAACTCACACACTTCACAGTGCATGCATTAAAAGGATTTGATGATTAAAAGGTTTAAGTCATAATCAATCGGTTCAAGAAATTCAGAAAAGATAATTTGTCAAAATAGATTTCTGCATGAACCGGTCGACCGCTTGAGGTATCCGTTGTGAACCGGTCGACCGCTTGGAAGACAAATTATTTTATCCGTTGTGAACCGGTCGACCGCTTGGTTTTGTCCGTTGTGAACCGGTCGACCGCTTGATATGACAGTTGCACTCAAACGGCTATAAACGGCTAGTTTCAAACGGCTATAAACGGCTAGTTTCAAACGACTATAAACGGCTAGTTTCTAACGGCTAGTTTCTAACGGCTAGTTTCTCTTTGAAACTTATAAATAGGCCTCTTAATTGCAAAACGAATTTGACATAACTTTCATATCTTATAGTGAGGCAATTAGAAGTGCATAAACACCTTCATATCATCAATCCTCATTAATACTCATATTTGTGTTTAAATCTTCATATCTTAACACAAAGAGTATTTCTCATTCTCACTACACTTAAACACCTTCAAATATCCTAAGTGCTATTAAGTGAGAGAAAGAGATCATAGATCTTCATTTGTAATATCCACACTATTAAGAGTGTATTGTTGTTTTACAAAAACAACCATTGTGAAACTCTTGAGAGTTGAGTATAAAACTCTTGGTATTGGTGAGGGAACATCACCAAGGAAAAATCTTGAAGAGGGACATCTTCAAGTGGAAAGGAAAATCTTGAAGAGGGCATATCTTCAAGTGGTGTAAAGTCTTGGTGTGGATTCATCAAGCGGAAATTGTTATCTTGTTACTTGGATTAGTTAAAGAGTAAAATACTCAAGTACGGGTTGGTACTTGAGTCATGGACGTAGGCTTGCCGAACCACGTTAAAAATCGAGTTAGCAATCTCTTTCCCTTATCTCTTTACTTTAAAGTAATTAATTTTAGAATTGCTATATTTATTGTATTTGCACCAATTCCGCCTTTAGGTGCATAGTTGCCTTAATCCGTGAATTTCAACAATTGGTATCGAGCTTAGTTCTCATTTATTAAGTTTGCTTAGACTTTGAGTAGAATGGCAACTATATGCAATAATCTCCGAAATGAAGGTGCTTCAACTTCTAGACCACCATTTTTTGATGGTGATGATGCCTATTGGAAAGCTAGAATGTCAATATATCTTCAATCTATAGATTTTAATTTATGGCTTTCTATTGAAAATGGACCTCATAGACCACTTAAGATTGTAAATGGTATTGAGATTCCAAAAAGCATGATAGAATATAGTGACCTAGATAAAAGATTACTTTCTATGGATGCTAGGGCAATGAACATTTTATATTGTGCATTAAATAGAAGTGAATTTAATAGAATATCTTCATGTAAAAATACTAGGGATATATGGCATGCTTTGGAAATAACTCATGAAGGAACTAACCAAGTAAAAGAATCAAAAATTGATATGTTAGTTCATCAATATGAATTATTTAAAATGTTACAACATGAATCCATAACAAGCATGTTTACTCGTATGACTAGCATAACAAATAGTTTACATGCTCTTGGTAGAACTTACTCAAATGCAGATATCGTAAGTAAGATTCTCGGATCTCTACCAAAAGCTTGGGAAGCTAAAGTGACAGCTATACTGAGAAGCTAAAGATCTCACAAAACTTCCATTGGAGGAGCTCATCGGTTCTCTAATGACGCACGAGATATCTATGGATAATCAAGATCAAGAAGAAAGGCCAAAGAAAAATTTGGCATTTAAAACCGCTCATCGAATCGAAGCGAGGAAAATGATGATGATGAAGACGAGTAATGACGATCTTGAAGAAGATGTAGCATCAATCACAAGACAGTTTGAAATTTTCTTAAAAGGAAAAATGACAAGAGAAAGTTCTCGAAATACAAAAAGGAGGGAGATTCAAGTAAAGAAACTCCAAGGTGCTATAAATGCAACAAGTTGGGGCATATCAAACCCGATCGTCCCCATCTTCAAATGAAGAAGAGAAATCGCTTTCAAAGAGAGCTTTGAAAGCGACATGGAGCGATGATTCGAACTCAAGCTCTAGTGATGAAGAAGAACATGTGGCTAACATGTGCTTCATGGCAATTGAAAGCGAAAATGAGGTACAATCTTCGGATGATGAATCTGACCCTTCCTATATTGATTTACATGAACAACTTGAAAATTTGTATGTAGAATATAAGAAGTTAGGTTCTAAATATAGTACTCTCAAAAGAAATCATATATGCTTAATTGAGGAAAAAGAATTATTAGAAAAGAAAGTATATGATTTAAATGACAAGAGTAGTAAAACTAATCAACTTGAAGAAGATAATAAATCTTTAAAAGAAAAAGTTGATGAGTTAAATGTAATTATCTCAAAATTCACACAAGGCTCAGAAATTTTTGAGAAAATGCTTTCAAGCCAAAGAAGTGTTTTTAACAAAGGAGGATTAGGTTATAAACCTAAGATAAACCAAAAATACTTAAAGAATTACTTTGTTAAAGCTAAACATTCTTATGATCCAAATCATACATGTAATTATTGTAGAAAAGTAGGACATTTGATTTATGCATGTCCTATGAAGAAAAATAAGAATGTTAAAATGATTTGGGTTCCAAAAGGAACCACCCCTTGAATTCTTTGGTAGAAATAATTTCATTTTGGATATTGATTATTATTAGATATTATGTCTTTATTTATCTAAAATGTTAATTTTCTTTTTGTTGATGCCAAAGGGGGAGAGATATGATGAAAATATCAAATGCATCAATAATGGGGAGAAAAATAGGAGAATATGAAAATATATATGCATATATTTAGGGGTATAAAATTGATTTTTATTGAGATTTCATATGATATTTTTACTTAGATTAAATTGCTAAAAATGTTCAATGTCTCTTATATATTGGATTACAAAATATAGGGGAGACTCATTTTTATCTAAGTTTTTATTTATTGTCATCATCAAAAGGGGAGATTGTTGACATATAATGTCATACTTTGTATGCTTTATATATTTTGATGATAACAATAAAAAGAAAATGGGCTAATAATATGCTTGGATGAGATTAAGCTATAAACAGGTTTTATTCAAAGAATACATCAACAAGCATAATGGAGTTCAAGAAGAAATCACTCCAAGAAGTCCAAGATGCAAGCAAGTGAAGACTTAGAATAAGTGTTCATTTTAGTGCTTTGTGTAAATCTCAATTTCTATCTTGATAGCACAAATTAAAATGAACTCACACACTTCACAGTGCATGCATTAAAAGGATTTGATGATTAAAAGGTTTAAGTCATAATCAATCGGTTCAAGAAATTCAGAAAAGATAATTTGTCAAAATAGATTTCTGCATGAACCGGTCGACCGCTTGAGGTATCCGTTGTGAACCGGTCGACCGCTTGGAAGACAAATTATTTTATCCGTTGTGAACCGGTCGACCGCTTGGTTTTGTCCGTTGTGAACCGGTCGACCGCTTGATATGACAGTTGCACTCAAACGGCTATAAACGGCTAGTTTCAAACGGCTATAAACGGCTAGTTTCTAACGGCTATTTTCAAACGGCTATAAACGGCTAGTTTCTAACGGCTAGATTCTAACGGCTAGTTTCTCTTTGAAACTTATAAATAGGCCTCTTAATTGCAAAACAAAATACACATAACTTTCATATCTTATAGTGAGGCAATTAGAAGTGCATAAACACCTTCATATCATCAATCCTCATTAATACTCATATTTGTGTTTAAATCTTCATATCTTAACACAAAGAGTATTTCTCATTCTCACTACACTTAAACACCTTCAAATATCCTAAGTGCTATTAAGTGAGAGAAAGAGATCATAGATCTTCATTTGTAATATCCACACTATTAAGAGTGTATTGTTGTTTTACAAAAACAACCATTGTGAAACTCTTGAGAGTTGAGTATAAAACTCTTGGTATTGGTGAGGGAACATCACCAAGGAAAAATCTTGAAGAGGGAACATCTTCAAGTGGAAAGGGAAAATCTTGAAGAGGGCATATCTTCAAGTGGTGTAAAGTCTTGGTGTGGATTCATCAAGCGGAAATTGTAATCTTGTTACTTGGATTAGTAAAAGAGTACAATACTCAAGTACGGGTTGGTACTTGAGTCGTGGACGTAGGCTTGCCGAACCACGTTAAAAATCGAGTTAGCAATCTCTTTCCCTTATCTCTTTATTTTAAAGTAATTAATTTTAGAATTGCTATATTTATTGTATTTGCACCAATTCGCCTTTAGGTGCATAGTTGCCTTAATCCGTGAATTTCAACACAAAATACAACTCCTTCTTCACCACCATCAGTGATATCGGTAGGCTAGTGATGTTGATGACCGATCCTCTATATCAGCCTATATTACATTTCTGGGTTGTAATCCCATCTCATAAAAATCCAACAAACAAAGAGTTTTTGCCCGATCTACTACGAAAGCCGAATATAGAGCTCTTGTAAATAAAGCCTCTAAATCACTATGGTTGTTTGCCCTCCTCCAAGAACTTGGTTTTTCCCCTGAAACAATGAACATCTCTTCTTTGTGATAGTCTTGGAGCAACTTATCTCCTCTTCAATCCAGTCCAACATTCTCGTTTGAAACATATTCAAATTGATCTTCGCTTTGTCTATGACCATGTTCAAAAAGGGACACTCGCGATAACTCATATGCACACTCGAGATCAATTGGCTGACTTGTTGACGAAATCCCTATCCCGTGAGCGTAATGATTTCTTACTAGCCAAAATTTGTCTTATCAATGGAAGGATATTTTTGTGGGGGTGTATTAAGGAAGGCGATTTCACACAAGAGCAACAATCAACACAAAGCAAATTACCGAAGCAATCAAGCCAAGAATCATGCATTGATTCTGGTAGTCATTCGCAGAAAAAAATCAAGCCAAGAATCATGCATTGAGTAAATAAAATTGTTGTATTTTAGAAAGAAAAAATCGTAATTGATATAGAAGTCAATTAGCCAACAAACTTCCTTAGATAGAATCATGTAAAGTCTATATATAGACAAATTGATTAGAAATGAAATGGGTGTGCAAAGAATTCAAAGACAGTAAAGTAAAAGAGATTGTCAATGTTTTATAAAGATAACCTTGTAAGAAATAAATTAAAATAAATTATGAAACTCAACGTTTAATAAATCTAAAATGGAAATGTGAAATTAAAACTATAGAAATATTATAGATAAAAAATGAAAAATGAAAGAGAGAAAAGAAAAACAAAACACTATTTAAAAGAGTACTGTATTGTAAAGAAAGAGAGTAAAATCACATTTTCGTTTAATTTTTACTAACTAAATGTCCGCACTACGTTGCGGGCATAGTGCAGGCGGAACAAATAATTTTTACAGCTGTTGAGATTAAAATATAATATTTATAAGATTTGTTGGATCAAAATTAAAATATAATATTTATATATGCAAACTTTAATATAATGAAATAGATTAACATACTCTATTATAACAATAGCAAAATTGAAGTCTTAACATCTAAAATTATTATTGTTATCACTATCAAAATAATAAAAATTATCAAGTTATAATGAGGAAAAAAATAAAAAACATAAACAAAATAGTAAGCAAGAAAAACAATTAAAATATTATTATTATTATTAGTAGTAGTAGTAGTAGTAGTAGTAGTAGTAGTAGTAGTAGTAGTAGTAGTACTATGAAAGAATAAATAAATAAATGAAAGACTAAAGAAATTGTAAGAACTTGAACAAAAGATCTAACATAAAATTAAATTTAAAATCCAAAATTAAAAGTATAAGGACCAAAATGAAAATTAAATATATTATCAATTTTAATAAAAGGATCAAATTGAAGAAATCGAAACTTATGTACCGTATTTATTGAATTATTTAAACTCGATCCAAAAATTAAAAAGAAGACCAAAGTGAAACATTGACCTTCAATCAATTCCAATCGAAGGACCCAATCAAACTAAATCAAAACTTATATAACAACAATCAGGACAAAAAACAAAATTGAAAGTCAAGGGACCTAAGTGAAAAGTAACTAAATGTCACGACCCGAGTTCTGGATCCGTGACCGGCACATAGGCATGGTCCCCCTACAAGGTCCCACACCTATGCGAACCCAAACTTACACAAACTCATCATTCATATTCATAGTTCAACGCAGCGGAAATATCAAAGTAAACTTTATAACATAACGCAGCGGAAATATCAAAGTAAACTTTATAACATAATCGATTGTCTTTACACAAGAGTTGATTACATATTGTTTTACTTGTGGAGCACTAACTAGACATATGAACAAAAAGTGTCGACTACAACCAAAATAGCAGGTTCCAAGAGTAGGACAAAAATGACCTGCTAGCAAGCTACGACCCTGAAAATAATGAATAATGAGGGGGTGAGTTCAACAACTCAATGAGTAGATAATATCTAATATACATATACGAGATAAATATAGCAAAGAGAAGTATATTAACAAATAGGCTCGAAGTTCTTACAACAAGTCTCTCAAAAAGGTCATAACAAACATGTAATGGTTTCTCAAATAGGTCATAACAAGAATTCAATAGGTAAAGCTCGTCAGAAAATCAGAATTCAATGAGCATGAGGCTCCGTACAGTGGGATGATCAGTCCACACAGGTTGGTGACTTCCCCGACCAACTAGGGTTTCAGATACTATATGCAGAAAGGTTAACACTACCCTGTTAGCATGGGTATTCTGACTAGCATACCATAGGCATATCTTATAATCAAACAAACATATTCATATCTCAAGGCTCAACTCATGGTATCAATCAAATGAAGAGCTATCATTTCACAAACACATATAGGCTCATATCAAGAACGTATATTCAACAAATGATTATGCTTTATCGTATCAGAATATAATCAAGGTATATATTATAAAAAAGCATAATCCAATTCATACTAGCACATTCAAATATTTATACTATTTCTCATGCATATTAAATGTTATCCACTCACCGGACTCAAAAGCAGACAAGTTCCAAAAGCAGAATGTTGATGAAACTTTACTGATGTCCCGCGGGTAGAGTATCAGGATTATCTGAATATATAAAAGAAGATATACTCAAAATGACTCAAAAGAAGTAAAATATTTTTAATAACATATCTAAGAGTACAAATCATAATCCTATGTGTTTTTGAATCAAACTATTCATTCCTTTGTAAAACCTAAATCAAAGGTTTCTTTCGAAAACTAATTCCAAATACCTAACTCATAAAATTGATAATAATCCATCAAATGATCTTCAATTATCCACTCAATAAATTCTTCTCTCGCTTTCCCTCTCATGATTAGACTGCTTGTCGCTTCTGGTTGATGATACGTGGTGTAACTTAATTAGTCTGTCGATTTAGTTTGCTTGTCATTCAGGACAAGGGCATAGTTGACGATTCAAAAGTAAAGTTTCGTGAATTAAGGATGTAAATAATTTCATCAACCAACAATTTTTATTTATGCTCCAATGAAGAGCAATGAACTCTGTAATACAAAACCTCCCGCAAGTTTTCTCTTACAATGAACTCCATAGTCAGTTTCTGAGAATAGCAAGCCGGAAATACAGAGAAATCCTATTTTTCAAGGAAAGCAGCAGCAGCAAAATTTGAAGTCAAAATCTGCAAACCAAAAGAAGAAGAAAACAAGATGATCATAGGCATTGGTCAACACTTGGGAAGATCAGACGGTGGAGGAGGAAGCTTCTGGCTGGGGAGTGTTCCATCCAACACAATCCATGCCATCCTTAAGCCCCAGCTCAAATGGACATCAAAGTGGCAGTGCATAAACCATACTCCTGCGTCCCAGCACATCAATAACGTTAATGAACAAAAATTCTTACCCGGCCAATATAGGAAATGTAAGTTACGTTGACACATTTGGATACTATTAATTATCTGATTAAAAATAATAAGTTGATATGATTAAGAGAACATTAGAAGAATGAATGAAAATAAGGGAATGAAAAAGGAACGGGTGTGCTTTGATTTATTAATTACTATTATTATTATTAAGAAAATAGTGCTACGAACCTGGATTGTCCGCATAAAAACGAATCGCCACCCAACCACCAGAAGGCACACCAACAGTGTTCCTTTCAACAGGATCAACAAGGTTAAAGTTTTTGGGGTCGTTATTGGGATCAAAATTTCCAAACCCTTCCCCAACAACATAGAAATTGAAGCCATGAATATGGAGAGGGTGGCTCTCAGCACCTAAAATGCTAGTGCCCTGCATCACTACCTCCACACTTGCGTTAAATGGTAGCACTACAAGCTTGGTACCATTGACCACAAGAGTATTATTCGGTGGGGTCCCTGTGTAATTGAATGGATGGAGAGGAAAGCTTGGGAAATCAGAGGTGTACACCCCATTTGATTTTTTGAAAAAATAGGATTGAAGGAGTGCTGATGAAGGGAGAGCCATGGAGATGTTGTTAACAGAAGCTGAAAATTTTGTACCATTAGGCCCTTGACAGGTCTGATTTTTCGGGCACGGGCTGTTTCCTAGACCAACTGTGAAGAAAAACTTCTTGTCTGCTGTTTGAGGCACATTAACCGGGAATTGAGAACTAGCCAAACTGCGAAGTTTTCTTGTGAAATTCGCGACGACGTTTGTAGCATTAATCGGAGGAAGGGTTGGTGTAAAAGTTGTCGAATTTGAAGAGGTTTCATACTCAAGTATCCCTGCACCAGTTGTGTTGTCAAATGTGCCCTGGCCAGTAAAATATGGTCGTGCTAACATGTAGAATGATGCATTGGGGGCAATGGGTTTTGTCTTCAGAAGAATATTTGTGGTCTGCCCTGGTGTGATAACCAGAAGGCTTGTCTCGAAAGGCTTCACGTAAGTCGCATCCACTTCAACAACGGTGAATGTGTGGTTTGCAATGCTGAAAAAGAGCTCGTCATTGAGTGCAGCGTTGATCAATCGGAGAAGATATGTCTTTCCTGGCATCACCTTTAGCTTGTATGTATCTGCAAGTTATGATGAAAATATGATAAGCTTATATATATATATATATATAATTGTGTGTGTTTATATATAATAATTAAGCTTTCAAGTATTTCGATCACTTACTATTTGCAGAGCAATTGTACAATGGTCCTGGAAATCCATTGAAGGTGTAGGCGTCGGAGACATTTGGCCCCCCTCCTGTCTGTAAAGCCTGGCTAATCACTGCCTCAGAATCAGCATTGAACCACTCTCCTGTGGTTTAATATTCAACCAAATGCTTTATTAATTAGCTCGTTTGACTTTGGAGAAGATATATAGCAATTGGCGAGTAAGATAACTGAGTTATTTAGAATATTTGTGAGAAAAATCAAATCAGAAAAATTGACGAAAACAACCCAATTGACTGGATTTGTTTAGACCAAGCCAAAGTGTTTATATTCAACCCTAGAATATACAAAGAGAAGGTCGTCAGAAAAATAAAAAAGAAGGTAATTGAATACCCAGCATGATAGTCACTTACTTGTGAGGTTTGGCGAAGGGGTAAGAAACATTGTGCTTGGGGAAGACGATGAGGGATCCATAGACAGAAGCTCTGAGCCATGAAATGTGAGCATGCCAGAAGAGAGTTCCTCGTTGTCCTGTAATGGTGAAGTTGTACACGTAAGTCTGGTTTGTCTGGATAGGGCACTGCGTGATGTATGATGGCCCATCTGCCCATCCACTTTGAAGCTGTCGAATTCCATGCCTGTTCAGTTCATCACCAAAAGTGCACGTTAAGTACCTTCAGCACGTACGGATCATATAGATAGAATTTAACCACATGCATGTCATTGTTAATCAATCCAGTAATAACAGTACTGCCATACAGAGCAGAAAACTTGATCACTTTCATACCAATGGATGCTGATATTATTCGGAACATGACTGACCACCTTCACCACTACACGGTCACCTTCTCTGGCAACTATGCGAGGCCCCGGGAACCTTCCATTAACAGTCACCATGCTCTTAGTGTGGCACAACCGGGTGACATTTTTCAGTTTTATCTGTAAGATAAAAGCATATTATTAAACACTTAGTCAAAATTATATATATATATATATATATATATATATGTATATACACACACGTACGTTGAACTTGTAGTGCCTCGTAATGCCTGCATGTTTCGCACTGGCAGCCTCAGGAAAGGCCCAGACGCAGCTCATGGCAAAGAGTAAAACTGTCAGAAGAATTTCTGGTGATGCACCCATGCTTTACGTGCCAGCCAAAGTGAAGTTAAATTTGCTGGAAAAATGGATGGAGATAGGAGCTAGGTGATAGCTATTTGTGAAACTCGAGACTTTGCTTCTCTTACTTGAATGATATGATCATTAGACCCAGTGGAAGCTGTTTATATAGGCAAATAGCTTATAGTCAGAGCAGTACCGTCCAGTTGATTAGGTAATTAGGTGTCTCAGATAAGACAAAAAAGAGAATGACCTACTGTCCGTTCATGTTGGATTTGGAGTGTAATCTAAGTCAATTAATTAGTTAGTTTTACCTGTGCTTTATCTTGAATAATATGGTGGACGATTGCCTCAACTTTTTGATCACATAAATATTTACCATTAATTGGAAGAAATGCCAGCACGGTAGTTATTTTCCTAAGTAACCCTTTTTATTCAACATTCTTCTCGTAGAAACCTAAGTAACCCTTTTTATTCAAAATTCTTCTCGAAGAAAATCTTCCCAAAAAAACAAGTTACCTGCTTGGAAATGAAATTTGGCTTGGTGTGCCCACATATATATAGTAATGAAATGTATCTTCCACCAGAAAAGTTGAAGAATAGCAGGGTTATAGAAGATCAAAGTAATGCCAAAAACTATTTTCCAATGATATGTTGGGGGGGCTACGTGTCTGAAAATAAAAATGGAAGCCTCTGTCTTATTCAGCTACAGAATTCAAAGATCAAACCGTTGGTGTGGATGACCAGAACAATCAAAGAGATCCCATTTGCCAATTCTGCGGCTAATGAACAGGTTGTTTTTGAGTCAATTTGACGTTCCATGCTAATGATCATTTTCATAATTAAGACTTGTTCGCTGGGACATGTACAGTGGTTGGTTATAGCCTATGTGCAACCACATGCACGCACTTAAAAAAATCAAAAAGCCAAGGAAGAGATGGACATCTAAGCCACCTTTCTTCCAAGCAACATCGATATATAGAGATCTACTGAGTTTGTTTAATATATATATAGTCTCTTCATCTGTAAATAGCTTAAGTAATCACCTGATCTTGATCATGAAGTTACAATTATAACGAATAAGGATCAAGTAATATTATGTAGGAGTTAACCATTGAAGTGTATATGTGAAAGATTTTACATGTGTATATAATGAATTCGAGTTGCAGGTGCACCAACCACGCTAGCTTCTTGTAGGATAATCCTATCTCTGCATTTCTATATCTATGCACAAGACATTAACATATATATATATATATATATATATATATATATATATATATATATACTAGTCAATGCCCCGCGCCTCGTCACGGGCGGTACCATATTTTTTTCAACACAAAAAAATATTAATTATTTTTTTATAATATATTTTTGGTTAAAATGATAAATTTGTGCAAAATTCCTGTGACGTGCAAGTTTTCTATAAAATATATGAATTTTAAATCGATATAAATTTATTTGTTTAATAGGTTTCAACGAAATAACCAACATAAAATTATCATCATCATTAAAAAAGTAAGAAAATTATCATCATCATTAAAAAAAATTAATCATATTTTTAAGTAAAATATAAATCTATCAAGAGTGGGACTTGAACCCCCAACCTCTCGAACGGAATTTTTGTCTCTCGCCTCATAAACCGGCTCGGCCACCTCAACATTCGTTCATTTTTCTCGAAAATATATATTAAATTTAATTTTAATGTGGATTCGCTAAAAAAAAATATGTTGAGAGTGGGATTCGAACCCATACCCTCGAAGGAGACCTTAATCTGACGTTTTTTAGACCATCTCGGCTACCTCAACAACCGCTTGTCTTTCACGAAAATATATATATTAATAGTAGATGTTACTATGGATTAGCACAGTAAAACTGGGATCTGTTTTATTGTATAGTTAATATATATATATATCATGGTGCAAGAAAAACATTGTAGATTGCTACAGTGTTTTGTGGCAACAAAAAATAACAATAAAAAATTTAAAAATAAAATACAATGTAACCGACATAAATTAAAATTTCAGAACCATAAGTACAAAAAATAAATGAAAAAAATAAAAACAAAATCTAAAAACACAAATACATAAAATATGGTTTATTTTTGTCCAAAAAAACAAAAACACCAAGAGAATATATATATATATATATATATATATATATATATATATCATGGCGCAGGAAAACACTATAGATTGCTACAGTGTTTTCCCCACGCCTTTTATATTATAAGTAATATATATACACTAGCCAATGCCCCGCGCCTCGTCGCGGGCGGTACCATATTATTTTCAACATAAAAAAATATTAATTGTTTTTTTATAATATATTTTTTGTTAAAATGATAAATTTATGCAAAATTCCTGTGACGTGCAAGTTTTCTATAAAATATATGAATTTTAAATCAATATAAATTTATCTGTTTAATAGGTTTCAACAAAATAACCAACATAAAATTATCATCATCATTAAAAAAGCAAGAAAAATATCATCATCATTAAAAAAATTAATCATATTGTTAAGTAAAATAGAAATCTCTCAAGACTGAGACCAAACTTATAAATTTCATTCTGTTCCAGCCGGTATGGCCGGAACGTTCCGTTCCGTTCCGTTCCTAAAAACGGGACAAAACGGCGTCGTTTATGTCCCGGTTTTAATTCTGGTTTGATCCGGAAATTCCGGCCAAATTCTGGTCGAAACGCCCCAGTTTCGTTCCGGCTTTAAAATCTATTTTTTAAAAAAATATATATTTTTGACATCTATACATCAAAATAATTTAAAAACACCAAAATATTTTAAATAAAAAAGAATTCAAATTCATCCAATGATTGATGAATATAATATTAAACAATTTAGTATTTGTTCGCTATAATCTAAAGATTCAACAGAGGTAAAATATCAATACTATTATATTAGTAATTATATATTCTATTACATTGCTATTAATTTTTTAATTTCTTTCGTGTTTATTCTTTGTAGGAATTTGAGCAGAACAAGAGATGCTTTAGATCCCATTAGCCTTGACAACATTGATCTATTGAATGAATGGATTTGTGAACAACCCAATCTTCTTAATGGAGAGGACATAAGTTGAGAGAGTATCGAAACACTTTTCTCTACTTTAAATTTAGATGATGAAGAGACATTTGTATATGAGGAGAATGAGCTTGGTGGAAATGACCAACTATTGGAATGTCTTGTTGATGACTTTCCTTATGTTCCACAGCAAGATCAAGATCCTTATTTTTATATTAATGATGTAGAAGATGTTTGGTGTATTTTTTTTATTTTAGAACATTTTACTTTCATAATATTTTGGAATTTTAAAGATGTTTCTAATTTTGAGATTATGTTTGTATTGTATAATTTAAAGTTAATTTATCTTAAATTTAAATTATACTTGTTAAATTAATATTTTATTTTTTTTCATATATATAATTAAATAAATATGAACAGTACAAAACCCGAACGGAACGCCGGAATGCACCGAAACCGGAACATTCCGTTCCAAAAAAAAACCAGAACGGGACCCGGAACGGATTTTACAACTTTGAGTGGGACTTGAACCCCCAACCTCTCGAATGGAATTTTTGTCTCCTGCCTCATAAACCCGTTCGGCCACCTCAACATTCGTTCATCTTTCTTGAAAATATATATTAAATCTAATTTTAATGTGGATTCTCTAAAAAGAAATGTGTTGAGAGTGAGATTCGAACCCATGCCCTTAGAGGGGACTTTAATCTGATGCTCTTTAGACCATCTCGGCTACCTCAACAACTATTTGTCTTTCACAAAAATATATATTAATATTAGGTGTTACTGTGGATTAGCACAGTAAAACTGGGACATGTTTTAATGTATAGTTAATAATATATATATATATATATATATATATCATGGCGCAGGAAAAACACTGTAGATTGTTACAGTGTTTTTTGGGAACAGAAAATAAAAAAATACAATGTAACCGATATAAATTAAAATTTCAGAACGATAAGTACAAAAAATAAAATGAAAAAAATAAAAATAAAATCTAAAAACACAAATATATAAAATATGGATTATTTTTGTCCAAAAAGAACAAAAACACCAAAAGAATACACACACACACACACACACATATATATATATATATATATCATAGCGCAGGAAAACACAGTAGATTCCGGGACCGGAAAATAAAAAAGAAATTATAAATAAAATATAATGTAACCGATATAAATTAAAATTTCAAAACAATAAGAACAAAAAATTAAAAAAAAATCTAAAAGCACAAATACATAAAATATGGATCATTTTTGTCCAAAACAAAATACCAAAAGAATATATAAGTTATATATATATATATATATAGATAGATATATTAGCTAGTTATATATAGTAGCATGTCCAAGCTTCTTAGTCAATTTTTATTCTGTAAATCAAAAGATAGAAAGTTCATCAGATCAGTAACGTTTTATGCTTTTGGCGGATATATATGGGATCTGAGAATTGAGGCGACCATTTGATTCGAATCACATGATATATCCCTAGCAATTACAATGTATCAACAAAAAACTAACGCAAGCTTAATTAAATTGTAGTTTTAAGTTTATGCTTATACATAGTCTTTATGGCTTAAGCATGCATGAATTGCCAGGAGTAATTAGAAACGTTGTCACCACAAACGAAGGAAAAACGAACTCCCACAAATGAAGCAGAATTAATGTTTTAATTAATCCCAGATCATAACAACTGCAATAACTCCCACCCCAAGGAGCACAGCAACAAACTTGAAGAATGGAGCGTCGAAGAACAGTTTAGCTTGTGGACGGTATCCTTTAGCTATGAGATGGTTGATGGCGATATAGATAAAAACTCCACATGCAAGTCCCATAGAGATAGCATAAATCCAATCAGCTGCTTGGGGTTGAGTAGTGGCATCAATGGCAATGCCTACCCCCACTCCAATGGGGCTGGAAATAGCAAATGCAAAAGAATATGCCGCAGTTAATAGAAATGGTCTCTTTGGGAGCATCCTCAGCAAAGCGATTCCCATTCCAATGGCTGCAAATATTTTGTGCAGTGATATAGTCCAAAGATTCCTCCATGCCTCTCCCGTAGTCCCTAAAACAAATTAAACACGTGACACTGATGTGTTAACATGAAACAAGAAATGAAACCTCCTCGCTAAGTTTTTCAACTCAACCCTAGCTAGCTACTCAAGCTAACAAGTACCATTGCCAAGTTTTATATGTACTTGCAAACTATGCGTTATCAGCTATCAAAAATATAAAAAGCACCTGTGCGTGCGTGTATTGATCAGTAAACATCCATTGCATGCATGCATTGGAGCTAACAATGAAGCAATTATGCATGGATGATTAATATATAACCCTTACATATATTGTTACAGTTATGAATTGATGAAGGCAATCCACATTTGCATTGATCAATTGTTTTGGGAAGGTGTTAAGGATCGCATACATAAATAAAAAAAATATCACAACAAACAAACAGAAAAGAAATAATAATTAAAATACAGCATTGTAATTTTACATGATTCGGCTATGTGTTTACATCTACAAGCGAAAGTGAAGAGAAGAAATCTTACTATAGTTGAAATCACTATAGCTATGGAGAACTCTCAAACTTGAATCTTAAATGCACTTAATCTTACAAAATCTCACAGTTTATTTGACACGCTGGAATATGTTATAATCCTAATGGGGAAAAAATCCTAGATAATCTTACAGCCATTACTAGGTCAAACCAATCCTCGCCTTGAAAAGAACTCATTGTCAAATATTTGTTAGAATTAACCACATCATAACACAAGGAAATGGGATTCAGATTGATAAACTATCATAGAAGTTACGAAAACTAATATTAACAATGAACTCAAGTTACCAAGTCCAAATTGATTGATTAATAACTTAATTTCCTATCAGCTAGCCTTGCTAAATATGGAAATTGCCAAAGGATATACAATTACAATTTATGAAGCAGTGGAAGTTCATTAGGATATCCCTTTGACAATTGTTAATAATAACAGTTGAGGGCCGGGGACCCCAAATTCTCTAATTTTGTAGAAGTGACTTGACTAATTATCCAAAACCCTAATCCAGATGATACCTTCATGTTGTTGAACAATTTGATTCCAATTCTGCTACAAATTAGTGATACGTTTTTTATTAATGTTAGTCATTTAAATTATATCATTTAGAACCTCTACATTCCAACAATTGGTATTATAGTTTTTTTTCAATTTTCCAACAATTGGTATCAGAGCTACTAGGATCTTTGAAGGGATATATCGAGCTACAATTGGTATCGAGCAACAATGTGTGAAACACGAAAGTTTAAAAGTGATGTTTAAGGGAAATCAAAGATAAGAGATTTGAAGATTTTTGTGAGGTATATCAAAGTTGATTTGATTTTAGAAAGGATTGAGTGAAAAACGAGATTTCTTATTTTTCTACAAAATCTTGAAGTAGAAGGATTAGTTACTCTTATCAAATTCTTCAACACTCCTCCTTGGTTCCAAGGCTGCACATATCTATCTTCTCCTTTAGCTCTTTAATATTGTCTCTCTGTGGGAGTTAATTGTCACTCTCCATTATCTCCCATAAATAGAAAACCTTCAAATATGCCTCCATCTTCACTGCCCAAATTCCAAAATTATAACCAGTAAACACTAGTGTTTTTGGTGAAAAGAATACAGAATCTATTCTGAAAAATTCAACCGTGATTTGTTGAAAAAGAAGTATAACAATTGTTGTTGTGAAGCCTTTGTTTAATTGTTTTAAAGAATTTGAGAAGAGTATAACAATTGCTGTTGTGAAGCCTTTGTGCAATTGTTTTAAATTCTATCATTTAGAACCTCTACATTCCAACAATTGGTATCAGAGTTTTTTTCCAATTTTCCAATAATTGGTATCAGAGCTACTAGGATCTTTAAAGGGATTGTGTGAAACACGAGAGTTTAAAAGTGAGGTTTAAGGGAAATCAAAGTTAAAGACTTTGAAAGGTTTAAAAGTGAGGTTTCAAGGGAAATCAAAGCTAAGGGCTTTGAAGATTTTTGTGAGGTATATCAAAGTTGATTTGATCTTAGAAAGGATTGAGTGAAAAACGAGATTTCTTATTTTTCTACAAAATCTTGAAGTAGAAGGATTAGTTACTCTTACCAAATTCTTCAACACTCCTCCTTGGTTTCAAGGCTGCACATATCTATCTTCTCCTTTAGCTCTTTAATATTGTCTCTCTGTGAGAGTTGATTGTCACTCTCCACTATCTCCCATAAATAGAAAGCCTTCAAATATGTCTCCATCTTCATTGCCCAAATTTCAAAATTCTGACTAGTAAACACTGGTCAGAATTGTTATACTCTTTTTAAATTCTTTAAAACAATTGCACAAAGGCTTCACATCAGCAATTGTTATACTTTTTTTTCAACAAATCACGGTTGAATTTTTCAGAATAGATTCTGTATTCTTTTCACCAAAAACACCAGTGTTTACTGGTCAGAATTTTGGAATTTGGGCAGTGAAGATGGAGGCATATTTGAAGGCTTTCTATTTATGGGAGATAGTGGAGAGTGACAATCAACTCCCACAGAGAGACAATATTAAAGAGCTAAAGGAAAAGATAGATATGTGCAGTCTTGGAACCAAGGAGGAGTGTTGAAGAATTTGGTTCTAATTCTGTTAAAAATTAGTGATAAGTTTTTTATTAATGTTAGTCATCTAAATTCTATCATTTAATGATGTGTTTTGATTGTTCTTTTCTACTTCTAGTTTAAATCTTATCTATGATAAGATTAGTTTAAGAGTTTGTGTTTAATTAGGGTTCTTGTAATGCCTTTGATTTCCTCTATAAATACAATTAGAGAGATGACAAGAAAAGTTAGATATTGGGTTTTTACCCTTTGATCTCTTTGTTCTTTGTTCTTCAGTTAAAGGCTGAAATATTTCAATTAATTCTTAGTTAAGGGCTAGAATTTTTCAATTGAAATAGTGGGCACCTCTATATTCCAACAATTGATATCAGAGTTTTTTTTCCAATTTTCCAGCACATGCATCTCATGTGGTTTCATTGCAATGAAAGAAACGAAAAACTTCGTTCCGATTAAGAAAAAGCAGGATGGATGAAGAAACATGTGTTTAAGGCAAACTATGTACTGAAAAAACTGTTGAAAGAGGTTTAATTAATTACCTGCAACTCCAACAGCAATACCCTCAAAAACCGAATGAAAACACAAAGCAAGGATGAGTAGTACGGTGTCCCCGAGAGACGTGGTCTTCAAGAGAATGTGATCGGCATCCATGGCCACATCCTTATCATCCTCTTGAGCTACCCTTTCTTCATCCACTTGCACTATAGCTTCTCCTTCACCACCTGACCTTGTTACGAACATCACTATGCAATCACCAAGCATGGTTAGAAGATAGCCAGCTGAGGCTAGCATGAACGAGAAAGGGTATTTTTTGGTAGTGAGATTGCTAAGAGTATCAGCAGAATCGCTCAAGAAATGCATGAGAGAGGTCCCTAGAAAAACCCCACCAGCAAACTGTGTGCCCAAGAGAAGGAAATTCTCGTTCCATCGATAGAAGTAGGAGAGATACCACCTGCGAATGTGGTAACTAGCAGTATGATCAAACACCATACTTTCACCCAAATCAAACTTTTCGAATGCAAATGTACGTTACCCCCACTGCTGCTACTGTCGTTTCCATCAAGACCTCCGTGGCTACTGGTAGAAGAGAATTGCAGGATCAATATTAGCGAGATCAACAAGGAGGTTGACTTTGGAGTTTTCAAACAAGGCATGAAATTGGCCATGAGTTAATTGAGTGGATGTGTCGTCAACTTTCTTGATCTGACTTCGGCATGAGATTACTAGCATAATATCCTCCTATATATATATATATATATATATATACACACACGACTTTTTTCATTTTTCAAGTGAAAAAAACATCGCATGTAATGTTAGGTGTAGACTGAATAAAACGGAATAATTAAACAGAAACAGCCGGATGATCTCATGCTTCAGATCCATTCATTTGTAGTACAGCTTTGCCTTTACGAAATTACACCAGGGCTGTACTACACACCAAATAAATCAAAGGACATCCAATCTCGAATATGTGTGTATGTTGTGCTTCTCTCTTGATGAGACTTCGAGGCATTTATGATACTCAATGACCTAGCTATCAAAGAATATTAATTTTCAATTAGTACTTATTTAATTCTATGATTTAGTTGTTACTAGTGGTATACCACTGCGATCATGTGGTTTTTTTATCTATGTAGAAATTTTATTGCTTTTATATGTATTGTATTTTATTAGTTTAATATTTATTTAGTATAATTATAATTGATAAAATTTATGTCATCAAAATGGAAATTTACGCGTATATTTTTAATTGCAGATAACCTACGTAAATCTGTATTTTTTTTTAGTTTAATTTTTCCCCAGCAATATTATATTTAAAATATTAAAAATGAAAATATTGTAAATTTGTTTTTAAGAAATAAATCTAAACAAAAGAGTACCAAATTTCAATATTAATTTTAAAATGATATTATTTTTTTTATTCCAAAAAGCCTAGGTCATGTTTTCTTTTCCCTATATATATATATTCATATGAGATAACATCCAATAAATATTAGAACATATAATTAATGAAAGACTAAAAATATCCTAGAAACTTTAAGAAAATTAAAAAAAAATATCATTGTCATCACTGTCAAAACAATAAAAATTATTAGATTATATGGAGAGAAAAAAACAATAACAAAAGAGTAAGCAAGAAAAACAATTAAATTATTATTATTATTATTATCATTATCATTATTGTTGTTGTTGTTGTTGTTGTTGTTGTTGTTGTTGTTGTGTAAGTACAAAATTAAAATTCGAAGACAATTTTTTTTTATGTTATCCGATTTATTCATTACATGATTATAGTAAATGTATTTAAGAATACTGATATTAATTTTTTTTATTCAAAAAATCCAAGGTCATGTTTTTTTATCCCTATATATATTCGTATGAGATAATATCCAATAAATATTAGAACATATAATTAATGAAAGATTAAAAATATCCTAGAAACTTTAACAAAAAAAATATATATATATATAATTGCCATTACTGTCAAAACAATAAAAATTATTAAATTATACGGAGAAAAAAAAAACATCAACAAAAGAGTAAGCAAGAAAAACAATTAAATTATTATTATTATTATTATTGTGTTAAGTACAAAATTAAAATTTGAAGGCAATTTTTTTTTGTGTTACCCGATTTATTAATTGTATGATTATATTAAATGTATTTAAGAATACCGATATTAATTTTTTTTATTCAAAAAATCCTAGGTTATGTTTTCTTCTCCTTATATATATTCCTATGAGATAATATTCAATAAATATTAGAACATATAATTAATGAAAGACTAAGAATATCCTAGAAACTTTAACAAAACAAAAATAAATAAATATCATTGCCATTACTGTCAAAACAATAAAAATTATTAAATTATACAGAGAAAAAAAACATTAACAAAAAAGCAAGCAAGAAAAATAATTAAATTATTATTATTATTATTAGTAGTAGTAGTAGTACAAAATTAAAATTTGAAGGTAATTTTTTTTTTTGTGTTACCCGATTTATTAATTGTATGATTATATTAAATTTATTTAAGAATATTGATATTAATTTTTTTTATTCAAAAAATCCTAGGTCATGTTTTCTTCTCCCTATATATATTCCTATGAGATAATATTCAATAAATATTAGAACATATAATTAATGAATGACTAATAATATCCTAGAAACTTTAACAAAACAAAAATAAATAAATATCATTGTCATTACTGTCAAAACAATAAAAATTATTAAATTATACGGAGAAAAAAAACATTAACAAAAGAGTAAGTAAGAAAAATAATTAAATTATTATTATTATTAATGAAAGACTAAGAATATCCTAGAAACTTTAACAAAAAAAAAATAATTATCATTGCCATTGTTGACATATAATGTCATACATTATATGCTTTATATATTTTGATGATAACAATAAAAGAAAATGGGCTAATAATATGCTTGGATGAGATTAAGCTATAAACAGTATTATTCAAAGAATACATCAACAAGCATAATGGAGTACACGAAGAAATCACTCCAAGAAGTCCAAGATGCAAGCAAGTGAAGACTCAGAATAAGTGTTCATTTTAGTGCTTTGTGTAAATCTCAATTTCTATCTTGATAGCACAAATTAAAATGAACTCACACACTTCACAATGCATGCATTAAAAAGATTTGATGATTAAAAGGTTTAAGTCATAATCAATCGGTTCAAGAAATTCAGAAAAGATAATTTGTCAAAATAGATTTCTGCATGAAC
Source organism: Salix exigua (assembly GCA_032356905.1). Taxonomy (NCBI): domain Eukaryota; kingdom Viridiplantae; phylum Streptophyta; class Magnoliopsida; order Malpighiales; family Salicaceae; genus Salix; species Salix exigua. Next base: position 3,990,461 of record CM063596.1, read on the forward strand.
CGGTCGACCGCTTGAGGTATCCGTTGTGAACCGGTCGACCGCTTGGAAGACAAATTGTTTTATCCATTGTGAACCGGTCGACCGCTTGATATGACAGTTGCACTCAAACAACTATAAACGGCTAGTTTCAAACGGCCATAAACGGCTAGTTTCCAACGGCTATAAACGGCTAGTTTCTAACGGCTATAAACGGCTAGTTTCTAACGGCTAGTTTCTAACGGCTATAAACGGCTAGTTTCTCTTTGAAACTTATAAATAGGCCTCTTAATTGCAAAACGAAATAGACAGAACTTTCATATCTTATATTGAGGCAATTAGAAGTGCATAAACACCTTCATATCATCAATCCTCATTAATACTCATATTTGTGTTTAAATCTTCATATCCTAACACAAAGAGTATTTCTCATTCTCACTACACTTAAACACCTTCAAATATCCTAAGTGCTATTAAGTGAGAGAAAGAGATCATAGATCTTCATTTGTAATATCCACACTATTAAGAGTGTATTGTTGTTTTACTAAAACAACCATTGTGAAACTCTTGAGAGTTGAGTATAAAACTCTTGGTATTGGTGAGGAACATTACTAAGGAAAAATCTTGAAGAGGGTACATCTTCAAGTGGGAAAGGAAAATCTTGAAGAGGGACATCTTCAAGTGGAAAGGAAAATCTTGAAGAGGGCATATCTTCAAGTGGTGTAAAGTCTTGGTATGGATTCATCAAGCGGAAATTGTAATCTTGTTACTTGGATTAGTAAAGAGTACAATACTCAAGTTCGGGTTGGTACTTGAGTCGTGGACGTAGGCTTGCCAACCCACGTTAAAAATCGAGTTAGCAATCTCTTTCCCTTATCTCTTTACTTTAAAGTAATTAATTTTTAAGATTGCATTATTTATTGTATTTGCATCAATTCCGCCTTTAGGTGCATAGTTGCCTTAATCCGTGAATTTCAATAACCATTTCTGTAAAAACAATTAAAATTATTAAATTATACGGATATTATTATTATTATTATTACTATTATTATTATTATTAAATTAAAGGACAAAATTGAAACAAATCAAAACTTATATAATTATAATAAATAACTTTCAAAGGACAAAATTGAAACAAATCAAAACTTATATAATTATAATAAATAACAAATAAATATATATAAGTCAAAAAGAAAAAATATAACCAGAAAAAAATATTTTATGGGAAAATATGAAGAACATAATTAGAAAAACACAATAACAAAAAAAGGCAAGAAAGAAAAAAAGGAAAAAATAATCATAAATATAAGTCAAAAAGAAAAATATATAACCGTAAAAAATATTTTATGGGAAAGTATGAAAAATAATTAGAAAAACACAATAAAAATGGCAAGAAAGAGAAAAAAAGGAAAAATCATCATAAAAAAGCAAGAATACAATGAAAAAAAGAAAATGTAAAGTAAAAAAATAGAAAACCTGAAAAAATCAAAAACACATACACATGAGAAGTAGGAGAACAAATATCCAATGAATAGTAAAATAGACCGATTACTTTTACATGAGAAGTAGGAGAACAAATATCCAATGAATAGTAAAATAGACCGATTACTTTTAGATTATTAGATAATAATGAATTGCGTGATGCAGACAATGAGAGTACATTATAGCATAGTTGTCGTAGTTAAATGGTCACTCCAGTTTTTTTTAATTGCGTTTATGCAATCCCTTCTTGGTCCAATGTTTCAGTATGCGTGACCATTTTTTTAATTGTTTTTATGTAATCCCCTTCTTGGTTCAACGTTTTGAGAGTCATGTACACCAATAATTCCAAAAAAAATGATGATGATAAGGCTAAATTATACATATTTCTTTGAAAATGAGTGAAATGCAAAAACAAAACAAAAAAAGTCCATGGGTGAAAATGAGGTTTATTCTTGTTTAATTTTATTAAAAAATTATATATTAGGGTAATTCTTTTATTGAGGGCAAGTGAAGGGCTCCACGTTCTCTTAGCTAAGAACAACTCTGGTTAACAACCATATAGGAAAAGGAGAGGAGTTAAGGATTGACCAGCCTTACATTCCACGACAACGAAACTAAAAACACAGATCCAAGAGCATTTTCTGTCCGTAGACAGATAAGATTCTAGTCAGGTCGGGGATAGCCAGAGATTTTCTTTGAACTGGTTAAGGGAAAACCGTGTGTCCATGCAAAATGACATGCAAGAATCATCGGTCCCCACCAACCAGCACAGTGCAGACTGTACGGAAACTTTGAGTCTAGCCCCGGGTCGAATATTATCTGATAGTATTATCTGTAATGTGTAAGTTTGTCCACCGATGGGCTTTGAGATTGACAAAGTTTTGAGCAATGAAATTTGCACAAACGTTTGACAGTTTGTCCAACGATAGGTTGGATTCATAATGCACAACGCCAGCCATGCTCATCAGGGGTGACAGCGTCACAACTTTTCTTTTGCTTTCAGATCAATGCTCAGCAGTAAATTTTTGCTTCTTTCTAATCTATAATATGCAGAGCTAAGAAAACGTATTCACATAGGCATATAAGAGAATTTATTTTCATGCGATCACAGAATGATTTACTCGGGCAGTCATTAGACCATGTCTGACCCATCAGATTCACTCTCTCTGCTTTCCTGCCATCCGGAACCGATCAGAAACTTACACACTGGGCATGTGCCTTGCTGCCGCAGCCATGGATCTATACAGTTGGTGTGAAACTGCAAACGAGGAGAAAACCAACATAGATTTAAAGTCATCAATACAGCATACAAATCAAATGGAATGCTTGTTAATGACTTGATATGCCAAGCATTTACCACCAGAAGATATGTAAAACAGTAGATTCAGGGTTAGATAAACCATACAGCAACCATTGAAGAAGATACACCGAGACTCGGTGAGAGAATGAGTCAGAAAAACGGTAACAAAACACTCAGCATGGATGTTTGGTATTCAGTTAAAAGAAAAGGGTTTCAAAGAAAAGCAACTTTAGTTAAAACTTCGAGGAATATCTGGTTCACTCGCATTAAAATGGAAGGTAACGTCATTGCTTATTCATTAGCAAAAGACAGCGTGAGCAGATCAGATGACTTGGTTGCTTGGTTCTGATGCAAGTTTGGTTTGATCTTTGTGGCTTTTAGGTTTTCCTTGTCCTAACTTTTTTGTAATTGACATTTTCTTGATGGCTTTCTAGTTTCCTTAGTGCAATTTAATCGATTTTCATTTTTTTTTTAAATGATTTTCAAAGAATAGACAAATGCAGGTTATTGAAGATCTCCATTGCAAGCAAAAAGATAGGGTAGTGGGATAAAAACTTTGCAAAGTTAAAGATCAAACTTAAATTTAAAGACAACTAGACAATGTCATATATCCTAATAGTTTCAATAATTCTTCCAAGAAAGTAACCCAAAATAGGCATCTAATATAAAAAAGTTGCAGTTGGGCAAGTCAGTAACTTTTCTGATTGCACCTGTCGAGTCAACAATTAAAAAAATATATATTTTTTAAGTAAGTTATAGTCATAAATTTGTTAAGGAGGGAGGGGGTATGACAGATTCACAGGTCATTCATGTAAGGCATGTGAGATATAGAATAATTAAAAGGAAAGTTGATAATATAAGTTATTGAATGAAGTCTAAAACTTTTGGAAGACAGTGATGGGACTTGGGAACCAGAGGAAAAACCTGGTGCAAACATGGCAAGCTACGAACAAGTTCCCCCCTGTTAACTTGCTCCAAACAAATAGTGCAAGTCAATTCATCTTCTGAAGTTTTCATGTTCCCGTCAGCAGTTCTTGAGTCTTGCTTTGTCTGCAAGTAAAATTGACAGAAAGATTCTAATTGATATCCATAAAAGTGAACAGAATAACTATTTAACTCCACAAGCATGAAAATCATACACAAATGAGTTGTTTCATCTATGGCCTAAAGTTATTCTGTTGGTTTTGCTCATTGATCAAATAACAGAAGTGATGAACTACAATGCACATGGAAAAGTTGGATCATTTGTTTTTGGTCAAATACAGAACTACCATCACCAGGAAAGGCTGCAGGTTGGCCATTAAAAGCAGTGATTTGATTTTCACTGTGGTCCATTTGATTATTCATGATGTTGATCCAAAGACTAAGGTGGCAAGGCTTGTCACAATTTTGGGTCAAGTTCTTTAGCACTTTATATATTCCTCTGCTTTCAATGTTCTTAAACTGAACTACCAATTTTATGTAGAAGTCTAGATTAAGTTCCCGTAAGTTAACCCTCGGAGGTACAATCCTATTCCCTCATGTCTGCAGCAGCTCAGGGCAGGAACACACCATATGCTTTTGACCAAACCCAACACGAATAATCATCAGAACTGAACCAAAATGGCATCCCTCAAAAGGCTCAATGATAATTAATAAATGAGAAGTGGAAAATGAATGCTTGTTTATCTGTGAAGTTTTTTGTTCTTTCGTGTCTTCTTGGTACGTGTAGAGATTCACAAATATGATGACCAAACAAGCTAAATGAATGATCAACCATAACAACTCATGAGAACGCATTTCTCATTGACTATGAAACTAAACCTTGGTGGAAAAAAATACCTCAGCTGGTGCTGAAGAAGATGAAGCATGCTTCAGAGATGCACTATCACTGTCAATGACAAAATTGAAATCCTGTCAATACTCTGCAAGTTCTCAGGGGGGCAAGGATTAATGCAAAGCATGCAAACCTACTTCTCCTGAACAGGGACCTTATACTTGTGAACTGGCAAGGCATTTATCTCTTCCTCACTCATTGAGGTAGTGTAAGCATTACCAGAGTCCAGTGCTCTAAGAGCATCATAATCTGCCACAGGAGGGAAGGATAATCATCAGCATGTGCACATTCAATATATACAAAGAAACTAAATCATAGACCTACTTTCATCTTGAACATCTCCAGGTGCATCTCCAGCTTTCAGGAGATTACGAGCCTTATATAAGGAGGTACATATCATAAAAAGTGTCATACCTAAATCATCAAATTCACGGTCAAGAAGAGCAAGCTGGAGCCTAAGTCCCTGCAATCGTCCTCTTGTTGCAAAAGCTATCGATGGCGGCATATGCAAACGCAGTTCAGTGTGACCCATCAAGCCACTAGATGCTGCAGCATGAGCTCGTGCCTGTGCTTGAAGTTGTTGACAAGTTGCATACATTCTCAAGCTTGTGGCCATCAAAAAGACACCCACAACCAGCCAAAGCTGCTAGCATGGATAGACAGGACCAATTAATTCTCTGTTAATATTTCAGATATATCAGAAACACCAGTGAGGCCCATGCCTCTAGCTCAATGAGGGCGTACCAGGAAGTTTGGTGACATCTGATGAGAGTTCAAAATCATGAACAGCAAAAGAACTGCTGAATAGACAGGTCAGATTTGGGTTAAAAATTATTTTTTCTACTGTGAAGTTAAAGAGGTGTATCAACAAGATGGAATGACAACAGACCAAGAAATAAAGTGGTGAGAACATTACCCGTGACTAGAAAAGCAAGTGAATTGGAGTTAATTGGTCGAGCTGCATGAATACGCTGATAAGAAGAGGATAAAGTTAGCCCAACTGAATCTCTCATATTAAATATATAAATAACTAATCTCAGTAGCTAAATACTAGTACCCAAAAGCATACATGCAAACAAGTGAACATACCACTGCAGGTCTTTCAGGAATGAAGCCTGAAAATCCGTTTTCGATATCTCCTCTCGAGCCTCGAAACACGAAACTCATAGTTTCAAGAGCTTTCAAATAACCACTCTTGTCTACAGAAGTGACAAGTAATGCCAAGACAAACTTAAAAATTTACCAATGCCTCCAATATGTCTTTGAAACCTTCAAAACCTTCCAAATTGAAATGCATGCAATACCGCAACCTAAATGAAATTACAATGAGCCCTTAATTGTACCTAATTATCATGATAATTCACATACAAAATGAACAGGATGGTAAAAGACATTTCTGCAGATTACAATATTTCACACTTTTTCAGCGGAATGCTCCATGTGATAGTTTTTAGGTGCTAGTAAACTCTCCATGCCAAAATCATTGTTCCAACTGGTATAGGAAAATGCTAGCAGCGGTGTAGCTACCTCAAAATACAAATATGAAAATTGGTTCTGCTGGCTTGTCTTTTTTAAACATCCTCAAAAATTACACATTAACCAACCCATTTTGGATTCTATTTCTGGTTGGCATAACCAGTTATATGTGCTAATGTTGGCCGGGGGTAGAGTAAAAAAATTGGGTGTATTTTCAAGAGAAACTTCTTTTGATGGTGAGTGCTCTTGAGTTTATGGTAAAAATAAGATCTTGTTTTGGGCAACGTAGTATGGACAAACATGATTAAGTAGAATGACAAAATTAATGAAAGGAATTTAAAAATAAATAGCTGTTTAATTGTAGAATCAAAGTTAAGGATCATGTCAATTGATCATAACTGAAGAAAAACAATTTTCTAAAAGAAAATTAACAAAAGCGATGAGCAAATAAAGGAATAATTTTTAAAACAATGACGCCATCCATCTTGTCTTATACACGAACATTTATGAAAGTTCCCTAATTATGCACATAAGCAGCAGAATATGATATTTACTTCATTGAGAAACTAAACTAATATGCCCCCCCTGAACCTGCATTCTATATTTTACATGCACTGACATTCAGACCACAATTTTATGATTCCACCTTTAATTCTTCAAAGCACTGGAAGAGTCTAAAATATAGAAATCATCTCCGATAATAACATTAACAGACTAGTGCACAAAATTCGAGCTTGCTCAGAGATAAAAGGAGAGGAAATTATGCACATTTTTTTGACATAGAATGAAGAAAATAGTAAGGATTTAAGAAACCCCAAATCTATAAATCATCTTTGAAAATTGCAAACTAAAAGAAAGATCGGATGAAATACATGATCTTCCAAAACAAAAGCTGCAAGACCCAGAAAGTTGCATTCTATAAGAAAAAAGGGAGAAAAAAAAGAATCTCAAAATCTCTCTTAATCAAAACAAAAGTAAGAGTCTTTGGAATGAAATCTTAGCGAGGGATCATAATTAAGCACAAATGAAAACAGAAATGGAGAAATGGAGAAGAATAACAGAGATGGACTTACAGTACTAATACAGAGAGAGAGATCAGAGAGCAAAGCTGAAACCTTTGAAAACAGAGAGATCTTACAGTTAAGAACTACGTAGGAGATAATGTAGATCTCTTTGTTAGGGGGGTATTAGTATTGTGTTGAGAGCAGTGGCTTGCTGTTATTGCAAAAACGCCTTCTTAATAACTTCTGGTTCGAGATGTCAGTGGTTGATGACTTGATGTTGTGTTTTGTCTTAATCCCTTTCTCGGGAAACCTCTAGATCCTGCCACGTAGATTCTGATTTCGTAGATATACTTTTCTTTAATAAATGGTAAGGGTATTTTGGTACCAAGATTATTCATTGAAAAATAGGTACAATAAGTTGGCTAGCCCGTGCGTTGCGCTGAGTTTTTTTGATATAGTAAACTGATTATTTATTCAGTCTATAAAAAATTATTTAGTTGGTAGATAGCAAATTATAATCGTTAAATTATAGATTTTTTTAAGATCTATAATTTTTTCCTATATCGAATTAGTTGGCTGTTGCTAGTAGTTTAAGTGCTGGATAATAATTTAATTGCAACTCTCAAAATTATAATTGATAAAATCTATTAAAGATGAGTGAATTGTATTTTATAGTCAATTCATTAATGGGTGAACTTGCTTAAATATTTTATTGATTTATGTAATTTGCATATTGAAAAACTATAATTGATTAATTGTTGGACGTGTTTTAATTGTTCTGACAGCTATTTAATTGGTGGACGTGAATTTGTAATTAATAAAATGAATAAAAGATGAATTATTTTTTTCTTGTATCGAACTTGTTGATGGTTGAGTTTATTTTAACGGAAACAAACGATTTAACCGGCAGATAGCAAAATTGCAACTGCTAAAAACTATCAGAAATGGATTATTTCTGGTTGATTGCTGTTTTGTGTCGATTTATTTAATGTATAGATTGCAAAACTGCAATTGATTGATTTTTTGGTGTGTCTTAATTGTTTTGACAATTATATAATCGGTTGATGAAAAAAATGCAATCGATGAAATCAATTAGAGATGAATTACTTTATTTTTTGTAGTCAATTGGGCATTCATTGGCAAGTGGGTGTATCGTAATTGTTTGGCTTATTATTCTCTTTTCTCTTTTTTTTCATTTTTATTTATTCTTCACGTCAAATAATTTTTTAAGATCTAATAATATTTTTTTTGTTTTGTCATTTAATTTATTTTTTAATTTCTTTTTGTAAAAAAAATATTATTAGGTGTTGAAATTTCTAATTATTATAGATAAGGCATTCAAAATAATGACAATAATTATTCGTCAATTTTTTCCTTATAAATATGTTGGACTAATTATATATTTTGTTATTTATTTCATATTAGCGCCTTAAAAATAATTATTATTATTATTTGTAATTTTTTATCTGATAAATATGTTAGACTAATAATATATTTTTTTATTTATTTCATATTAGCGCTTTAATATATATATATATATATATTAAAATAAGATAATAATAGTTGTGGTGCGTGTACGCTGATTCGGACACCTGATTATATAAAAAAAATGTATAAGTGGGAAAAAAAGGAAAAAATGTTAAGAAAAAATAAGTCTAAGAATTATTCGTGGCGCACTCAGTTGGCTAGGAACTAAAAAAAATATACTTGGGAAAAAAATCGTGGTGCGCGTAAGCTGACCTGGATACCTCGGTTGGAGAAAAAAACAAAAATAAATATATAAGTGGCAAAACAAAATAGGTAAAAAAAGTGGATCCAGAGATTAGTTGTGGCGCGCGTAACCTGACCCGAATACCTTGGTTATTAAAAAAATACCTAAAAAAAATCAAAAATCAAAAAAAAAATCCAAAATCACTTTTGTTGTCTAAGCGGTTCGAACTTTCGCACGCCGAATCTGCCAATGCACAGACAACAACTCGGCCACAGCTACTCCTTTGTCATTTCTACTCTACAAATTTAAAAAATAAGCCCTGATAAAAAAGAAACCGAGCTCATGTAGGCGCTAAGTAGCAGACCAAATGTTCAGTCCACAATAACAAATAGTGAACGGGCCGAACTCCTTTAGCTCTTTAGTGAGCGAACTTGCACGCACGTTGTGCTGGGTTCTATTTCTGTAAAAACCGATTGATTTTATGCATGTTATAATTGATGATTTTAATATTTAATTAGTAAAATTGTTGTATCGAACTTGTTGATGGTTGAGTTTATTTTAACGACAACAAACTCTTTAACCGGTAGATAGCAAAATTGCAACCGCTAAAATATATCAAAGATGGAATATTTCTGGTTGATTGTTATTGTGGGTTGATTGCAAAACTTGAATTGATTGATTGTTTGATGTATCTTAATTGTTGTGATAATTATATAATCGGTTGATTAAACAAATGCAATCGATAAAATCAATTAGAGATGAATTAATTTTTTTTTTGTAGTCAATTGGGCATTCGTTGGCGGTTGGGTGTGTCGTAATTGTTTGGTTTATTATTCTCTTTTTTCTTTTTATTTATTCTTCACGTCAATTTTTTTTAAGATATAATAATATTTTTTTGTCATTTATTTTATTTTTTAATTGCTTTTTTTTAAAAAAATATTATTAGGTGTTGAAATTTCTAATTATTGTAGATAAGACATTCAAAATAATGTGAATAATTATTCGTCAATTTTTTCCTTATAAATATGTTAGACCAATTATATATTTTGCTATTTATTTCATATTAGAGCCTTAAAAATAATGATAATAATTAGTTGTAATTTTTTCTCTGATAAATATGTTAGACAAATTATATATTTTTCTATTTATTTCATATTAGCGTCTTAAAATATATATATATTTATTACTTTTTGGAATTGCGATCTTCTTTAGGTATTCTATAAAATAATAATATTAATGGTGTATGTAAGCTGATCCGAACACCCTGATTATATATAAAAAAATGTACAAGTGGGGAAAAAAACAGGAAAAAATGTTAAGAAAAAATGAGTCAAGGGATTATTCGTGGCGCGCTCAGTTGACCGGAAACAAAAAAATATATACTTGGGAAGAAAAAATTGTGGTGAGCATAAACGGACTCGACAATTTCGGTTAAAAACACCACAAAAAAACTCTGTATAAGTGGCAAAATAAAATAAGAAAAAAATGTGTATATATATATATATATATATATATATATATATATATATATTCGCAGTAGTGATGTGGCAAAGGCACATCAAGATTATGTAGTGCAATGTGAACATTAGCATTAATTTGCTTGTGAATTTTGGTAAGGTAAGCGGGCGGAAGATTAACGCGTGGAGAAGAAAAAGAACATTACTCATAAATTTAATTTCAATTCACGTAGCATGAATTTTTTACCTTTAAGCAAACATTCATTCACAGTCACATGGACACGTCGAAGCAGCAGATAATATATCCAATCTACAGTGAAAATAGTCTGGGTAAACAGTAATAAATAGTAAATGACCGATCTATTTTAGTTTATTTAGTAATTATGTAGTTTGGTAATGTTTTTGGTCAGTTTATTATTATTGTATTTAAAAAAAATATTTATTTTTACTTAAATTAAAAAATTTGATGTTGTAAAATAATTTTCATGTGTTGATATCAAAAAATATTTTAAAAAAATAAAAAACATATCACTTTGATGCATTTCTTAACAAAAAAAACTTTTTCAAAAGCAATTTCAACTACACTCTTAAATACTATTATGCCCCAATCTAAGATAAAATTGAAGATTTGGTTGTAAGGGTATTCCGGTAATTGAGCATTTTTTTATTATTTTATGTCGAATACAATGGCCGACGATATTTAACCTCACACCCGCTTCTTGCGGCACGTGCAAAGTCTTCTGACCAGTAAAATGAGTTTCTAGCATCTCACCCGATGTGCCGCCATGTTCTCTTCCTCATCGTGTGACGTGTTTTGGAAAAGGGTGGCTGGATTTGAAATAGTGGTAGGTTAAACTTTTTTTTTTCTTTTCTCTCTTTTGCACGCTAAAGTACAAGAGAGACCCTCGTTTTTAAGGTTTGTTCACTTCTGTCCCTGTACTTTTAACTCAAAAACATTAACAAAAGAGTAAGTAAGAGAAACAATTAAATTATTATTATTATTATTATTATTATTATGAAAAAAATAAAATAAATGAAAGACTAAAAAAATGTTAGAAACTTGAACAAAAGATAAACCAAAGACATAATATAAAAAGAAAAATAAAACTTATCATTGCTATTACTGCCAAAAAAATTAAAATTATCAAATTATCTAAAGGAATTTTTTTTTATCAAAGAAGCAAGTAAGAAAAAGAATTAAATTATTATTGTTATTACTATTATTATTATTACTATTATTATTATTACTATTATTATTATTATTATTGTGTTAAACACACTTATATATACATGGACAAAGGTAGGGGTTATATTAGAAATTTAAAAAAATAAAAGTATAAGGGCTGAAATGAAAATCAAATATAAAGGGATGAAAATAAAAAATTAAAAGTTTAAGGGATGACATGAAAGTAAGATTTATTAACATTTTAAATTAAAGGACACATTTGCAAAAATTGAAACTTCTGTACCGAATATATTCAGCCTTTTCAACCCAATCTGGAAATTAAAAGATGAAGGACCGAAGTGAAACATTAACATTTAATTAATTGCAATCGAAGGAACCAATCGAACAAAATCAAAACTTATATAATTGAAATTAGGGCCATATACACAATTAAAAGTCAAGGGACCGAAATAAAATTATACAAAATTCGGGGGGCTCTTCTGCACTTTTACGTGCAGGAGAGAGAGAAACGGTGCACCCAGCTTTAATCGGCCATCGCCGCGTCATTGGCCACAGTGTGAAAAAACGCGCCGCACCGGGAGGAAGACCAAGAGGAAGCGCACCGGATTAGACGCCGATAGCCCATTTCTAACCACTGTAGCATATCGCACGCGTCACTTGAAAGGGACGTCGGGGGGGACACCGTCTGTCGCGTTACACGCACGCGCCTGACAAATTTCAAAAAATATATAAATAATAATGGTCAGTTACCGCTATGTCCCTGCCCTTAATTAATTATTTTTGTTTTATTAGGGCTATAACTGTCTTTAGCCATTTAAAAATTAAAAAAAAGATTGCGGCGGACCAGATCGGTTCGTACGCGTGCAATCACGCCTGCACCCCTCAGTCGAAAACTTTATTTTGTCCTATTAACAGGGCTAAAATCGTCACTACACTGTTCATAGGCGGAAAAAAAAAAGGTGGACGAACTCGTGCGACGCACGGAGGACAAAAGACCAGTCCACAGTGCCAATAGGTCACGTGCTACAGTACTGAGACCGAGCTCTTTTAGCTCTTTTGTTAATTAACATTATTACACATTCATTGAAATTAGTTATCTCGTTTTAATACATAAATATCATTTATTTATTTATTGTAAAAAATAATATTATTCATCCCGATTGTAAAACATAGCAAACAAGGCTAGCATTCCTTGCCGAATATGTAAGGCTCATGCAAGCAAAGATTGGGGCATTTTTCACCAATTTGGCCAAAAATTTGGATCAGAAATGCCCTATTCATGCATTAAACTAGCAGTGTCATAATTAATTTGTCCAACAAATATGACTGATCCTGATCTTATGCTGCTTTTAGGCTCTTCATGGTGGAACAATTAAATATTTTTTTGCCAGAAGGCAGGATCGGATTCAAATGACAAATGAGCTTAATTCAATCACCAATCCAATCTTCAAACTCAATCCCATCTAGATATACAGCAAGCACTCAACAACAGTATGATTTGCATGAGAAAGGCAACCAAAGAACAAAGACATAAACTTTATAGAATGAATGCCAAGGTTAATATTGAATTGATTACAGTAAAGAACAAAGAAATGCTTTAAGACTAGGGCCTTTTGCTCTTCTACTTCATTGAGGATGAACACCTCCCCCTCCCTTCAGTTCAACTATCTTCTAAATTTCAGAACCAACAAAACTGAATAAATTATCCTTTTGCAGAAAATACAAACAATTTTTCAATATGAAGAGATAAGAAATCTCTGTTCTCTTTCAGTAAATGAAAAAGCAAAATTAATTCGTAACCTTTTCTCAAGTGCCAAGCAGACACATACATTTATGTGAAGGATAAGAAGAAGCAATCAAATGGTATCACCCCTATCAGCCCCTTCCTCAACTTCCACATCCATTCCTCCTCTCCTTCATGTCACTCGACTTGAATAACTTCTCTCGGTCGATTAAGGTTCTTCAGATCCATCACGCATTCTTGACGACGAATTAGGCCTAATCCTCCTCAAAAACGAAGCCATACCACGAACAACTCTCCTAAACCCCCTAATACCACTAGGACTCTCTCTTCTTCTACTCCTCCTAGTCACCCAAGAATCCCAATCACGAAGCGGCCTGCCGTTCCCGTTAAGCCCACCATTCCCACCACCATCCATCTCCGTAAAAACACCCGGAAACTCCCTCTCCCCACCTCTCCTCCCCCCACTAAACCTCCCAACAGCAAACCCACCACCAGGCAACCTCCATATAGTTAACCCCACAAGCTCCCCTTCCACCCCCAGCTCTCCAGAATTCTCTACAGGTAACTCGTGCCTGCAAACTGGACAAGAATTTCGCATCGCAAGCCAAGGCAAAATGCAATCAGAATGATAAATATGTTTACAAGGCATCTCACGAGCTTCGTTTCCAATCTCAAACTCCTCTTTACACACCGCACAGTAAGTCTCCGAAATCACATGCGTTTCGTTTATTTCTACCCTCGGCATTGATTCAACCACGAGTTTCGATGCCGGCGGGCTAGGAACCGACCGGCCTAGGCTGTTTATCTCTATCTGTGATAACTGGTCAAGTAAACGGTCAAAACCTGAACCCATTAAAAACTCAGACATCATCTCCGGTACGGGCCGGAGACCCGTACCGATTCCATCGTCATGGTAGAACTCGTAGGCGCTTCCTCCTTCGTTGTCTTCAGCAGGGGTGGTTCCACGGAGGACGATCACTGGGTTAAACGAAGACCGGTCGCTGGTGTTGCGGCGGTTTCGAGTAAGGCTGGAAACCCGGCTACGGTTTTCACGGAAATCAGAGGTGGAGGTTGATTGGATCTCTTGGATGAACCCACCGCCGCAGTGAGGACACGATATGTTGCCGTGTTCTTCGTCTTCGTCGTAAGGTGAAACGGTGACGGAGCATGAGCATCTGTAACACCAATACGACGTTGTCGTCGTCGAAGCCATGACCAGATCGGCAAGTGTCTAGAGAGAAAGAGATAGCAATAATTTTAGAGACGGGAATAAGTGAGGATAAGGAGAGGAACGGGTTTATAAAGGGTGGAAGCGTGGACGCCGACGGTAATGTTAACGCGTGGATTCCATGGAGTTACGCTCTTTCAACAATCGGGGCTCTTTAAGCGCCCCTGGTATTTTATTATTTTTCAATGTAGTCCTTTTTTCTTACGAAATTGACAATAAGACCCAACCTAACCTGAATATCATTATAATATATAATATTTATTTTCCCTAATAAAAATATAAATAATGTCAATACAAAATTTTTTATTTAAAATAAAAAATTGAGGAAATCCAAACAGCTATCTCTTCTTTATGTTAGTAAAATATTTATATATCTCATCTATTGAAAATACTTTCACACGTGCGGATAGAGGGGGGGGGGGGGGGTGATGGATAAGAGCAGGGGTGGAATTGTACTTAAAATTTAAATGATGATAGGATGAGACAAGGGGGCGCGTGGGGTTTGACCGGAGAAGCAGAAGAGAACGCACAGTTTGAAAATTCAAAGCAAAAGGAAAGTGATTACTCACTCGCCTGTTGACTGAGGCGTCTCGCAAGAAGATTCAAAACGAGGCACGTCTTCCGTTTCTCTCTTTCCTCTCTCGTTGTCGGATGGATTGGGCTGGACTCGTTACTCGAATTTTTATCTTATTCTGCAATTAGATTTATTTAATCATTGCTCCAATTTTAATCCTTCTTCCGGATGGATTCCGGTGTTCGAAATTGCGGGTTGAATTTTAAAATTTTATAATTTATCTATTAAATTAAACTTGAAAATTATTCAAATTAAATTTAATTTGTGTAAAATTGATAAAATCAGTAAAATTGGTTTGATTTTACGAGTTTATTAAATTTGTGAGAGAAACAACCAAATTAGTTGGTTTTATAATATTTGTTGATAATTTTATGAGATCAAACATATTTTTCAAATTATATATGGATCTAGTTGAAATTTATAGAGAAATATTAGATACATGAAAATATATTTTATTAAATTATTAGATTAAATAAAGTTCAAAAATATATTATTTCAAAGAGCCAACATTACTAGATTAATCTGTTGAAATTCACGGATTAAAGCAACTATGCACCTAAAAGCGGAATTGGTGCAAATACAATAATTATAGCAATTCTAAAATCAATTACTTGAAAGTAAAGAGATAAGGGAAAGAGATTGCTAACTCGGGTTTTTAACGTGGTTCGGCAAGCCTACGTCCACGACTCAAGTACCAACTCGTACTTGAGTATTGTACTCTCTTATTAAACCAAGTAACAAGATTACAATTTCCGCTTGATGAATCCACACCAAGACTTTACACCACTTGAAGATATGCCCTCTTCAAGATTTTCCCTTTCCACTTGAAGATGTCCCCTCTTCAAGATTTTTCCTTGGTGATGTTCCCTCACCAATACCAAGAGTTTTATACTCAACTCTCAAGAGTTTCACAATGGTTGTTTTTGTAAAACAACAATACACTCTTAATAGTGTAGATATTACAAATGAAGATCTATGATCTCTTTCTCTCACTTAATAGCACTTAGGATATTTGAAGGTGTTTAAGTGTAGTGAGAATGAGAAATACTCTTTGTGTTAAGATATGAAGATTTAAACACAAATATGAGTATTAATGAGGATTGATGATATGAAGGTGTTTATGCACTTCTAATTGCCTCACTATAAGATATGAAAGTTATATGTAATTTGTTTGCAATTAAGAGGCCTATTTATAAGTTTCTAAAAGAAGCTAGCCGTTTCTAGCCGTTTTAGTGCAACTACCATATCAAGCGGTCGACCGGTTCATAACGGACAAAACCAAGCGGTCGACCGGTTCACAACGGATAAAAATAATTTGTCTTCCAAGCGGTCGACCGGTTCACAACGGATACCTCAAGCGGTCGACCGGTTCATGCAGAAATCTATTTTGATAAATTATCTTTTCTGAATTTCTTGAACCGATTGAATATGACTTAAACCTTTTAATCATCAAATCCTTTTAATGCATGCACTGTGAAGTGTGTGAGTTCATTTTAATTTGTGCTATCAAGATAGAAATTGAGATTTACACAAAGCACTAAAATGAACACTTATTCTAAGTCTTCACTTGCTTGCATCTTGGACTTCGTGGAGTGATTTCTTCTTGAACTCCATTATGCTTGTTGATGTATTCTTTGAATAAAACCTGTTTATAGCTTAATCTCATCCAAGCATATTATTAGCCCATTTTCTTTTTATTGTTATCATCAAAATATATAAAGCATACAAAGTATGACATTATATGTCAACAATCTCCCCTTTTTGATGATGACAATAAATAAAAACTTAGATAAAAATGAGTCTCCCCCTATATTTTGTAATCCAATATATAAGAGACATTGAGCATTTTTAGCAATTTAATCTAAGTAAAAATATCATATGCAATCTCAAGAAAAATCCATTTTCTCCCCCTAAATATATGCATATATATTTTTCATATTCTCCTATTTTTCTCCCCCATTATTGATGCATTTGATATTTTCATCATATCTCTCCCCCTTTGGCATCAACAAAAAGAAAATTAACATTTTAGATAAATAAAGACATAATATCTAATAATAATAAATATCCAAAATGAAATTATTTCTACCAAAGAATTCAAGGGGTGGTTCCTTTTGGAACCCAAATCATTTTAACATTCTTATTTTTCTTCATAGGACATGCATAAACCAAATGTCCTATTTTTCTACAATAATTACATGTTTGATTTGGATCATAAGAATGTTTAGCTTTAACAAAATAATTCTTTAAGTATTTTTGATTTATCTTAGGTTTATAACCTAATCCTCCTTTGTTAAACACACTTCTTTGGCTTGAAAGCATTTTCTCAAAAATTTCTGAGCCTTGTGTGAATTTTGAGATAATTACATTTAACTCATCAACTTTTTCTTTTAAAGATTTATTATCTTCTTCAAGTTGATTAGTTTTACTACTCTTGTCATTTAAATCATATACTTTCTTTTCTAATAATTCTTTTCCTCAATTAAGCATATATGATTTCTTTTGAGAGTACTATATTTAGAACCTAACTTCTTATATTCTCCATACAAATTTTCAAGTTGTTCATGTAATTCAATATAGGAAGGGTCGATTCATCATCCGAAGATTGTACCTCATTTTAGCTTTCAATTGCCATGAAGCACATGTTAGCCACATGTTCTTCTTCATCACTAGAGCTTGAGTTCGAATCATCGCTCCATGTCACTTTCAAAGCTCTCTTTTGAAAGCGATTTCTCTTCTTCATTTGAAGATGGGGACGATCGGGTTTGATATGCCCCAACTTGTTGCATTTATAGCACCTTGGAGTTTCTTTACTTGAATCTCCCTCCTTTTTGTAGTTCGAGAACTTTCTCTTGTCATTTTTCCTTTTAAGAAAGTTTGAAGCTGTCTTGTGATTGATGCTACATCTTCTTCAAGATCGTCATTACTCGTCTTCATCATTATCATTTTCCTCGCTTCGATTCGATGAGCGGTTTTAAATGCCAAATTTTTCTTTGGCCTTTCTTCTTGATCTTGATTATCCATAGATATCTCATGCGTCATTAGAGAACCGATGAGCTCCTCTAATGGAAGTTTTGTGATATCTTTAGCTTCTCGTATAGTTGTCACTTTAGCTTCCCAAGCTTTTGGTAGAGATCTGAGAATCTTACTTACGATATCTGCATTTGAGTAAGTTCTACCAAGAGCATGTAAACTATTTGTTATGCTAGTCATACGAGTAAACATGCTTGTTATGGATTCATGTTGCAACATTTTAAATAACTCATATTGATGAACTAACATATCAATTTTTGATTCTTTTACTTGGTTAATTCCTTCATGAGTTACTTCCAAAGCATGCCATATATCCCTAGCATTTTTACATGAAGATATTCTATTAAATTCACTTCTATTTAATGCACAATATAAAATATTCATTGCTCTAGCATCCATAGAAAGTAATCTTTTATCTAGGTCACTATATTCTATCATGCTTTTGGAATCTCAATACCATTTACAATTTTAAGTGGTC
This sequence comes from Salix exigua, assembly GCA_032356905.1. NCBI lineage: Eukaryota > Viridiplantae > Streptophyta > Magnoliopsida > Malpighiales > Salicaceae > Salix > Salix exigua. Next base: position 4,008,926 of record CM063596.1, read on the forward strand.
TATGAGGTCCATTTTCAATAGAAAGCCATAAATTAAAATTTATAGATTGAAGATATATTGACATTCTAGCTTTCCAATAGGCATAATCATCACCATCAAAAAATGGTGGTCTAGAAGTTGAAGCACCTTCATTTCAGTAAATTATTGCATATAGTTGCCATTCTACTCAAAGTCTAAGCAAACTTAATAAATGAGAACTAAGCTCGATACCAATTGTTGAAATTCACGGATTAAAGCAACTATGCACCTAAAAGCGGAATTGGTGCAAATACAATAATTATAGCAATTCTAAAATCAATTACTTGAAAGTAAAGAGATAAGGAAAGAGATTGCTAACTCGGGTTTTAACGTGGTTCGGCAAGCCTACGTCCACGACTCAAGTACCAACTCGTACTTGAGTATTGTACTCTCTTACTAAACCAAGTAACAAGATTACAATTTCCGCTTGATGAATCCACACCAAGACTTTACACCACTTGAAGATATGCCCTCTTCAAGATCTTCCTTTCCACTTGAAGATGTCCCTCTTCAAGATTTTTCCTTGGTGATGTTCCCTCACCAATACCAAGAGTTTTATACTCAACTCTCAAGAGTTTCACAATGGTTGTTTTTGTAAAACAACAATACACTCTTAATAGTGTAGATATTACAAATGAAGATCTATGATCTCTTTCTCTCACTTAATAGCACTTAGGATATTTGAAGGTGTTTAAGTGTAGTGAGAATGAGAAATACTCTTTGTGTTAAGATATGAAGATTTAAACACAAATATGAGTATTAATGAGGATTGATGATATGAAGGTGTTTATGCACTTCTAATTGCCTCACTATAAGATATGAAAGTTATATGTAATTTTTTTTGCAATTAAGAGGTCTATTTATAAGTTTCTAAAAGAAACTAGCCGTTTCTAGCCGTTTTAGTGCAACTGCCATATCAAGCGGTCGACCGGTTCATAACGGACAAAACCAAGCGGTCGACCGGTTCACAACGGATAAAAATAATTTGTCTTCCAAGCGGTCGACCGGTTCACAACGGATACCTCAAGCGGTCGACCGGTTCATGCAGAAATCTATTTTGACAAATTATCTTTTCTGAATTTCTTGAACCGATTGAATATGACTTAAACCTTTTAATCATCAAATCCTTTTAATGCATGCACTGTGAAGTGTGTGAGTTCATTTTAATTTGTGCTATCAAGATAGAAATTGAGATTTACACAAAGCACTAAAATGAACACTTATTCTAAGTCTTCACTTGCTTGCATCTTGGACTTCGTGGAGTGATTTCTTCTTGAACTCCATTATGCTTGTTGATGTATTCTTTGAATAAAACCTGTTTATAGCTTAATCTCATCCAAGCATATTATTAGCCCATTTTCTTTTTATTGTTATCATCAAAATATATAAAGCATACAAAGTATGACATTATATGTCAACATAATCTTCTCAAATTTATCAAATTAGACATTTATGTATTGTTTTGGACACATTTGAAGTTACAAATAAAATCTTATTGCAATTCTATATGAAGTAAACTTCTAAATGTTTTCAAATATATATGATAAACTCGGTAATTTATTTATATGAGAGAGAACTATATATTTAAAATTATGATTGGAATCTACCAGAAATTTGTGAAAATTAGAGATTTAGACTGCATGGAAGAACTTTAGAATGAAGACTTTCTTTTTATTATCATATTTTATTTATTTATTTAATATTAACAAATTATTTATAATTTAAACTTTTCATTATGCATTAAACATTGTTTAATAGTTTATTTTAATTATTAGACTTATGTTATTTAATTACTAATTTAGACTCATTAACTTACAACCTAAAAAAGGTTTATTATTACTTGTTATGATAAGAACAATCGAATTATCACGGGGTTCTTCTTTACTTACTATCATTTACTAATTTGTCAATATTGAAAATTTTGATTTTGAGTTTTTTCATGTCATTGATTTATATTATTTATTTATTTAGATCACTTGTTGATTGTAATATTGTTGATTCTCTTTATTAGATTTTAATGAAATTTATTTTATTGACTGAAATTGTCAATATATAGTAAAAACAAATATACTTATTATATTATGATCTAATTTTACATTATATTTTTTGTGTCATGTCAAAAAAGGTTTTTATAACCTTGATTCATGTGGTAAAAATAAATGTTTTTAATATTAGTATATTAAAAAAACATTTGAAAAAAATATTAAATAAAAAAAAAATTACATCTCTTGTTATTAACCTTATTGTATAAGAGAGAGAAAATACAAAAACAACACAATATTTCTAGTGGCATAATTATTTTTTCCTTTTATTTTCTAGAAAAACTAAAAGTAGAATAGTGTATAGTTATTTCTTGTTTGGTAGTGTAATTGCGATTTAAAAAAAATTATTTGTAAATACATTAAATTAAAAAAATTATGATCAAGAAACACACACAAAAAAAACTACAATAAGTTTTTAAAAAGATAAATTTAAAATGCATTTCCAAGCACCCTTTCGTACTATAATTATGAGAGTGGGTCAATATTAAGACTTTAGAGGAATTTTCGAGATTATTTTTGAAGATATTTATTTTTAATATTAATATATCAAAATTATTTGAAAATATTAAAAAATTTATTTAAGATAAAAAACAATAATTTTTAAAAACTTTTGAAACACACGATGATTTTTGAAACATTCATCATTTCTTTTTCTCATCTCTGACGTTTGCCTTTCGTATTATAATGAATATGTTTTGGTGTTTTTAAATCATTTTAATATGATAATGTTAAAAATAATTTTTTTAAAATAAAAATACATCATTTTGATATATTTTGGCACAAAAAAACACTTAAAAAATTATCGCAATAGCACTCTCAAGCATACTAAAACAAGTAATTATTGGGTTGCAGTATGCCGAGGACTATTAAGATACTTTATTGCGATTGGATTTTAAAAGTATTAAAAAAATGTTTTTTATGTTTTTAAATTATATTCATATTATGATGTCAAAAATAATTTTTTAGTGTATTTTTAAATAAAAAAATATTTTCAAGAACATCCACATATCCACATCGACACTTCTAAAATAAAATGTCTTAAGAAAAATAATAATAAAATTATTATAGTTGCTGCGACGATGATTTTTACGCGTTTCGCGCCCCACCATCACCCCGTGATTTGGGGGAGACAACGACGTGTGGTGAAAATAAGGTTGTTTATAGCCGTAAAAATTACAACTATAATAATGAGGAGTCGTCACCTAGTATTAAGGTTACTAGGAACCTAGTGGTCTGCGAGAGTCTTCAGTGGGGGAACTTGTTGTGCAAAAAGGAAGACGCATCACCCTCACTACATCCTACCTAAGGCAAGCTGCATTGTTGTTTGATTGCTTTTTTCTAAGTTTATTTTTACACTGCATTTAAAAAAACATTTTTTTGGTCTACGGGTGTATTTTACGATATAATTTTACACCACAGTTAATGACATTTTTCTTATCTACTAACGTACTTTACACTGTAATTTTACACTGTAGTTAAAATCTTTTTTTATCTATGGATGTATTATACAAATTAAATTTACACCATGTTAAAACCCTCTTCTTTTTTATCTATGGATGTACTTTACAATGTAAATTTACATCCTAATAGATGAAACAAAAATATTTAAAATTATTTTTGATATTTTGTCCAAAACCCCAAAGGGTAATCATAAAACGTTTACGATATCCAATTTTGTTTTAACATATGAGAAAGATGCATCATTTTTTTATGAAAAAATGCTTGAAAAATCTTGGAATTTGGCCGTATGCACGAAAACACATTTATATTTGATTTTTTTTTGTAATAATATTTTTCAAAAAATGTTATTATTATTTTATGGGCTGGGTTGTCACCCACAGTGAGCTGACAACCCAGCTTTAGTGGACTGGGCTTCCGGCCTGAATGGGCGGGAAGCCCAGTCGATTTGCGGGAAGCCTAGTCGATTTTGGGATGGACCATTATTCCATAGGACTGACGACCCACTCTCTTTGGGCTAGGCTTCCATTCCTCACGAGCTGGAAGCCCACCAATGTTGGTCTGGGCTTCCAGTCCTCACGGGCTGGAAGCCCACATATTTAGGTTGGGCTTCCACCCTCACGGGCTGGAAGCCTGCCCTTCTATAGTCGGGTTGGGCACCAAACCTAACTCGACCCGACTCGGGAGTGAATTATTTCACTCTCGCAAAGAAGATGAACAGTAGGTTGATAGTTTTTTCGAGTTTGATGAATGACTTACCTGTTAATACTATTGTGTAGAGGACGTCAAGGTGATTCTTATGGTCGTGATGGTGTTGACAACGGTGCCCGGAAAAGCCTCCGAAGTTGTTGTATTTACGTTGCCACCGCGGGGAACGTCGCCGAGAGCTTCGCTTGAACATGTGTTTATATTTCTGGTGTAGAGGGGAGGTGAATGGTGGTGGTGAGGTGGCTTTTGGGGTGACCGAACGGCTGCCAACAGTGGAGAGAGAGAGAGAGAGACGGGATTCTGCAACTTAGAGAGAGAGTGACGTGAAACCAGAAAGAGAGAGAGGGTGATGCTTGTCATAACCCAATTTTCGGGTTACTCCCCAAATAACAAAAATAAAATAAAAAAGGTCGGCATGGGTAGAAAAATCAATGTGCAAGTTTTGGTTCTTTTTTAGAGTCTAATTGTATCTCTTTTGTCCCTAAAAATACAGGAAAATACAAATTTAAGGAAAAATAATATATCATCGGATAAATCTGTGTAAAAATTAAGTCGAGAAATATAATTATATTTTTATGCACACCCACAACATCTCAGATCGGCCACTCAGCTGCCACCCACGGTGATTAACTTCCTCCAGCCGACCTTCTCTCAGCCTCCAGCCATCGGTGGCCAGCTCCCCTGCGCCAACGACCTCCCTTCTCCTTCCTGAAGGCAGCCCTCTCCATCATACAGCCGCCACATCAGTGCAACCACCATTCAAAAATCACCCAAAATCCCGAGATCTAAAAAGGAAGAGCATATTTGGCCGAAGCTTTATTTTGTGTTTGTGTTGTGTTTTCTCTGATGCAGGTCACCATGAACACCCTTACCGGTGAGAGAAGAAAGGGGAGAGGCTGATCTTCACACCCCTTGTCATGTTACTCGTCTGATGGGGGCGTGTGGGACCACGCGTTGCCAGTGGTGGAGGCGCGTGGGCTGACGCGCTACCAGTGCATCTGCCAACTTCACTTTAAATAGTGTTTCCGAGTTGGTGTTTTGGTGATTTTAAATGTTTTGTTTGAGTTTAAATTATTTTTATGCTCATTTATTTATTTTGTACAAATTATGTAATTGTAAAATGTACCCAAAAAAAATGAAAAAAGAGAATTGGTGTGTGAGTTGTGTCGTAACCCAATTTTTGGGTTACTCCCCAAAATAAAATAAAAATAACAAAAATAAAATAAAAGGAGTCGGCGTGGGTATAAAAATCAATTTGGAAATTTTGGTTGTTGTCGCGAGTCCAATCGTATCTCTTTGGTTCCAAAAATAGAGAAAAATACAGATTTAATGCAAAAAATAATTTAACATTGGATGAATCTGTGTAAAAATAAAGTTAAATAACATAATTATATTTTGTATGAGTTGATTCTATTTAACCGTCGACAAATTTAAAGTTTAATTATGATCGGGAGTTAATTTAAGGTCCAATTGAAGGATTTAATTAAGTGCAAGGACTTAATTATACTTTAAACTGTTCAAATTAATTTTATTAAGGGATTAGTCAATGAGAAATCAATTTCTTGAATTTAATTCGGGCTCGATTGATGAGAATGAAATTGTCGGAGACCGATTTGAATTTTTGAGTCAATTATGCGAAATCAGGGACTTAATTGAACGAATTGAGAATCTAATGGTTAATTGAGGGTTAAATCGCGTAAATCGAAAACCAAAAACTAAAATAAAAAAGGCGCGCACATTTAAGGTTGTTGTTGAAATTTTGACGGGGATACGATTGCGTAAAATTAAAAGTTTAAAACTAATCGGGGGCGCGATTGAACCAATCAAACATTGAGGGACCAAATTGTATTTTTCTCACACCAATTTTGCATGTCCCTGCACCTGAACAGTGCAGGAACAACTCTGCAATGCTCTTTACACGACGCTGCAGGCCTCAGCCCTCTACAAAATGCAGAGGCCACGCCACACACACACAACCTGCATGCCTATATTTCACTATAAATACATGTTCGCAACATGCACAAGAGAGGGGGAGAAAAAAGAAAAAGAGGAGCAGAGAAGGAAAAAAATACACAGGATTTTTACACAGGAAAACAGAGAGGAGGGGAATTACGTGAAAAAGAAAACGAAAGAAGAGAGAATGAGGTGAGTAGAAGACAAAAAATAGAGGAGAAGTCTTGAGAGAACAGAGGAGAATATTTCAGTTTCATTTTCAAACGCTGCACGAGGAAGATGAAGACGAGGTAGAAAATTTGCAGAACACAACCATACACACGCTGAGGCAGCCACCCTTTCTTCCCCTCCAGCTCTGGCTACACAGCTACCCTCTCTCTCTCTCTCCCCTTCGTCTCTCGGCCAGTTACACTCTCTCTCTCTTTGACGGTTCCCCCCTCTCTCCCTAAAAAACATCAACAAGCAGCAACTCCTCCTCTCCTCCACCAGCGCAGCCGACGACCACCACCTGGTCTTTCTCAGAAGCTCCCCAACGGTAGCCCAGCTCTTCTTCTCTATCTCCGTTGAGAGCACCAGCAATGACAGCACCAACAGCAACACCGGTGACTTTGGAAGCTCCCTCCGGCCACCACGATCCACCATTTTCGACGCCACCACGACAGGGAGAACCACCTCAACCTCCTCTACCTATAGGTGTTAGCAGGTAAGCCTCTCGTCGTTGTTGACTATTTTACCGTTCCTTCATCTTCAACCTTCGACCGACTGCATGCAGCGGGACGCAATTTGCGTCCCGTTGTGCACATGGGTCGGGGCTGAGGGAGGTGGGTCGGGCTTTGTGCCAGGCCAAATGTTTTCCCAGGTGGGCTTCCTGGACTGGAGGCCCATGTCCATAAAAGGTGGGCTAGAAGCCCACCTCGCTTCAACCTAGCCCAAACGAATTTGGGCTTCCAGCCCGCAGATATTGGAAGCCCAACCCACAATTATTTGGGCTTCCATCCCGTGAGGACTGGAAGCCCAACCCACACTCTTCTAAGCTTTCAGCCTGTGATGGCTGGAAGCCCAGCCACACTCTTTAGGCTTCCAAGCCGTGAGGGCTGGAAGCCCAACCCACTTAGGGTGGGCTGTCAGCCCACTATGGGGGACAACCCACCCAAAAAAAGGAAAAAAAATTAAAAAAATACAAATTAACAAAAAAAATTTTTTACTATTATTATTATTACAAAAAATTAAAAATACAAAAAATGTATTTGTTTTTTTGCACATACGACCAAATTCTATGATTTTTTTATACATATTTTTCGTAAAATCTATGTTGCATCTTTTTCATATTTTGAAACGAAAATTGGATATCGTAGCCGGTTTATGATTATCCGTTGGAATTTGGCTAAAATATCAAAAATAATTATAAATATTTTTGTTTCATCTATCGGGGTGTAAAATTACATTGTAAAGTACACCCGCGGATAAAATATTTTATTACGGTGTAAAATTACATTGTAAAGTACACTCATAAATAAAAAAAGATTTTTACTATGGTGTAAAATTACATTGTAAAATACATCCGTAGATAAAAAACCTTATAATTGTAGTGTAAAATTACATTGTAAAGTATACCCGTGGATAAAAAACATGTTTTCTTTCTCTTGAAAATGCAATGTAAAAATTTTAACTTAGAAAAAACAATCAAACAACAATGCAACTTACCTTAAGTAGGGTGCATTGGGGGTGATGTGTCCTCCCCTTGCACAACAAGTCCCCTTACCCATGACTCTCGCATACCAATAGGTTTCCTAGTGACCGTAGTACTAGGTGGTGACTCCTAATAATTATAGTAGTAAATTTTACGGCTATAAACAACCTCATTTTCACTACGCACCGTTGTCTCCCCCTTTTATCACAGGGGAGATGGCGAGGCGCGAGGCGCGTAAAAAATTGCCTTCACGACAAGTTGCATAAACAAAAAAAACATATAAAATTGCATTAAAAAAGGAAAATAAATAAAAAATATATATTTTCGTGCATACAGCCGAATTCCAAAGCTTTTCTCATTATATTTTCGTAAAAAATATGTTATATCTTTTCCATGTTTTAAAGAAAAAATTAGATATTGTAACCAATTTACAATTATCCTTTGACATTCGGCCAAAATATCAAAAATATTTTAACAACTATATTGTTTTATCTATCGCGGTGTAAAATTACACTATAAGTACACTCGTGGATAGTTAAAAATGAGATTTTCAAAATGCATTGCAAAATTTATTTAGTTAGTCTTTCGGCCACAATAAGACAGAGATTCTCCCGCAGGGAGAAATCTATCGAATCTTAGTAAAAGACTAATAAAAAATGACTTAGAAAAAAAACAATCAAATAACAATGCAAACTCTCACAGACCACTAGGTTCCTAGTAACCTTAATACTAGGTGGCGACTCCTAATAATTATAGGTATAATTCTTACAGCTAAAAAAGTTAACCCTATTTTCACCGCGCGCTGTTGTCTCTCCAGAGAGGGATGGGGGGGCACGAAGTGTTTAAAATGGAAAAAAATCTTAAAAACTTCAACAAAAGATCAAACAAAAGAATAAAACAAAAACAAAAACTATCGCTGCTATCACTGCCAAAACAATAAAAATTATCAAATTATTCCAAAGAAAAAAACCCTTAAAAATATTAACAAAAGAGGAAGCAAGTAAAACAATTAAATTATTATTATTATTATTATTAATTCTCATTTATTTGTTTTATTTTGTCTTAATAATTAAAGGAAAAAATGGAAGGAAAAAAATCCTAAAATATTCAACAGAAGATCAAATAAAAGAATAAAACAAAAACAAAAACTATTGTTGCTATTGTTAGAGAATAATATAAATCATATTATGGGACCTTACTTACAAGGTTAAGCTTTTAGGTGAGATAGTTTCTTAACATAGTATCAGAGCCTTGTTGACCTAGCGGTCATGAGTTTGAATCTTACCATCCTTATTCTATTTGATAAAAACCAAGCACAAGGTGATACGAGCTTGTGTAAGTTTCAAGCTCAAAGGGCTTTCACTTCAGGGATTGTGTTAGAGAATATTATAAAACATATTATGGGGCCTCACTTATAAGCTTAAATTTTTAGGTGAGATAGTTCCTTAACAGCTATTACTGCCAAAACAATAAAAAATATCAAATTATCCCGATGATAAAATAACTGAAAAACATTAACAAAAGAGTAAACAAGAAAAACAATTAAATTATTATTATTATTGTGTTAATATAATGAATAAAATAAAATAAATGAAAGACTAAAAAAACCATAAAAACTTTAAGAAAATTTAAATCATAAAACGAAATCAAGGGAATAAAAAAAACATTAAAAGTATCAGGTCTGAAAGGAAAATTAAATATTAAGGGATTAAAATCCAAAATTAAAAGTATAAGGACCAAATTGAAAATCAAATTTATTATCATTTTCAATTAAAGGACAAAATTGCAAAAATTGAAACTGCTATACCAAATTTATTGAGTTATTTAAACCCAATCCAAAAATTAAAAGAAGGAGGACCGAAGTGAAAATTAAACATTCAATTAATTTCAATCAAAGGACCTAATCGAACTAAATCAAAACTTATATAACAAAAATCAGGATCATAAACAAAATTAAAAGTACAGGGACCGAAGTGAAAAAGCATCAAAGCCGGGGGACTCTCCGCACTTTGACTTGCAGGAGAGAGAGAAATGGCTGCAGCGGCTTTCACCACCACCGCCGCGTCCAAGGACATTGGAGGACAAAACGCGCCACACTGGGAGAAAGACCAAACGGAGGTGGATTGACTGAGATGCCGATAGACCATCTCCGACGATTCCATCACAGCACACATGCCACTTAAAGAGGACGTGAGGCTGAATACTGTCGACCGCATGTGACGCACACGCCGACAGTAAAAAGAAAGAAACATAAAAAACATGGTCAATTACTAGTGTAGCCCTGTGCGTAAGTTAACAATTTTGTCTTATTGGAGGCTATACCTGTAATTAGCCATTTTCAAAAAAATATTAAATATTCAAAAGGTAGCGAACCGGTATGAAAGTGTGCAATTATTGCGTAGCCCCTCCACCCATAACGGGGTTTTTGTCTTTTTTGTGTAAAAATGATATATATATATATATATATATATAGAAAAATCAAACCGAATGAACTAAAAACCAAACGGATCTAAAAATATATTATTACAATCCACAATAAATATACAAATATATATACTCACATGATATAGTGCCAAAACTATTGCGAAACTACCACGCAGTTTATATGTCAGGTAATGTCATTGGTATTTGAGCTGCCCAGCATGTAAACATTAAATGCAACAAACAAACAAACAAATAAATAAATAAATGGAAACCCTAGGCATTGAAAGGCACATAGGAAGCCAAAATCAAAACGGGCTGCTTCTTTCTAGAAAATCGAAGTGAAAAGATCTTGCCTTAAAAAAAGAAAAGATCTTCGCACCATCACATAATAATGAAAAATGGAAAGAGTTCGTGTATTGTTTCTTAACAAGACAACTCGCCATGAATTCATAAGACAAAAAGAGTAAAAAAGAAACCTCGTAAAACAATTAATAGTATAATAATAATTGTTTTTTTTATATTTTATTTATTTATTAAAATTATTTATTAACATTAAGACTTCAAAACAATCTAAAAATATATATAAACAAATTTAATTATAAAAAATGAAATAAAATTAATTTAAAAAACACTTTTAAATTGTAAACTTTTAAATTTAATTAATAAAACCTAATAAAAAAAAAAGCAGTTAAAACCGAATCAGCTGAGGGACACGATAGAGATGAGCATAAACCTAACATCATTAACTTCTTTTCTCCGACTACCACCTTCCCTGCATCGGTCGGTTATCACTTGGTCAATAGCCCTCATCTTGACAGAATAATATTATATTTTCTCCTTTTCTTTGTAGGTTTCAAAAACCCAATAAAAGAATTATTTTTAAAAATATATATAAATATCTTACTGTATTTAATCAACTCTTGTGGTGATATTGGATACCAATTCACTCCAACATTAGAACAAAACCCTAAGGGTTCTTGTAAGAACCAATCGCCGCCAGATTGATCTTCTCCTTCAATAGAAGTATAAAACCCTTTCCCTCTCCTGTTTCTCGAATAAAAATTGTTTCTCTCTCTCTCTCACACACACATACAATTTGTGTTGCATGTAAACATGGTGCACAAAGTAGTTTACTTTGTTTCATGAAATTGATTTGTGAGACAGGAGAGGAAAAACCCATCTTTTTATGTTCCTGTTTTATGCTTGAAAATGGAACCGTTTGCAGTTAGGATTGGGTAATTGTATTAATCCATAACGTAGGTGTAAAAGTTTTAATCTTTTTCAAGTAAAAAAGATACCATGTTGAAGCTGTAAGTAGGGTTTTGCCTATTTCAAGCGTAGACAATATTAATTTTTGAGACTGTTTAGGGTTTAGGGTGTGATTATAAGTTGTGGGTGTTGATCAATTTTTGATTTGTTACAGTGGGTAACGATCAAATTGGAGTCTTGAATATGTTATCTGAATTGGGCAGGATGCCGATTATAGGAGCTAATGATGGATCATTCGGTGATGATTTAGAGAAGGAGTTAGGGTTATTGTTTCGTGACCAACGTAGGCAAGAGGCTGATGATCGTGAGAAAGAGCTCAATTTGTACAGGAGTGGCTCTGCACCTCCAACTGTGGAGGGTTCATTGAATGCAGCCGGGGGCTTGTTTGGTGGAGGCCATGGTGGGGCCTCTTTCTCAGACTTTGCTAGTGGAAAAAATGGGAATGGGTTCATAAACGAGAAGGAGCTTAGGTCTGATCCAGCTTACTTATCGTACTACTATTCGAATGTGAACCTGAACCCTAGGCTTCCGCCTCCTTTGCTTTCGAAGGAGGATTGGAGGTCTGCACAGAGATTGAAGGGTGGAAGTTCTGTTTTAGGCGGGATTGGAGATAGGAGGAAAGCTAGTGGAGCTGATAATGGTAATGCTAGATCAATGTTTTCAATGCCACCGGGGTTTGAAACGAGGAAACATGACACTGACGTTGAGCCAGAGAACGCTCATGGTTCCACTGAATGGGGTGGTGATGGGCTGATTGGTTTACCGGGATTTGGATTTGCCAGCAAACAGAAGAGCCTTGCTGAAATCTTTCAGGTTATTTTCTATGATTTTGCTTAATTCATGTTTCCTTTTGTTTGTGAATTTCTATCTTTTGTGTGGTATCTTCTTTTTATCTTTGTGACATCAAGAATATCGTTGTATTATTTTCCTTGAAATTTCGGATGTGTTATCCAGTACTTCCTATGAACGTTTGACACGTAATCTGATTTGTGCATGCGAGAAATAAGGAAGTGTTTTGCTGTCCTTTTCTTATTGCCTACTTTTAATGTTATTGAAAATCAGTATTGTTTTCTTGGGCTATTTTATCTGTTTGTTGGGTTCTTTATGGCTTGCAATCATTTTGTATTCAGTTTGCTGGAGTGCAAAAATGGTATAGGTGATTTATCAAGAATATGACCACCACAAATTAATACAATAATTAGTTATTTTTATTCTCAAATACGTGCGGAGTATTCAAAGAAACTTGTGAAGTCCGGTGAGCTTTTGGCTGTAATGTGTGATTTAGTTATGTCTGTGAATGTTCAGAGACCATCATGAGGCCTATGCAAAACATGTACTTTGAACATGAGCTTTGAATGGTGATTGAATTCCATGTGCATCATATATGGCCTCAAAGTTTCCTCCTTTGGATTGGTCACTCCACTATTATTCTTATGATCTGGTGACTTGTATCCATGCAGGATGACTTGAGCCGCACAACTCTTGTGGCAGGCCCCCCATCTCGCCCAGCTAGCTGTAATGCTTTTAATGAAAATGCTGAGACCATAGGTTCAGCTGAAGCGGAGCTGGCTCATTTGCGCCGTGAACTATCATCTGCAGATACTTTACGATCTAGGGCAAATGACCAGGGTTCATCTTCTGCTCAAAATATTGGCCAGCCTTCTTCTTATAGTTATGCTGCTGCCCTTGGTGCCTCCTTGTCTGGGAGATCTACTCCTGATCCTCAACATGTTGCCAGGGCTCCTAGTCCTTGTCCTACACCCATTGGACAAGGGAGAGTTACCACATCTGAAAAGAGAGGCATGTCTAGTTCAAACTCATTCAATGGTGTCTCATCTGGTATGCGGGAGTCTGCTGAATTTGTAGCTGCTTTTTCTGGCATTAACTTGTCATCAAATGGTATAATAGATGAAGAAAGCCATTTGCCAACACAGGTTGAACAGGATGTTAACAACCACCAGAATTATCTCTTTGGTCTCCAAGGTAGTCAGAATCATCTGAAGCAAAATACTTACTTGAAGTCTGAATCTGGGCATTTACACATGTCTTCTGACCCCCAATCTGCCAAATTGTCATATTCTGATTTGATAAAGAACAATGGTGGCGAATCAGACCTCAACATGATGGCAGATAGGCAGGTTGAACGGCAAAAGACGGCTGTTCCTAGTGGTAATTCTTACATGAAAGGATCACCCACCTCCACCCTTGGTGGTGGAGGTGGCTTACCTTCACAGTATCAGCATCTAGATGGTATGAATTCATCACTTCCGAATTATGGATTGAGTGGGTATTCCATGAATCCAGCACTGGCATCCATGATCGCTAACCAGCTTGGCACAGGTAACCTGCCACCATTATTTGAAAATGTTGCTGCAGCATCTGCTATGGCCATCCCTGGAATGGACTCAAGAGTGCTTGGAGGAGGCTTGGGGTCTGGAGCAAATCTAACTGCTGCTACATTGGAATCTCATAATCTTGGGCGAGTGGGGAATCCTATGGCAGGAAGTGCTCTTCAGGCTCCTTATGTTGATCCAATGTATCTCCAGTACTTGAGGGCTCCTGAGTATGCTACTACTCAGCTTGCTGCTATTAATGATCCCTCAGTTGATAGAAGCTACTTAGGTAATTCATACCTGAATTACCTCGATATTCAAAAGGCTTATGGTTTTCTGTCATCTCAGAAATCACAGTATGGAGGCCCATTAGGTGGTAAATCTGGTAGTTCTAACCATCATGGTTATTTTGGGAATCCTGCCTTTGGTGTTGGTATGTCATATCCTGGAAGTCCCCTGGCAAGTCCTGTCATTCCAAACTCCCCAGTTGGACCTGGGAGTCCCATAAGACACAATGAGCTGAATATGCGTTTTTCTTCTGGAATGAGGAACTTAGCCGGGGGCATCATGGGACCCTGGCACATGGATGCAGGATGTAACATAGATGAAAACTTTGCATCATCCCTATTAGATGAATTTAAGAGCAATAAAACTAAGTGTCTTGAGCTTTCAGAAATCGCTGGTCATGTTGTTGAGTTCAGGTATTTATTGCACAAAATTTATCCTATGTTCATTCATTATCTTATTGTTTTCATTTGATTCAATGATTTGGAATCACTTACGAGCAGTGCCGATCAGTATGGGAGCCGATTCATTCAACAAAAACTTGAGATTGCCACAACGGATGAGAAAAATATGGTTTATCAGGAAATCATGCCCCAGGCTCTTGCTCTGATGACTGATGTGTTTGGTAATTATGTAATTCAGAAGGTACCAGATATATATGCTTTGTTAATACACTTTTATTTTTATGGTTTTAATTGTTTCTTCTTATGAAAGTGTGTTTCTGTATAGTTTTTCGAGCATGGGCTTCCATCACAGAGAAGAGAATTGGCTGGCAAGCTTTTAGGTCATGTTTTGACACTTAGCCTTCAAATGTATGGCTGTCGAGTGATCCAGAAGGTACCTCAAGTTTTTATATCATTTTGCAATTTAATGTTACATGATACACCCTGATACATCTTCATTTGTGGATGATGTTATGATGGTGCCAGAAAGTATAATTCTGAGGGAAAAAAAAGTCTTGTGGTTCATGTGAAAAAATGATGGTCAAAGGGCTACAAAATCCTTCATTATTGGGGATAGCATAATGAAGTGTCCTGCATTTTTCCCTTGGTGACAACAAAGTTATCTATTCTGAATGGTGCTTATGTGTTTGTGTCTTGATTATGCATGAATTTACAGAGATCCTTTGAAACACCCCAATCAACCTAAGACCAATATTATCAAGCGCGCCTACTGAAGTTGTTGGTAGTAACATGCTCTTTTATATTGTTCAGGCCATTGAGGTGGTTGATCTAGAACTGAAAATAAAGATGGTTGAAGAGCTTGATGGTCATGTAATGCAGTGTGTACGGGACCAGAATGGGAACCATGTCATCCAAAAGTGTATAGAATGTATTCCTGAAGATAATATTCAGTTTATTGTCACAACATTCTTTGATCAAGTTGTGTCTCTCTCCACCCATCCATATGGGTGTCGTGTGATACAGGTTTGAAATGGTTTCTTGCATGTTTCAAATCCTTGGACCTCTCTGGAAGAAAAGAAAATCACATGGTCATTTCTTTAATTTGCAGAGGATACTGGAGCACTGCGAGGATGCAAAGACACAGAGTAAAGTTATGGATGAGATTTTGGGAGCTGTTAGTATGCTGGCACAAGATCAATATGGGAATTATGTGGTTCAGGTTGGTTTTTTCTTTCAAGGACTCCCACTTTGGATGCATGTATGTCACTACCTTTCTGATTGTGTGTTATAACTTTTATCTCATGTAGGATACTGGGCATGAACAGCAAATTTATTTGTTTTTCATAAAAGAAGTGGTCTTGATGTTTATTTACAATTTATAAACTGTGGTCCAGGTATTCTTGAGAAAACATGACGTTTTAGCAGTGTTTAGGATTTTTATTGTGTTTCTATTGCATCATGACTGATCTCCAGCTCTATTGCCTTCATGTATCATCCTTTATCTTTGTTAGTGTGAGGAACATCCATTCCTGCTTTGGAGGCTCAATTATGTGAACAATTTTCTTGTCATCATCCCCCTTTTAGATGTGCTTGTATTTGGTAATTAGATAAATACAGTCATCAATAGAGTGTATTCCACTACTTCTCTTATTTCTCTTACAAAAGAGTTAGTGCGCCCCTGTATTTGTTTGAACTGCTAACCAATAACACTTATGCAGCATACAGATGACAATTAATTGATCTTCATGCAAACATACTGCTAATATTTAAGAAAGGGCACTACTTATGGAATCATGAATAAACTTTCATTTCTAAGATACAGATGGCTTCATTTCTCTGCTATTGTATTATGGCAGCTGGAATTTCTTCTTCAGATGCTGCTTATTAGCCATACTGTGTGTGTTTAGAAATTGCACTTCCCAATTATTGTTAATAACACTTGTTTTGTTCTTACTTTGATCTTCATTGATTTGATTGGGTACTGCCTTCTGTTTTAACAGCATGTGCTGGAACATGGAAAATCTCATGAACGATCTGCTATCATCAAGGAGTTAGCTGGGAGGATTGTTCAGATGAGTCAGCAGAAGTTTGCCTCCAATGTCGTAGAGAAGTGTTTAACATTTAGTGGTCCTTCTGAACGCCAGCTGCTGGTCAATGAAATGCTTGGGACTACTGATGAAAATGAGCCTCTTCAGGTTTTGCAATTTCCTATAAACTTTTGCTAGCTAGAATCGAAGAACTTTGTGATTGTCAACTATTTATTTATGTTTTTGTGTTGGCGTGCACATGCATTTTGCAAATTTAGCATATGCCTATATCATGATTAAGCCTAATTATTTCCCAATTTCTTCTGCTAATGTTTCCCATCATCTGTCCAGGCAATGATGAAAGATCAGTTTGCCAACTATGTTGTACAAAAAGTGCTGGAGACATGTGATGACCAACAGCGTGAGCTGATCCTTACAAGAATAAAAGTTCATTTAACTGCATTGAAGAAGTACACCTACGGAAAGCACATTGTTGCACGTGTAGAGAAACTTGTTGCTGCTGGGGGTAAGCATTACTTCATGCTTATGATAATAACCTAAGCTTGAGGTGTGGATATGCCTGTGTTTATTTGAACTAAATTACACTAGTACCCTGTCACTTCTGTTGGGACCTTGGCATTGCACATACTTGTAAATTCTTGAACTGTTCACTCAGAATCCCTGGGAACCTTGGTGTGGAGCATTGGGCTTTGAAAGAGGAAAGGTTAATGTGTTTAAAATAGATGCTCCATGTGGTTTGAAGACATCTATCTTCCTCTCTCATTTAAGAGCATGATTAGTTACCTGGAATTTGCTGTTGCATCTTGAAGTTATCTGCGAATTATTTGTTCATAAATTTCACCGAACCAATAATTGACTGAGTTATTTTGCATTACTATGGGTCTGCATGCATTTGCATAAAAGCCTATGTTTTGCTTTGGAAAGCTGCCATCGTATAAATGTACAACTGAGACATATACTTTATTAAATAAAGTATATGTTTTCTATGGAAACAAAACAGACCAGGTGTGTGCAAGACAAAGCTGGCAATGCTTCATGGCTATTTTGCCCTGAACTATTATTTCTCATGTCATATTGCCATTAGCAAGATGATGAAATTCCTTCATTGTCGGCTAGCTCTCATTAATCATAAATCGCTTGCAGAAAGGAGAATTGCTGCGCAGTCCCTGCACCCTGCTGCTGCTTAGTTGTGATAGGAAAGAAAGTTGTTTGTACAGCTAACCGAAGCTATCGTGAGCTTCCTCTCTCTTCCTGTTTTAGAGCTACGTGTCTGCCTATCTTTTCAGAGAGGTTTGAGCTGTTTGAAAATAAAGTTGCTTGTACTGGAAACTGTACATTCTGTAGTTTAAACATACATAGAGGTGAGCACGCTGAGGTGATAAATGACATGCGAGTTTTTAAGGGTGTAAAAATGTGGAGGTAGTGATCTAAACGTGATGTGTACAAATGCTGCTATGTGGAGAGCTGTTAATGTTTAGGTGAGGCAAGAGTTTCCTTCCATGTATCCGGATTTGACCCTTTTTTCTCTCTTTAAAGTACATTTTTCTTCCGTTATTCAAGTGTGGTTTATGTTTGTGGCTACAATATCTATTATCTTGTCATGATGCTTCTGTGGATCTTCATCTGCCAGAGAGAGAACAACCTTGTTCAGTTGTGATTTCTCATATTTCATTTGTCTTCTGCACTCCCCTTCTGGGATGATCATGGTTTGCTTGGTAGACAGGGGAAACCTTTTTTTTTATCCTCTTTTGATGTTCTCACGAATTCAACCCTGTTAATTTTTAGAAATATATTTTATCCGAAAATAGTTAAGTTGGTGTTTTTTTTGTAGCCCTGATGTGCTGTGCTGATATTAAAAATATACAAAAGGCCACTCAAGCTTGCATGGCACATCTAAATAAGTTAATCATCAATTTCATCATCCGTGTCGATCTTCTGTTCAAAGTCTCCTGGCCTGGACCTTGCTGTCACCTCCCTCTTCTTCCCTGCTTTCTTCTTACAATCCCTTTCCTTCTGAAGCTTCTTGTCCCCCTTTTCTTCAAGAAAACAGTGTTGTTTGTCATTGATTTTCTTAACTAAATAATGATTTTTGCCCATATAATGATCATGATCATAACAGTAGCAAAGGTATGATAATGCAGACTCCACCATCATCTGTGGTGGAGAAATCTGATGGGAACTCTCCAGCGGTGCTGTACTTGATGTTCAGGTGGCTGCCTTCAACTCTCCAAATTGAGATCTTTGTTTATGATGACAAGGGGAGAGGAGGCTTGGTGCTGGATTCTGCCTGCGACTTGTTGTCTAGATTTTTATCAGGTCGGAAGACATCCTCTTAAGCTAGAGGTGTTTTTATATGCCTCCACCTTCATCTCCATATAAGCCGAGGTATTTCAAAATTAAAAGAAAAAACAAGCTCTAGAGAAGGGAAAAGCCATTTTTAGATTAATTTATACGTATTTACACTCTTACCTATCAATCTAGTATATTCAAGGGTATTTAATAAATTATTAATGAGGGGAACAAACTTTAATAATCAACATGTCACCAGTCCAACGGAGCACAAACTTTAATAATCAACATGTCACCATTAGCTTAGGGCAAGTCCAACAGAGCCAGCTAAAAGGAAAGCCAAAGCCATATTTATGTACTTTTAGCATTTTTTATCAACTTTTTCAGCTTCAACAAGGCAGCTCTCCAAGCAGCCAAAATGGCTCTTCACTCCCTCTGATGCTATTTGTAGCATCTCTGAATAAGAAAGCCAAAATATTAAATAATGCTATATATTCAGGGGCTGGGGCTGAGTGTGTGTGTGTTGGTGATGACTGAAGAGAATGAGAAGAGATTTTATGGGTTTTTTTATGTGTGTGTGTCTATATATATAATAATAATAATTAATTATATAATAATTATTATTTATTATAATAATAGTTAGCATAAAAAATAGGAGTATTAATTTGATTGAATTATTTGTAATGAAATTTATTTTAATTAATTATGTTTGGACTTATTGATTATTTATTAATTTGTTCATTTTATTTTATTTTTAGTTTTTCTAATACTGAAAGAATAAGTAACATTAATTAATTTCAAATACAACAACCATAAAAAAAACATAAGAGTTACTTAAGAAACATACAATAAGTAGCTTAAATTTCAAATTTCAAATATTATGGGTTTTAATTTTTTAATTTATTTAAATATAATTAAAAAATAATTTTATTGTTTGAGTTTTTCAAAAATAATTATTTATTATATAACTTACTCATATTAATTGTATAATTAATTGCATAATTAAACTACATACAAAATAATTACATTGTATTTAAAATAATATATAAAAAAATGGCTCTTCAAAATGACTTTTACCATTAGAGCACACATCAACAAAAAAAACATATAAACACTATTCAAAGAGCCATTTTATAGATTTGGCTCTTAAAAATAGCTATTACTATTGGACTTGCTCTTATAGTTAAAGGAGAATGGGAAATTACTATTCATTTACTATTGACTAGCCATTTCATCTCCCTACTTCACGTGAGTATGTGCTATTTTTCATTTCATTTTTTTTCGGTTACATTTTTCTTTTCTTTTTTTTGTTTTTTGCTTTTTATTTTTTACTTCCGATTTCATTTTTTTGTGCTCTTTTGTTTTACGTCCATTTTTTTTCGGGTTACATTTTTCATTTTTTTTAATTTTTTTTGCTTTTTATTCTCTCCTTCCGAGTTACATTTTTTTGTGTTTTGTTTTTTTTACTTCCGGGTTATATTTTTCATTTTTATTTCATTTTTTTTTGCTTTTTATTTTTTAGTTCCGAGTTACATTTTTCATTTTTCTTTTTGTTTTTTATTCGTTTCTTGCTTTTTTTTCTTATTACTTTTTTTTCTTGCCTTTTTACAATATAGCTAAAACAGAATGAATCGGTTATTGTAGCTTTTCATTGTTCATGCACACACAAAGCACTGTTCACTGGACATTTGATCTGGTGCTTCGCGCCTACATAAGCTCGGTTTTTTTTTTTAGAAAAAAAACACAAACCTTCTTTTTATTGATTTATAAAGTAAAATAGACAAAAAATTAATTGTGGCCCAGTGGTTCTTAGCGCACAGGAGTTCGAACCCTTATGACAATAAAACTGAATTTATTTATTTCTGAAATCTGTTTTTTTTTCTTCTAAAATCTAGAATTCTTTTCTTATAAAATCTATTTTTTTCCTTCTAATTTCTTAAAATTATACTGCAAAATTTCCTCTCTTTTTTTATAAAAAAATGATATGATTGACAATTTACGTGTACCACGACTAATCTCCAGATTCATTTTTTACCCTTTTTTTGTTGCCACTTATACATTTTTTTTCCATGACTGGGGTGTTCGGATTAATTTATGCGAACCAAATTTTTTTTCTCATTATTGTTTAAAAAGGTGTTTCCCCTTACACTTTTTTTTTATAATCATGATTCCTTTTTTTTAAACATTAATTTTCACTATTCAATACTGTTTGAAAAAGTTTCTTCCATTTTTTTTATTTTAACTAGGTTTTTTATTTGTTTTTTAAACCAGAGTATCCATTGCAGCTTATGAACATCGACGAATCTCTGGATCTATTTTTTTAGTTATTTTTCCTATTTTTTATTACCACTTAAATATTTTTTCCCATGACCGGAGTGTCTAGGTTAGTTTACACGCAACATTATTTTTTTTTCTCATTACAGTTTAAAAATATGCTTTCCCCTTGCACCTTTTTTTATAAACAAACATTTTTTTTCATAAACGGGGACCTTTTTTCAAAAAAAAAAATAGAACCACGGTGTCCGGGTCAGTTTTTCTTTCTTTTAACCGGGCTTCTTTTGTTGTGTTTTTTTTAACTAGGGTATCTATGACAGTTTACGTGTACCACGACTAATTTACGAATAATTTATTTTTACATTTTTTTTCAACTTGTACATTTTTTTGTTTTTTTTCCATGACTAGGCTGTCTTTATCAATTTACAAGCACCACAATGTTTTTACGTTATTTTTCTCATTTATACATTTTTGTATAACTGTGGTGTTCGAGCCCGTTTACGTGCACATCGATTTGTTTTCCATGTATACAATTTTTTTTTATAATCAGGGTGTATAGGACAACTTACGCACACCATTAATAATCCTCGGAACCACTTTTTCTTAAATATTTTTTTTCTGTTTTTTTCCCACTTATATTTTTTTTATAATTGGGGTGCACGGGTTAGCTTACGGGCACCATGACTATTATTTTATAAAATGGCTAAAGGAGATCACAATTTCAAACAATAATGAACAATTATTTCAACTATGGTTTTCACTCATTACTTTTTGAAAAAAATATTCTTTTTTTATATATTGTTTACATAATTCTTATTTTTGTCCACCTTTATATGTACATGCTCTTATTTTTTGTTTTGTTTTTTTATTCCACTATTATTAAGATTTTTTTAATATTTAAATATTAATTTGTGTTGGTCATCAATGAAAAAATAATGTTTGTTATTATTTCTTTTTATTTTTAATTTTTCAAGTTAAATAATTTCTTCAAATAAAATAATTTTTTTATTAATATTGTTAGTTATTGAATTTTCATTAATTTTAAGTTATATTTTCTTTTAAATATATCATAATAATTATATCTTTTGATATTTATTTAATATTAGAGCTTTAATATGTATTATCACTTTTTGTAGAAAAAAACCTGTTTTTAGCAAATTTTATCAATTATAATTTTACTTAATAAATATTAAAATCACAAAATACAACACGTATAAAATCAATCCATTTTCAATATAGATAAAAAAACCAAACATGTAGCAAACACTCTAAAAGGAAAAGGAGAGAATAATTGTCGTCACCACCATTTTGTCGCCATAATTTGTCTCTCGGGCAAACGATTCTTTTTATTGACATGACATTGCAGTTGTTTATTTATTTAATACATACACATATACATACATACATACATACATCCATTTTAAATCTTTTCACCGTTCCAGCTGCACGCCGAACCACTGCGGTCACATCGGTCGACCCCTAAAGAATAATAATAAAAAAGTCGTTGGGCAAGTGGCTCCTGGAATTACCAATACAGCCTCAAAAGTGCACTCCCTTTGCCGACTTGGCACTCAACAACCAGCCTCTTTCAAACTAGTTAAGTCCTTTCACCCCCCGAATCTACCACGACCACTGCTTCCGTGTCCGACCTTCATTGGATTGATGTACACCTGTCAAATAGATAGGGCGAGTACCCATCTCCTTCTTCATGCTAGGAAGTGAGAACGTGAAGATATTTGGAGGATAAAAAATATCTGGCTAAGTCGTCCACGTTGGCATTGGTGGGAGACCCATCCATCTGGAAAATCTATCGGATATTGGGTTAATTGTATTTTCCATCCCTAGACTTTAAGAGTTTAGTTTATGGGTGCCCGTCATTAAAATTTTGATTTTACTTTATTTCAATTAGATCTCATAGTTCCCTAATGCTATTTTTTATCTTTTAATGAAAATCGTATTAAATTAAGAATATAAATACGAAATAAAATAAGAGTAAAAGGACTACATTGAGAATATTAATATTATGGGGATAAAAAGAAATAATATTTACCTTAGATATTTGCGTTTTATCTCTCTCAAGAAAACACCCTCAACATTATTTTCCTACCCTTTCCTTTCCTGAACACCAAACAATCACATCCATCGCTCCCCTTAATTATCTCCAACTTCTTCTCTGACTCCGATCCGCTTCTCTTTCCGTTTCTTTCTAAAAACAATTCTCCAGAATTCAAGCTACCATGGGAGAAGAGGTGAAAATGACTGAATGCGAAATCAACGATGGTGAAGATAACATCAACGGAGACGATGAAAGAATTGCAGTGTGGGAGATGGGATTACCTACACCTGATGATCTCACTCCTTTATCACAACTGTTGATTTCACCTGAACTTGCTTCGGCCTTCAGTATCTGCCCTGAGCCTCACCGTACTCCACTCGATGTCAATCGCGCTTCTCAGACCACTCTCTCCAATATCCGCGGTCAATTAAACGTCTTATCGTCTAACAATTTCAAGTCCTTCAACGAAACGACAGGTCAAACGCGCGACCCTATCGTAGTCGATTTAGATAATAAAACGGGAGCGGTGGAACGGGACGGGCCTGGATCCGAAGCGAGGAAGTTGAGGATGGTTGATTCGGAAGAGGCAGATTCAGCTTTGAGGACTGAGAATTCGGCGGAAGACCCGTCGTCTGAGGCGGCGAGGGCTTTGAAACGGCCACGGCTCGTGTGGACCCCTCAGTTGCATAAGAGGTTTGTTGATGTGGTGGGCCACCTAGGGATTAAAAACGCGGTTCCGAAAACGATTATGCAGCTGATGAATGTTGAAGGTTTGACCCGCGAGAATGTAGCTAGTCATTTGCAGAAGTACCGGCTTTATTTGAAAAGGATGCAGGGGTTGTCGAGTGATGGACCTTCTGCTTCTGATCAGTTGTTTGCGTCCACTCCTTTGCCGCAGAGTTTGCCCGAGAGCAGTGGCGGCGGGGGCGGAAATGGGAATTTCGGAATGCCATTTCCGATGCCTTATCATCACACTGCCACGGCGGGTGGGATGATGCCAATGCCAGTTTATGGACACATGGGGATGCAAATGGGGAATAACAATGATCATAATAATAGTAGTAGTGGTAACCACCAGCATCACCAGGTTAGTATTAATGGTCATCAAAACGGGTATAATGGAAATATTGCCTATGGTCATATGTTTCAGCAGAGGGATTGGAATGGGAATCATTATGGTTCATACACGCATCATCCTCATCAAGTTGCACCTAATGATAATATGTGATGTTGGGAGGAGATATTTTTGGCATGCTATCGAGAGAGAGAAAAAAGAGGTTAGTGCACCCATCCTCTCCAATGTCTTCCACCATCAAGCCTGCACAAAAGCTTCCTTAAGATGAACCCACAAACCCCTTGGCTGATAATACTTGTTATAACTGGGGGAGTGACAGTCGTATTTCGATGATCCATGTGCATTTCAGCATTGCTTTTAACCAAATCAAGCCTTTTCATGACAACATAATACTTGCATTGTCATGATCTTGAAAGAGCTTTCGAAGATGTAAAAAAAAAACCTGACTAGATGAAATATATGTTATAATTTGCACCCTTGTACTGAAGCCGACCCGTCTATAGATACTGGGAGTTGCATTTTGTTGCATCCGTCTTCGTCCTACCTTTGTCTCAAAACTTTTAGGTCTGCCTATCATGTATTTTGAATGATAATTTTATACATTTGGGTTTACAATTCTTTCCCCCCTTTTTTGTCCTTTCGATTCTATTTTGCATAATGTCGTTATGTGATGGTTTATGTGCAGATCGATTAAATGTGGCTAGAATTTTGCTTTTCTTTTTCTATGACACAAGACAATCAGGTGCCAAAAAATAAAAAGAAAATACAGCTTTTTCAAGCAAACAAAAGAGGGTACTTATTTTCATGACGTGATGCAGTTCTTATGCTGGAGTGGTCTTTAAGCATTTTCTTTTATTTTTATTGTATTGAGAATAAATCATATAGCCTTAACTTGCCAACTAGTGCGATCTCTTTGAGCTGATTTTGATGTCCTTTGATTTAGACTCTTACTTACTTTGAACTTGCAGGTTTGTAGCCTACCTATGTTTCAATAAGGTCCCCATTACAGGTTCTAAGATCTCCATCCCTGCTAATTGCATACTTTCTCTGTTATTGGACCTTTTTCTGACTGGCTTAGAGGTATTGTAATTGAATTATTTTTTGTCTGTAGTTCTGGAGATTGTGCAACCTGCTGTAACTCTTGTAAGTTGCTGAGATTTCCTCCCTTCACAGACATCAGAGGGTTCGCAGGAAGAAATGTGTGGAGGCATGTCCAAGGCATGCTTCCAGTGGTGATATAGGTTCTGCATGGGTCAGGAAAACTTAGAATATTTCTTTGAATATATCTCTAACTGTGGTTACCTGGTGGCAGCAGGAATCTCACCATATTATTTGCTGTCGCTTCCACAATGATAAGTGATAGCTTACATTCTTAACTTGTTCTTCAAGTGATAAATGCTAATTAAATCGTGTATTATGGGATATGTTGAACTTTCTTTTAGGGTAACATAGCGAATCTTTAAAGGAACATAACTATTAAAAGTCAGCATATCAGCTTGCCATGCTTGTTTATTGATGATACCTTTTTTACACCTCTGTTTTTTCTTCTTGAAAGTTTGCTGATTATTAAACTTAACTACGTATACTTGTATGAACCCTGAAAAATCGAACTTTTATTGGAGTCCTTTTTAAATTTTGATGGAAATTCTCTTCATGGAAGATTCTAGTTTTATTTTGAATGTTTAGCTCGCATTTCTTGTATCCTTTTTGCTATAGTGCCATGTTTAAATTATAGTTTACTTTGATGAGAGCAATAATATATTTGACTTTCCAGACGTGAAGATGGGTTGTAAGCATTAAAGTCATAGCTTGTAATAATGGCACTGCCCTGAGGTGGGAGTATTAACTTGAAGAGTATTGTCGAATCATGAAAATACTTGATCAGGCTCTGTTCTAATGTTGGTTGCTTCGGGCACGAAGCTAATGTATGAAAAATTAAATTATCGAACTAATAGGCATTTAAACCATGGGTTCCTAAATTGTGCATCAAATACTGCTGTTCAAGGATTTATAGATCTGAACTTCCTATTTTGACAGAAGAAACCACCTTTCAGACGAGGATGGTTGATATACAAATGGCTTCGAAACAACAGGGCAGGATCAACCCCACCCTTTTGATCCTGGGATCTTTTGAATTCCTGGGGGATGGCTCTGCTAATTTCTCAGTTGCTGAAATTTATTGAGATGTTTTATGTACTTTAATGGTGGATATTCTGAAAGTTTCCTGGTCTCTGAATTTGCTTGCTTACAGCTCAATTTTTTTTTAATTGAAGTAAAAAGTTTAGAAAAGCAATTTTAAGTGTCCTTATAGCTCCAGGCGTCTTTGCTGCTGTTCATTTAACTTTGCTATGGAATGTTGACTTGGAACTGCAAAAATAAAACCCATCAAAGCAATACAATCTAATTATATAAAGGCACACGTGTCTTTGCTGATTCACATCGAGTTAAAACTTCGCATCCTAAACAATAGTTAGAGGGCATGATAGGGTGATAAAGGTATTGAGATTCAATAAAGGTATTGAGATTCATAGTGTATCTTTTGTAAAAGTTTAAAATAGTCTGAGTTTTACTTCAATAAATTTTTTTTATTAAAGTACACTTTCAGGGGATTATGTTTTCTTGAATAAAAAAAAGAAAGAAGAAATAACACATTTAATAAATTGTATAAAAGTTGTACATGGTTAGCATGTATTACTTGCAATTCTTTTAAGTTATTAAATGGCAAGATATATTATAATATTGTTAAAAGTTGTGAGTGATTTACTTGTTTCTAAGGAACTTTTTATGGTATTGTTGAATTTATTCTTATATATATATATATATATATATATATATACACACACAAAAGAATAAATTCAATATATATTAATAATATTGATATTGTTATTATCAAAGTTGTGGGAGTGTCCTACTTGTAATGATTAAAAACATAATAAGAAATCTGATAAATAAAGATTTCATTAAGATTTTTTTTAAAAAGACCGAATTCAGAAGATTTTTAAACATTAAAAATCTAATAAGATTTTAATAAAGAAAAAGTCTAATAAGATTGTATATAAAAAGACTTAATAAAGTTTTCAATGATTAGAAATTCAATAAGATTTTAATAAAATAAGAGTTCAACAAGACTAACAAAAAGACCCAATGAAAAATCCAGGGACACTATGAAAAAAAGCATATTAAAACTAGTAAAGAGGACCTAACAAAATTACGAGCTTACCAAGGCTGCTAATGGATAATAATAAGTAGCAAGAAATTGTTTTTAGAAAATAGTCCACTTTAAAAAAGAGTTCTCAAATTTCAATCTTGCAATCAAGAAATTCACCCTTGTCATTAAGAAAGATATGTATCAACCCTTAAATAATAATAATAAAAAAAAACACCAAGGATTTAGCCCTATCATTAACTCTCAATTCCTAAATCTTTTAGATAAGGTTATTGACTCTATTTTTATTTTGAAGCATGTCATTTTAAGTGCTTTTTGAGCAGCTCATCTTTTGAAAATAACTTTAAAATCACCTTTTTTTTTTATCGATAACATACATTTGAGACCTATTTTTTTTTAATGAGCCTTTGACCCCTCATTTCCTAGATAACTAGTATTTTAGCCTTATTTGTTTTAGTGAATCCTTAAACCTTTATTTCTTAGATAAAATGTCTTTAATCCCTATCTCATTCTTCCTAAATGTGTGTTTAAACCCTCATCTCCTAGATAATGTGTTTTTCAGCCCCATCTCTTTTTTGTTGAGTGTTTTTTTTTTCACTTTCATCTCTTAGATAAGATGCTTTTAAGTCCTGTCTTTAAGTCTTATCTTAGATAGTGTGCCTAAGTTTTCATCTCTTAGATAATATGCTTTTATACCCTATTTCTTCTCTATTGAGTGCACCTTTAAGCCCTATAGTGCATTTACAAATCTTATCTTGTATTTGTTGAGTGCATCTTTGAACCCTATCTCCTACCTATGACACCTTTTAACCCTATCTTTTTTCCTTTCAAGTGCGACTTTGAGCCATCATCTATTAGATAATATGATTTTAAGTTTTATCTCTCTTTTGGTCAAGTGCACCTTTGAGCCTTCATCTTCTAGATAATAAGCATTTAAGCCCTATTTCCCCCCTTAAATTCATCTTTGAGTTCTCGTCTCTCAAACAGTGCACCCGCAAGTCCTAACTTTTTCTTCTTCTTTTGAATGCGCTTTTAAGTTCTCATTTCCTAGATAATGTCCTTAATCCTTACCTTATTTTTTAGTGTACCTTTAAGCCAGATTTTCTAGAGAACATGCCTTTGAACCTTATCACTGTTGAGTGCATATTTGAGCCTTTATTTTCTAGATAATGTGTTTTTTAAGTCATATATTTTCTTTTGAGTGCACCTTTAAACCTTCGTCTCTTAGATAATGCATCTACAAGCCCTATTTTTTTTCCATTTTAAGTATGCCTTTGAGCATCTCTTAGATTGTGCTCTTTTAAGTACTATTTTTATTTTATTTCAAGTGGACATTTGACCTTTATCTCCTAGATAATATGCCTTAAGCTTTATCTTTTTTTTAAGTGTGACTTTGAGTCATATCTTTTTTATGTTCAGTGCACCATTGAGTCATCATCTTATAGATAATGCACCTGTAAGCCATATATCTTTTCTTTTTTAAGTGTGCTTTCTAGTTCCCACCTACCAAATAGTGCACTTTTATCCCTATCTTTCCATTTCAATTTGTTTTCTAGCTCTATTCTTTTTTTTTACAAGTGTATTTTCAAGCCTTCATTTTTAACACTTTTGAAAGGATTGAATATTCTTTGATCTAATAAATCCATAATCTCTCATCTTTTCTTCTTTACAAGCTTATTATCTAAAATCATTTATAGGATTTTCTATGATAAGCATTGTCAAAAGGGAGACAACTATCATAACTCAATTTGGGGTTTCCTCTAAAATTACCTTTTTCTTTTGAAAATAAAAGAAATTCAAAAAATAAAAAAGAATTGCCTTATTTGACAAAACATAAAAATATTTTTTTTAGGAACTTCATTAAATATTAGGCTATAGACTTACACTGTATGATACAAACCGAATATTAGAAAATATAAGATTTTTCTTTGAATTTTTAAAAATTCCAAAAAAAAAATAAAAAAATGCTTCATTTCAAAAATACAAAACATGTTTTGTTTCATGTGTACAATCGAATCCTAAAGATTTCTCATTCATATAAAGATAAAATTGTATTTTTATTCATGTTTAAAAATACAAAATGAATATTATACCTAACATATAATTATCCATTAAAATTTGGTCTAAATACCAGAAACCTCATAATCATTAGTTTGTTTAATTAATATTCAGAGTGTTAGGATTTGATTGTACACTTTAATATTTAGAAATATAAATTTACACTGTAAAATATATTTCCATGTATAAAATATATAAAATAGAAAATAAATATGATGTCAAATTTGAGTTTTAT
The DNA here is from genome assembly GCA_032356905.1 of Salix exigua. Taxonomy (NCBI): domain Eukaryota; kingdom Viridiplantae; phylum Streptophyta; class Magnoliopsida; order Malpighiales; family Salicaceae; genus Salix; species Salix exigua. The sequence goes on from CM063596.1 coordinate 4,038,711, forward strand.
ATTGATTATGATTTATAATCCATTAAGATAGAGATTGCCTCACGAAGATGGATCTATCTTGAACCTGGATGACAGTAACAAATATAACTATGATTTTAAAAAAATAATTAATAAAAAATGTAGCTATCTCATCTACAATTCACTGAGGATTCTATATTTTTTCATTGTATAAATAGTTATTATAATAATGTTGTAGTAACTACGAGCGGTTTACCCGCGCAATGCGGCGGGTTTTTTTTATCTATATAGAAAATTGATTGTTTTTTATGTATTGTAATTTATTATTTTAATATTTAGCTAGTATAATTATATTTAATAATACTGATACAAATTTTTGTCTTTCAAAAAATCCAAAGTCATTTTTCCTCTCTCTCAATATATTTTTAGGCAATAATATTTAATAAATATCAGACATATTAGAAATAAAAATATTGTAATTTATTCTTAAAACATAAACTTAATTTTTTTATGCACTATAATTATTTATTTTCCATCTAAAAAGAATAGTCTAATGGAAACGGGAAGTGACTTGTATATTTTTTAATTTGACTTGTAGATAATGTAGGTAAATTTGTCAATTTGTTTTTGAGATGTTTCTTTTTCCAGTAATATTAGATCTAAAATATTAAAAATGAAAACATTGGAAATTCTTGTAAAGAAATAAAATTAAATAAAAGATCATAAAATTAAATTTTGAAGCTAATATTTTTTTATATAATATTTATCAATCATATTATTATATTAAATATATTTTAGAAAATATGATATGAATTTCTGTCGCTCAAAAAATCCTAGGTCATTTTTCCTCTCTCTCAATATATTTTTGGGCGATAATATTCAATACATATCCAAACATATAATTAGTTTTATATATATTTTAATTTGACATAAATATACGAATATATAATTAATTTGACATAATTTCAATAATATATTTAATTAGAGGATAATCTTAGGCTATGTTGTTCTCTCTCTATATATTCTTAGGCGTTAACATCCAATAATTATTAGAACATATAATTGGTTTTATATATTTTAATTTGACATAAATAAACAAATATATAATTAAAAAGTCAAAACAATGCAAATTTATTTAAAGAAACAAACTTAAACATAAGAGCATAAAATTTAATTTTGAAGCCAATATTTTTTTATAAGATTTATTAATCATATTGTTATATTAAATATATTTAAGAAAACATGATATGAATTTCTGTCCCTCAAAAAATCCTAGGTTATTTTTCCTCTCTCTCAATATATTTTTAGGTAATAATATTCAATACATATCCACACATATAATTAGTTTAACATATTTTAATTTGACATAAATATACGAATATATAATTAATTTGACATAATTTCAATAATATATTTAATTTAAAGGATAATCTTAGGCTATTTTGTTCTCTCTTTTTATATTTTTAGGCGATAACATCCAATAAATATTAGAACATATAATTGGGTTTACATATTTTAATTTGACTTAAATACACAAATATATAATTAGAAAGTCAAAACACTGCAAATTTATTTGAAGAAACAAACTTAAACAAAAGAGTATAAAATTTAATTTTGAAGCCAATATTTTTTTTATAAGATTTATTCATCGTATTATTATATTAAATGTATTTAAGAATACTGATATGAATTTCTGTCCCTAAGAAAATCCTATGTCATTTTCCCTCTCCCTCTATATATTTTTAGGCGATAATATTAAATAAATATTTGAATATTATAGTAGTTTTACATACTTTAATTTGACATAAATATACAAATATATAATTAATTTGATATATTTTCAATAATATCTTAAATTTAAAAGACAAAATTGAAGTAGACCCAAACATTGAAATCAAATAATTCAAAACAAAACCGAAAACTAAAAGAACTGGGACTGAAATCCATAATTAACTTGCATAGAAGAATATAATTGAAAGAAATCAAACTTTTAATACCTAAAATATTAAGAATTTATTATAAATTTGCATGAAAGGATGAAATTGCAATTAATCAAAACTTTGATACCAAAAATATTTAGAATTCCTGCCCAACCCGCAAAATTAAAAGTATGAGGACCGAACTGGAACTTCAAAACATAATCAATTTCAATTGAAGGATGCAATTGAAACAAATCAAAACTTATATAATTGCAATAAGGGCAAAAAAAAACAAATTATGATGTTCAGAGACTGAATTGAACTTTGCCAAAACCACTGTTTCGCTGACATCAGCTTGCACAGGAGGAGAGAGAAATGAGGGGGGGAAATTCAAACGCCCATTGACACGTACCTGAGAACCACATACATACATGCGTGCTGCCCATGTGGAAGAGAGCATGGCGAAACATCGTACTAGACGACGGTTGATCATTTTTGGATGCCGTATGACGTCGCACGTGCCGCCTGAAACACGCTTGCGCGCGAAAATGAACGGCATGTTTAGGGAAGCGCCAACAGTAACTCGGGGCGAAAAATAATAAAAAATTGGCTAATTACAGTTTCACATCTCCCACCCTATGTGTTATTTTGTCGTTTTTGAGAGCTAAAACGGTCAATGCACTATGTAAAGAAATATTAAAAAAAGAATCGCGTGGCCGAACCGAGCCGGAATGGCCAATTCCCTCTGTGCCTCAAATCAGCGGCCTTTTTTGTTTTTTCGAGGGCTAATTTTTGTTAATTCACTGTTCACACCGAAAAAGGAGAACTTATACCGCGAAGCACCGGGTCAAAGTGCACGTGAACAATGACAATGAGTCACAATGAACGAGTAACAATCACTATTCCTTTTCCGTTTTGTTTTAGATATATGTATGTATTAATAATACTAAATAATAATTTTTTAGGGTACAAATATGTCATTCGACATACACTTAAAAAATCACATGTAAGAAAGTTTTAGTAAATTTATATAAAAATTATTAAAAAATAGTCTTGAATTTGGAAAAGAGAAAACTTTCTCAAGTCTCAACAAACGTAAAACTCACCGTTTAGGAAAGACACGGACCAGGACGCAAATCAGACGGAAAAGGATTATGGGCTTGAAGATGGATAGATACAGACAGACTGACCTGAACCTGAAAATCAGGGGGGTTTCATTTGACATTTGAACGAACGAAGGCAATGAGCTTGTGTTCTTCTGCTTCTCACTTGCGGAAACTGAAAGTATCCAAATCCGCCAACCACCTGCTTTCCCGCGCTTTAACAACCCACAGCCACCCTGAGGAACACAGTAACAGCCGCAACTTCAACGGTAACCAGAGCGCACTAAGCCCACTAGATTCTGATCTCATTGCTGAATTAACGCGACATGGCTCTCTATCTAACCCTCACTTTCTCAACAAAATCGTGTCCTTTTGTTCCAAATCTGGTTCTTTCCATTTGGGAATTCAAATCCACTCAAATATTCTCAAATTTGGTTTTATTTCAAACGTGTATATTTCTAGTGCTGTTGTTGACATGTATGCAAAATGCAGCGAAATTTCAAGTGCACGATTATTGTTTGATCAAATGCCTCAAAGAACTGCTGTTACGTGGAATTCGTTGATTTCTGGGTATTTGGCTGTCAATTGTCCCAAAATAGCCATTGAATTGTTTATCAAGATGTTAAAAGCTGCTATCAATGTGACAGCGTATAGTGTTTCGAGTTGTCTGGCAGGTTGCTCGCAATTAGAAGCCAGAGAAGTCGGGTCTCAGGTTCATGGGCTAATTTTGAAAACTGGATTGGGTTATAATGTTGTCGTGGGAACGGGCTTGGTTGATATGTACTCAAAGTGTGGCGATGTTGATGATTCCAGGCTGGTTTTTGATCTTATGGTGAATAGGAATGTAATTACTTGGACTTCTATGGTTACTGGGTATTCACTTATTGAAAAACCTGATGAAGCAATGTCTTTGGTTAGAGAAATGGCGCGTCAGGATCTCAGGCCAAATTGTGTAACCTACAACAGCTTGCTATGTTCATTTTCTGCTCCTAATTGCTTAAGTTATTGCTTGCAAGTTCATTGCTGTATAATTCAATTAGGTTTAGAGTCTAATGTGTATATAGCAGCTACACTGGTCACTGTGTATTCGAAGTGTAGTAGTAGCGTAGAGGACTTCAAGAAGTTGTGCTCAGTTGTTATGACATGTGACCATATAGCTTGGAATGCAGTCATTGCTGGTTACTCTAACTTAGGGCGTCATGAGGAAGCTCTCAGATGTTTCCATGAAATGAAACAGGCTGATATCGATATAGACTCTTACGCGTTAACAAGCATGGTAGGAGCAATTGGGAATAGTTCATTTCTTGAAGAGGGAAAGGCAATGCATGCTCTCATTCACAGAACTGGGTATATTTCACATTTGAATGTTCAAAACGGGCTTGTTTCCATGTATGCGAGATGTGGAGCCATCGGTGATTCGAAGAGGGTCTTTTGGTTCATGGAGGAACATGATGTGATCTCATGGAATGCACTTCTAACAGCATTTGCTCATCATGGATATGGCAGAGAGGCTGTGGAATTGTTTGAACAAATGAGGAAAACTGAAATCAAGCCCAATAGTTCTACCTTCCTTGCTGTGTTGTGTGCCTGTAGCCATGTTGGTTTTGTGGACAAGGGAATTGAGTATTTTGACTTGATGAAAAGTGATATTTTGCTAGAACCCCTTAAAGTAGAGCATTATGCCAGTCTTGTAGATACTTTTGGTCGAGCTGGGTATCTTAATGAGGCGGAAACCTTCATTAATAGCATGCCTATAGCACCAGCGCCCTCAGTCTATAAAGCTCTTCTTAGTGCTAGTCTGGTTCATGGAAATAGAGAGATTGCTGCACGTTCTGCAAAAAAGCTTTTAGAGCTCTGGCCTAATGATCCAGCGACATATGTACTGCTATCCAGTGTATTGACTATGGAGGGTAATTGGGACAGTGCAGCAGATTTACGGAAACTGATGTGTGATAGAGGGCTAAGGAAGAAGCCTGGTTATAGTTGGACTTGAGAGGACAGATGTCTAGCTCTTTTTTTTTGCAATATCCAGCCCAGTGTCATTGCAGCAGAATAGTAGCTGATTTTGAACAGTCATTGTCTGGCAGTGGCTGACAGAACAACTCAGGTTTGCTTTTAGCATACAGGAGTGATCAGATATTTGGGTGAGAAAAACTGGCAAGAAATTTTCCATAAAAATGCATTTTAAATCCCTTTGTGTATCTTCTTTACTATATTATTGAGAATGCATAATGGACTTTGCAAATGTGCTATCATAATTGGCTTAGATTATTGTACGTGGCAGGATATAACGATGAATTTACTTTTGACAGTTCTCAAATCAACTGTCTGCAAGAATGAGTCAAGGCTACAGATTTCAAGTCTATAATCTTTGGATCCAGCCTCACAGAAGAGCGCGGATGGGTAAGTGTGCATGCTGAGCTATGTAAATGGGAAGAAGAAATAACATGATGCACTGCTGGTGAACCAAACTGCTAGCCACTAGCCTGTTGTGCTCTACGATTTGCGCTCCATAAGAGTAGAGGCAGAACCATGAAATGCGGTGTGTCCCATGAATTACTAAAATAGCCAAGGCGGGCACTTGACCTTTTGGCAGGGTGCGAGCCATCCCCAACCCCCCGACGTCCTTCTCTCTGTTTTTTTTCAGAAGTTATTTTGATCCCATATGTCCAAGGTTTATTTCAATATTGCCCCCTCCAGAAGTTTGCTTATCTGTCACCTTCGGCCTTTAATTTTTCTCACGTTGCCCCCCTCATTTACTTTACTCTCTCTCTGCCACTGAAGACAGTCATCGTTTGTCCACCACCAGTGAGATCCAAATACTCAATGCATCAAGGAGCTAAAATATCATATGGGAACATCCAGAGATTCTCGAGAAGGGAGCAAAGGAAAGAACAGTCTCATAGTTGAATCACTAACTTATTCCCTAAAAATATTAGATTGTAATAAGATTTCATCATTATTTTTTGTTCATTATGCTTTTCTTCGCTCTTTCACTCGTTCGGTTTGGCTGTTCCCCTCAATCTTTAGCTTTTGGTACAAGGAAATTTTACGAGGGTCATACATTTTAATGTGATGTTAAATTTTCGTTTCTTCGTTTATTTACAATAACATTTTTTCCTGGACAAAACTAGTGATGGAACGTCACAATGTAGTTCCACCAGACCCCGAGTGTTTTGAGAAGAACCTCCATTAAAATATAGATTTGGTTGTGATTTTTCTTTTCCATATAGATGCTTTGGGCTTATTTGAAGTGGATTTGATATGAGAGAAGTCGTCACTGTGAAGCATTTACATGTTCATAAATTTTGTATATCTTCACGCTTTGGCTATTTTTTTGGATTTGATGCTCATGCTCTCAAGGTTTTCTTATAACCAAAGTTTGTATGTTTGAGACAATGTAGTTATTTTTCAGAATTGAGACAAAGCAGGAGCAGCTAAATTGATGGCGATATTCGGGGTTAGGATGGTTGTCGCCTTCTGTATCTGCAGGCTTAGTCAACTTGCTATTTCAGGAGGTGACTTTTTGTGACAAGCAATTGCAATCAATTAAGCTGCATTATCTTATTGCCACGTGTAAAACTGGAGCCCACAAGTATACCTTTTACCACAGATGACATGCGGCTCTTGTTTACTGCCTGTGCAAGAACTCCGGGAGAGAGATGCATGGGCATCCCCCGTTCTCTTAAATTTCCCCCTTTGTGATAAGAGATGCAGAGCAGAGGATGGGCAGCAAGGGAGAAACGCAATGCTGAATGAATTCATGGCACACCCTCAATCACGTACTGGAGCAATGGCTCCAATTGCTGTCAGGCACAGACATGGAAACGGTCCTAGAACTCCAATTAGCCCAACTGTGGAAGACCTTCTACGAGGTAATTGCATAAACTCTAATATAATCATCCATGATAGAAGAAAGGGCTATCGGTTCTTGTTTCTCCAAGGAGGCCTGAACTCGAGTGTAATAGGAAATGGGAATAACAAGTGGTTGAGCAATTGCTTATCGGCAGCTTAAGAATATTATAGGATTTGTTTGTGTTCAGTTCACACATCAACGCTTTCTTTTTCAGATATTGAGAATTGATAGCGAATGTGTTTAAATTTAGCTTACAACGTAATTTGTTCGCGAAAAATAAATGAATTTAATTGATACCAAGTCTTGAAAATTCATGTTCCTGTCACTTCTGACCTACAAGGCTTGCAAAAACAGCTGAAGAAGTATCCAGGTGGTCACCACAATCCTCACCAACTTTTCGGAAGGACCATGACCTGGAGCATGATCAATCCCCCAATCACAAGAAATCTGTTATTGCCAAAGTGAAGGAGAGGGCCAAGAAATGGCGAAGCAATCTCATCAAAAAGAAGCACAGTGATGACAGCAACACCACTCCTTCATGGGGTGTTAGCCTGGATGATGATGAAGATGAAGAAGATCCTGAATATCTTGGAGCGCCAAGTAACTTCAATCATAGTCTTATTCTTCGAATAATAGGAACACATAAAATCTTAAGAGAAGAATTTATCTGGAATATTTGCCTAAATTAATGTGCATTTAATTAACTCGTCTACATGATCTCTCAGTGTACGAATCAGAGATGGCTCCTGAGGGGTACAAGGAGGCAGCTAGACAGCATCCAAGAGCAGTTCCTGTGATACCAGAGAAGCATGTTTTGCCAGGTAGTGTGATCTGTGCAGCTGAAGACAAGCCAGTAACTGAAACTATGTCAGAGAAGCTGGCACCGGCATACGCCACAGTTTCTGATGCCACCCATGCCTTAATTTCCAAGATTCAAAGCCTTACTATTTCAACCCCTGAAGCACCAGATGCAGCATTATCATCTGTAGCAGTACCAACCAAAGTAGCACCAGACCAAGTTGCATCAGATCCAGCCCGAGCCCCAACAGATGCAGCGTCTGGTTACCATTTCATAACCGGAGAGCAAAACTGGGACAAGGGAGTTTCAGTGAAGGAATATATAATGCACAAATTCGAGCCAGGGGAAGATGACAGAGCACTTTCTCAAGTGATATCTCAAGCAATAAGTCCAAGGAAAGCTGCTGGTGATGTGAGTATGGTGGATAAGGTGAAAGATGCCGTAAACTCTCTTCTTCGGGGCTCGGAGTCCTCCCAACCTACAGTTTACCATTCAGCTAAGAACTCATCCTCAAATATTCCCATCTCATTCGATGCTCATGAAGGTAACTTAATTTTTTCCTCATTCTCTAGCAGCGCAATTAATTAGAAATATTTTGCAACATGATTTTATCATATTTACCACTGTTAAAGGGCTGTCCTGACCTGCTATTAGGGCTAAAATCTGTAGTATAATTTGTTGACAAGTACATCAGGAATAACTCCGTTTGCTCATGGGATATCTTGTCATGCAGTTGCTGAGGAAGAAAACCATGGAAGAATACTTCAAGCCAACTGAATGGGGAATTCGATAGTACCAAATTCTATATATGATAATAAGCAGTTTGCCAATGGTGGTGGCAATAATTGATTAGAATTAGCGATAAGTAATCAGAGGTTGTATTTTGTGGATCCCTGCACTGAATGTAACATTTCTTCCTATTCCTCATCTGAAACTAATTCAATCATCAGAGTGGTAGCATAATCAGCGATGTTTTATCACCTGATGGGATTTGTCTAATGGCTCATGACTTTTGAGCAGCAGGTGAGCTTAATATCAGTGGCAAAGTGGATGGAATGGAATTCTGGGAATCACGAGGAATTAGCTATTTTCTTTTACTAATGTTTTATGAGCATCACTTAACTGATCTCTGTCGATCGTAAGGTGCGTTTTGCCATATTCTTTTTTGACTGCGAATGCTATACACAGGGAGAGAGGACAAAGTAACAAAATGCTGTTAAATCAAGATTATGAGCTCATTAATGCTGATAATTACGTGATAGCAGATATTCAAAAAAGGACATCATGGTGGTGGGGCTAAGATTCGATCTTTCTGGCAGGAAGATTAGTGACATGCGCTTGTTTTTCATTATGAGCAGAAAAACTATAGGTTTGAAGTGACTGAGGTTTAAAAAATATAGATTTATACAAGGTATTTTTAGCTGCGGTTTATAACTAAAATTGAAGTATTTAGTTAAAACTGTGGATGAATTGGATTTTAATGAAACACAGTTTTGTATGTTTGGTTACCGTGTTTTTTTTATATTGTTAACAACTTTTGAAATTACTTTAAAAGACACACACGCTATATATATATATAAAATAATATATATATATATATATTATTTTTTAAATATTATAGATTTAATTATTATAATAATAAAATATAATTAATAATTCAAGTAAATTAAATACTTGTTTTTATTCTCCCATCAAATTACTTGCAATTTTATTATGAACTAAATCCATACCTGAAAATCTTTGTGATCTCTGACTATTTGATCGAGGAAAAATATTTGATAAAATTTGATCTACGATTTGATAAAATTTCATCAGAACAAACATTTGGTAAAATTCCATAAGTGAGGGCTACGATTGGATCAATCTGGCAGGAAGATTAGTGACCTGCGCTTGTTTTTCATTATACACAGAAAAATTAAGAGTCTTAGCTGATGGTGAACTGATACGAAAAGTACCTTAAATGACCACCAAAACCTGAGAACTGCGTGCTAATCCCTGGAAAAAAAAAAAACGAAAACCACGTTGCTTTTGATCGCAGTCACGTGTCCTTCCTGGATAGTAGTTTCAACTTCTATTACAGCTCTGTAAGTAAAGACCACCAGGGCTGGGATCAGTTATCATGCATGTTCCCGTGGTTTTGTAATGGCCAACTGTTAGAAATCAAGAGTGTATTTCTCTTTTAATTCAGTACCATTTGTTACACTTCTAAAGTTGTATTTATAGACAATTCCTACAAAATAAACAAACTTAGTGTGACAGCTCAATCTTTACTTTACAACTATCTTTCAACTGAGTTATATAAAAAATTCTATTGTACCAACTCCATTTAGCCTTTACAACTGGTTCTCAACACTCCCCCTCAAGTTGGAGCATAGATATTTATCATGCCCAACTTGTTGATTGCACCGTGAAATGTTTTTCCTGAAACTGCTTTTGTGAGAACATCAGCCAACTGGTCTTCTGACCTTACAAACGGAAATTGTATGATTTTCCGATCGAGGTTTTCTTTAATAAAATGTCGGTCAACTTCAACATGTTTTGTACGATCATGTTGTACAGGGTTGTGTGCAATTTCGATAGCTGCTTTATTATCGCAGTATAAACTCATGGATGACTTGTAATTAACCCCCAATTCCTGTAACACATGCTTTATCCATAATAACTCGCACACACCATGGGCCATACCTCGGTATTCTGCCTCCGCACTTGATCTGGCGACCACTATCTGTTTCTTGCTTCTCCATGTCACAAGATTACCTTCTACAAAGGTAAAATATCCCGACGTTGATCTTCTATCCGTCCGATCTCTCGCCTAATCTGAAGTCAGTATATCCTTTAATTTCACGAACTTCATTTTTTGAAAATAATATTCCTCTTCCTGGTGCACTCTTCAAATATCTTAGAATTCGATATACTGCTTCCATATGTTCTTCTCCTGGTGAGTGCATGAATTGACTCACCACACTGACTGCAAATGCTATATCCGGTCTTGTATGTGATAAGTATATCAGTTTTCCAACTAACCGTTGGTACCGTCCTTTATCTGCTAACTCTTGCTTCTCTGACTCTCTCAGCTTGTGGTTCATCTCCATTGGTGTATCAGCTGGTTTACATGCCAGCATTCCGGTTTCTGTTAATAAATCTAACACATACTTTCGTTGTGACAGACAAATCCCGGTTTTTGACCTTGAAACTTCAATTCCCAAGAAATACTTCAGTTGTCCCAGATCTTTCATTTCAAATTTCGAGGCAAGAAATCGTTGTAGAGATTTTCTTTCTTCTAGATCATCTCCTGTTAGGACCATGTCATCCACATACACTATTAATGCTGTAGTCTTCCCTTCCCTGTGTTTTATGAACAAAGTATGATCGGAGTTACTTTGTTTATAACCAAATTCCTTCATTGTGGAGGAGAATCTTCCAAACCAAGCACGGGGTGATTGTTTTAAACCATATAATGCCTTCTTTAACTTGCATACCTTGCTTGTACTTGGGAATTTACTTGTAGCTCCCGGTGGTAAATCCATGTAGACTTCTTCTTCAAGATCTCCATTGAGAAAGGCATTCTTGACATCAAATTGTTGTAATGCCCGAGTCTCGGTTTCATCGCCGAGCTATAAGGATGCGAATGGTGTTGATCTTTGCGACTGGGGCAAAGGTCTCCTGATAGTCTATTCCATATTTCTGTGTATATCCTTTTGCTACTAACCTTGCTTTGTACCTGTCTATGCTGCCATCTGCCTTTAGTTTAACAGTGAAGACCCATTTGCATCCAACAGTCTTTTTTCCTTTGGGTAGTGGACACAACTCCCACGTGTTATTCTTTTGGAGTGCTTGCAGTTCTTCATTTATTGCCACCATCCACTTTGGATCTGCTAATGCATCTCGTACATTACTAGGAATAGATACTGATAGATAATTGATTAACAGTTAATGCATGCGAACCTGACAATCTATGGGAAGAGACATAATCACTAATTGGGTATTTAGTCTTATTTTTCGGATCCGGTTCATATTGTTTTTTCGGGACTCCTCTATTTGACCTTAGGGGATATTTATTTACTCTATTTTCAATAATAACAGGATTTTCGTTATTAAAAATAGGAAGGACAGGATTTTGATTTACCTGGGGAAGGACATTCTGGGTTGATTCTTCGGTTAATGGTGTAGACATTTGCAACTCTGATGATAAAGGGGGGTTATTGCTCGGGAGATTCTGATCAATGCAAGGTTCCAACTCTTCATTGGTGCAAGGAGCTACAATATTTTCCCTTAAGTCGTCAGAATAATTCTCAAACCTAACTCCATATTCCCCATATTCCTCTACTTCGAACTGATCATCATTCTCTTCAATGGTTCTCTCCCCCTGAAGAGATGACGCAGAAGCTCCCCCGGAGTAATAGGGTTCCGTTTCATGAAAAGAGGTATCCAAGGTCACATGTAACTTTGGGTGTAGAGGATCATAACACCGGTACCCTTTCTGAAATTCGGAGTACCCAATAAAAACACACTTTTTCGCACTGCAGGTCCGGTTTATTCCTCAGGAACTTAGGAATGTACACATAGACTGTACATCCAAAAATGCGTGGTTCGAGGTTCGGTAAATGAGGGATGGAAAGTAAGGATTCCATTTTTTGTTGAGGAGTATGAAAATGGATAGCACGAGATGGTGTGCGATTGATCAAGTAAGCTGCCGATTTTACTGCTTCACCCCAATAAAACTTGGGCATATTCATGCCAAAAGTGAGGCACGGACGACTTCCATAATCTGTCTATTTTTCCGCTCGGCTAGACCATTTTGCTGTGGAGTGTAGGTGCATGAAGTTTGGTGTCGAATTCCATGGTTGCCCAAGAATGTATTTAGAAGTTTATCCATAAACTCTGTACCATTATCTGATTGCAGTGTACGAATCGGCTTCTGATATTGGGTCAGCACCATTTTATGAAATTCTTGAAAAGCTGTACTTACATCACTCTTATGCTGAAGGAGAGAAATCCACGTCATTCGAGTACACTCATCAATAAATGTGACAAAATAGCGAGCACGTGAAATTGATGGGACCTTTGCGAGACCCCAAACATCGGAATGAATAATTGCAAAGGCTCGTGCTTTTATTCAAACTTGGAAAATAAGGGATACGGTGGCTTTTGGCCAGTTCACAAATTTCACATTTGAACTCGAAATGACTGATATTTGAGAACAGAAGTGGTTTTAGTTTCTTAAGATACCCAAAAGATAGATGTCCGAGTCGCCGATGCCATAACCAGACGAGTGCTTCAGCTTTGTCCGTACGATTAGTGCTTGATGTGTCTGACTGATTTTTCCCCCCCTTTTTCGGTTAACTCCAGATAATAAAGATTATCTCGTCTAACACCATAACCAAGAATCTTCCGGGTCAGAATGTCCTGAAACACACAAAAGAAAGGCCAAAATGTTACAGTGCATGAAAGGGTAGAGGTAATTTGGCTAACCGACAGGAGGTTGTATTCGAGTGATGGAACAACAAGAACGGTATCCAGGGTGAGAAAATCATTCAAGAATACAGATCCTGCTCCAGTAATTTGAGAGGTACTGCCATTAGCGGTACAAATAATTTGTTGGGAGGAAGGTTTGGAGGAATTTAAGTTACCAAGTTCTTTAGTCATATGTTCGGATGCACCTGTATCAATAATCCAAGAACTATTCTTAGTAATAACAGAGAGTGCAGAAGTTTTACCAATTATACCTGGATGAGCCACGATCAGCTGTGGGTGGTGTCGGACTGATTCCGCCGAGATGGACCCGAGGTTTCCGGATAATTTTCCGTGGTTTTTCAGTAAAATCCCACCGATCCGGGTAGCCAATAATTTCAAAACACCTTTGTTTTGAATGTCCCTTTCACCGCAATGAGAACAAATTAGTCCACCAGTATTTTTGTATTTTTGGTCAACCCGGTCAACCCGGTCAACCCGGTCAACCCGGTCAACTCGGGCAGCCAAAAACCGGGCAGTGCGGTCAGCTATAAAAGGGCTGATTTTTTTGCCCTAAATTGTCTTCTCCCCGAGCAGCCCTCTGTCCTCGCCTCTCCTTCCCGTTTCTTCACCGATCGGTCGATGGTACCTCGTTACCATCGCCGATTGCTCGAAAACACGAGGTCGCCTTGTCCGACCATGGCTATCTTTTGAGAGTGTTCTCGCCGAACACAGCGTCACGCTCCCTCAAGGTCGAGCTGGGGTCCTTTCGAAGGATCTCCTCGGATTCGCTCAAACCCAGGGTCCGGACCATCGAGGAAGATATGGACCCCGAGTTGAGCCATGGCCGAGTGGTGGTGAATGACGCCGTCGATCGTCTTCGCCTGAGATGCGATCCGGCCGTCAATTTCTTGGAAGATGGCGGCGAGTTCGATGTAATAAGCGGGCGGTGGTCGTCCATTCTGACGAGTGTTAAACGAGCGTTGATTAAGCTCGAAGAGGCGGGTTGCATCGGAGCCGTCGTAGAAGGTTCGTTCGACGGCATCCCAGATCTCCTTGGCCGTCGGGAGGCAGATGAACCTCTCCATCAAGGACGGGGTCATCGAGTCAATCAACCAACATTTGACTCGATGATTCTCTGTAATCCACGATTCCAGTCGTGGGTCGCCGGGTTCTGGTTGCACAGTGTCTCCGGTAAGGTATCCCAGTTTGTTTCGAGCTCCGATTCTCATTTCTATGAGTTTTGACCATAACCTGAAATTTGTTTCATTCAGGATTATGCTCGAGGTGAATGCCGAGTTGTCTGAGGATGGATTCAGTGAGGTTAGTTCCATTTCGTCCCTCTTGTTTTCCTTTTTTTTTTGTTTTGTTTGTGTTGTGATGTGTGAAATCGGGGTCTGTAATGTGAAGATTGATTGTTGTTGGGTTTGAAATCTGGCGTTGATTTGTGTGTTTAGGCTAGGGTTCTTGAGAAAAAAACAGTAGAGGTTGATGGTGTTCGGTTGCTAGGAAAAAGATTGGATTTCTGGGGAAAATTTTAAGTGTTTGATGGCTGGGAAAATCTGGGTTTTCTGGGGAAAATTTTGTAGTGTTTGGTTTACGAGAAAAATACAGAGAACAGAACTGTGGTTTTTATCGACTTGAAAAAAATTGAATTCTGATGAGTAATCAAGAAATTTGCTCTGATACCATGTTATAAATCAAGAGTGTATTTCTCTTTTTAATTCAGTACAATTTGTTACACTTCTAAAGTTGTATTTATAGACAATTCCTACAAAATAAACAAACTTAGTGTGACAGCTCAATCTTTACTTTACAACTATCTTTCAACTGAAGTTATATAAAAATTCTATTGTACCAACTCCATTTAGCCTTTACAACTGGTTCTCAACACCAACCTCTTTTTGCTAGATTTAAAGCTGTTGAAGATGCTTCGAACAGCATTTCTCGTAAAAGAACTCACCAAACCCGACAGGTTACTGGTTGTAGTATCTTTAGGAATCAGGGGTGACATCAGAGTAAAAAGTATTTCAAGCATGTCATTGAATTTATTATTGAAACTTGGAAGGGAGGAGCAAATGTCAATATTATCTGGTCATTGCTACTTTATTTATTTATGTATTTTATGTGGACAAGTCAAAGATTTTTATTGAAAAGAAATCCCCTGAATTTGTCTACTACTATTTGTCATGAGACTTCAAAGCATGATGCCTGCATTTGTAGAAACTTGAGCAAAATGGGAGGAACATCAGGTTACATTTTTGGCATCAGGCTGCCAAAATCTATTTCATACCACATCTTGTTTTCCAAGACAAAATATATGCTGTTCTACTCGTGTTAAGAAACGAACCGCCTTCGCTACTAGTCTGTGATCGACAAATTGCAAACTCACACTGATACTTCTGTCCCTTAATTCGTCAGAACAAAGCCTAAGCACTGAATGCCAACTCCATGTAATTGAAGTATAATAATTCACGTAGTTAAGATATTCTTGCTGTTCTTCCTTGAATAACATGTATATATATTTTTTTCTGCTCTAGAATTGTCTTTATGTGGGACCTATAGAGCCAATTAGCAGTCGCAAGCTGTTTCTTACTTCACTCACGCGATGTTTTATATTGTCATTGCTTTCCTCAAAGTCCAAGTTGTTGACGTAGCATCTGCGCAAAGCATGTCGATGTTTTGGCTGAAGGATTCGAATGTAAATGCAGCGAAGGCTACAGGTTCACGCCGCAGAAGTTTTTAAAAGGATGAATAAGCAAACATCTCCTTCTGTCTCTAATTTTTCTCAATGGAAGCCTTACTTCTATCACTCCATTTTCTGCTAGCTCTTTTCATATCCTTTAAACACTTGGCTTTGGCTCAAGAGATGCACCAATTCATCTACCATGGCTTCACGGGAGCCAACCTGAGCCTCAACGGGATGGCAAGTGTTCACCCCAATGGCTTGTTGGAACTGACAAACACTTCAAAGCAGCAGATTGGCCATGCTTTCTTCCCATTCCCCTTCCATTTCGAATCATCTTTCTCCAATAACTCTAGGTCCCTTTCATTTTCTACAAACTTTGTGTTTGCCATGGTTCCCGAGACGCCTACGCGTGGTGGACATGGCATTGCGTTCACTATTTCTCCATCTACAGAGTTCAAGGGTGCCACTGCCACTCAATATCTTGGACTCTTTAATTCCACCACAGTCGGTTTATCTTCAAATCACCTGCTTGCCATTGAACTTGATGCTGTGAGAAGCCCTGAATTTAGAGATATCGGAGACAATCATGTTGGGATAGATGTCAACAATTTGACATCCATTCAATCTGCACCAGCATCATACTTTTCAGAACATGAACGGGGAAATGAAACCCTGCAGCTCACAAGTGGGGATCCAATGCAAGTGTGGATAGACTACGATGAAATGGAGAAGCTACTCAACGTAACACTAGCTCCTGTAAGTGTCATAAAACCTCAAAAGCCTCTCTTGTCAACACCTATTAATCTTTCTCTAGTTGTTTTGGAGTCTATGTACGTTGGTTTCTCTTCATCCACTGGTTCTGTATCCAGTCATCACTATATTCTTGGATGGAGCTTCAACAAAAGTGGGCAGGCACAGAGCCTAGAAATTTCAAAGCTTCCTTCACTTCCTCATGATAAAAGCTCAGCTAACAAACCAGATTTACGAATTATGATCCCATTTGTAACAGTATCTTTTTTACTCATAGCATGTTTCGCAACCACGTACCTTATGAGGAAGAGATATGAAGAGGTACACGAGGATTGGGAGCAGCAATATGGTCCTCAAAGGTTTCGTTACAAGGATCTCTACAAAGCAACTAAAGGTTTCAAAGACAAAGGACTCCTTGGATATGGAGGTTTTGGAAGGGTTTACAGAGGAGAATTACGTTCTTCCAAGTTGGAAATTGCAGTCAAGAAGATCTCTCATGATTCGAACCAGGGAATGAAGGAATTTGTAGCTGAAATTGCCACCATGGGGAGGCTAAGGCATAGGAACTTAGTACAGCTCTTAGGCTACTGTCGGCGGAAAGGAGAGCTTCTCTTGGTCTATGATTATATGCCTAACGGAAGCCTCGACAGGTTCCTATTTTGTAACGAAAAAACAAACCTCAACTGGGCGCAGCGATATCAAATCATCAGGGGAGTAGGATCTGCTCTTGTTTACCTCCATGAAGAGTGGGAACAAGTCGTCCTGCATAGAGATGTTAAAGCTAGCAACGTTCTATTAGACGCCTATCTTAACGGACGGCTAGGAGATTTCGGGCTTGCTATGTTTCATGACCATGGATCAACTCCCCATACAACCAATGTCGTAGGAACAATTGGATATCTTGCACCAGAGATTACTAGAACTGGAAAGTCAACTACATGCAGTGATGTTTTTTCTTTTGGGACATTTATGCTCGAAGTAGCTTGTGGAAGGAGGCCTGTAGAGTCAGAAAGACCACCTGAGGAGGTTGTTCTGGTTGAATGGGTGTTTGAATGCTGGAAAAGAGGAGCCATTCTCGGTACAGCTGATCCCAGATTGGAAGGTAACTATGTGGAGGAAGAAATGGAGTTGATTTTGAAGCTAGGCCTGCTTTGCACACATGGAACTCCAGCAGCTAGACCTAGCATGAGGCAAGGGATGCAATATTTGGATGGAAATGCTACTTTGCCTGATCTACCACTGCACGATGCAGGAACTGGTTTAGTTGCAGCTAGCATTAATGAAGCATCTAGAGATCATGTTTTAACAATCCCTACATCACCCGATGATATTTCTTCCTATTCCTTGTCGGACTCTGAATCAATCCTCGGTGGTCGTTGAACCAGCAACGCTTCATGGAGGGTTTATAACGTAACTATGTACATCAAGACTTGTTCATTGTGAAATATTGAGGAAGGTGCCACCGAATTTTGGATATTGTAGCGTTCGTACAATTTCTTTCCGACCACTTGTATTTTCTATTACTCTGTTTCTGCATCGGTAAGACTTTAGTATAACATGTTAGGAAGGTAATTGGCTGGTAAAGATGCAATGCATGATCAGCTAGATAATCAAGCTACGAGCTCGTACAAAGTTTCCTCCAGCAGGATCAAACTTTAGGATATGTTTTAACAATCCCTATATCACCTTTAAAGCATGTTAATGAAGGGTGTTTGCAGATTAAATTTTTATTCATCTGAAATTTATTACTCTAAAGATATTAATATTCCATCTCAAAGTAATTATGGTGATGAATTTGTTTATTAAATTTGGATAATCAGAAAGCCAACGTTTCTTAAAATTTGACTAGCCTTAAACATTAGAATTGTTTATAAATTTAGAACATAGCTAGACAGAGTACATGCAATTAATACGTTGCAGTCACAGTTAAACAATTTTTATACGATAAGATTGAAATAATTAATATATTTTGCTAATTCAAAAATAAAATATAATATCTATACATGCAAGACTTGATATAATGAAACTATCAACTCACCCTATTATAACAACAATAATATCGAAGTCTTCACATCTAAAAATATCATTACCGCTAAAACAATAAAAATTATTGCTTATAAATGTATGAAAATGATATTTTTTTTAAAAATTATCTTTGATATCAATACATGAAAATATCTCAAAAACACAAAAACAAATAATTTTAAATAAAAAAAACAATTTTAATGCATTAAAAATAAAAGTTTAATTTAAAATTTAAAATGAAAACATTTTTGAAACATACCAAACAAAGCCTTAATAACTATTTTTATTAGAATGATAACCAAAAAGATGGACTGGTCTTACGTACGTTCACACTATTAGATCAGGAGAAGGATCGCAAACAAGCATTGTTCGGAAGAAAAGGGAACTGCTGGCGACTTTTATAAATGTAGTTCATCATTATCAATAGATCTGCTAATTTAACCGGAGCGGTATACAAGATGTAGAGTATTCCGGTGGCAATCACCGGAACAGACACAGATCATCCCCATTATTTAATTTCCCCAGCTGATTAATATTTCAGCTATCATGATCTAATTACTAGTAATTTTACGACCCAACTCAGCATGCAGACATAAATCTGTAAGACTCGGCATCATATATATATAAGTTCAAGGGCACTTGGGTTTGCCCTTGGAGTTCTTCATGTCCCTATAGCAAGGGCACTCGTCCTTGTTCCCATAAGTCCCAGATGGAACGCACTTGCATTTTTCGCAGCAAATTCCACAGTATTTCAAGCACCGGTCTTTAACTCCTGCTTTGGAGCACCTCACCTGGCACTTTGAGTCACAGAATCCTATTTTGTAACACCACACACCATAAATTAACAGTTAGTTTTACTAAATATGTATTAGAAACAAAACAAGGATGCAAAAGGACAAATCCAACTTGTATAATTATACCCGAGCCAGCCATTGTGACCTCAAACAAAGAGGAACTGATCAAAACAAGGCACGCAAGAACAACAACTGCAAAACCTGGCTTCATTTTTTGTCACCTGTGTGGTGCTTGTATACGAGATTTTCCCTAGGAGAAGTTGATATGAAAGAGCTTGGGGATAATATAGGGTATTTATAGGGCCAAATAAGGGTAGGTGAGAGGTCAGGAAAGTGCTTAATTCTATAAAATTTCTTTTTTTTTATTTTTTTATATAAGGGGATAATATTACAGACTGTCATGGAGTTTTTGTTAAGGAATCATCCTGGGTGGATTTATTCTTTCCACTTTCCAGTATCTTTAAAGTAACGTCTGGCGCCAGATTGGCCTCAATTATTTTGTTCTAGTGTGATCACAGATGGTTTGCCATTTACATAATGCTTGGTTTTGAGTTTGAGTTAAAATATATCATGTTTTGACTTCGAGTCGGAATATATACTACTTGCAAGATTCTGAAACAACAAAAATTTTACTGGTTCACCCGAGTCTATAAAATATGCTTTCCAGATATTCTCAAGTAAAAAAAAAGTAACGTCAGGCATATCACCATGATGATCAATCTCATTACACATTCTGCAACAAAGACTGAAGGGCTTCCTTGTTTTCCAGAAACCGCTTTGCTTTAGTGGCATCCATCCATTTCTGCATCTTTCTTGCTGACTACTGCACTCCATCGGGCTAGCTTATACATTGCCAAGATATTATGTGTGGCCTGTACTGAGTGGTTGTCATCGTGTGACTTCAAGTTTGATCCAAGAAAAAAAAGAAGCTCCAGTCATTAAAGCGAGTTATCAAGAGTGCCGCAATTTTTATTTTATTGTTTTGAATTTGTTTTATTTTTAAAAATATAATTGGTGTTTTTTAGTATTTTTTTTAATGATTTTGATGTGTTATTTGTTATTTAAAATTAGGAGTTACCTTAATATTTCTGTTGACTTAGCATTTCTGTTATCTGCTAACAAGAATCCCCAGAAATCAGGGATTGATGATCCCTAGAGCTCAGGGAATGATTCATTTCCTTTGTATGATTCAAGGCTAATTAGCATTGCCGTTATTTCCTTTTAATTATTGTATGACTATTTTTAGTCCTCTTAACAATGAATAAAACAGTTCTTATTTATGGAAATCTAAGACTCAACATTTGGTATCAGAGCCAAAACTATTTTTTAATTTTTATAGCCGCAACTAAAGATGACAAGTGAGGGCGGTTTTGTGCAACCAACAATCCCATGATTTGTGGGGGCACTATGACCATTGGAGCATGCAGATGGAGAATTTCCTTCGCCCCAAGGAATACTAGCACGCAGTTGAAGCTGGAGTATCTGTTGAAGAAGGAGATGTTGCTCTCTCGAATGAACAACAAAAGGCCATGGCGAGATAAAACATTGAAAGACTTACAAGCAAAGAACTATCTCTTTCAAGCCATTGATTGATCAATCCTTGAGACTATCTTAGACAAGGAAACTTGAAGTGAACCTGGCACTTCATAAGTATTTTGAGATCCTTCACATGAAAGATAGTGAGACCATCTCCGATTACTTTGCTCGTACTCATACTATCACAAATAAGTTGAGATTTCTTGGTGAAAAATGAGTGATGTTACTTGTTATAGAAAAGATCTTGCGATCTATGATCTCAAAGTTTGATTATGTAGTTTGCTCTATTGAGGAATCCAAAGATCCGGACACCATGTCCATTGATGAATTACAAAGTAGCTTATTAGTTCATGAGAAGCGTATTCACAACCATGTAGTGGAAGAGAAGGCATTGAATATCACCTACAATAATAGTGGCAATAAGTACAATAGGAGCAATTGCTATCAAGGAAGGGGACGTGACCAGTGGGCGACAAGGATTTGACAAAACCCTTGTTGAATGTTTTTCTTGTCATGATCTTGGTCACTTTCGAGTATGAGAGCCTAAAGAAGAGTATAGAAAGAGAGGGACAAGCTCACTATGTGGAAACTAACAAGTCATTATTGCTTATGGCATATGTTGTCGAGTGTAGGAAAAATGGAGAGACAAATTCAAGAGATAATGAGCTAGACAAGGAGACACCTACTGCCATTAACGTGGAAGATTACACACCCGAAGAACTATTTCTAATGGATCACATAGAGAAGGCACAAGATGAAACGACATGGTTCTTAGATTTAGGATGCAGTAATCACATGTCTAGGCACAAAGATTTCTTTCTTGAATTTGATGAAAGCTTTATCAAGATAGTCAACCTTGGGGATAATTCCAGCTTCAAGTTAACAATATACCATAGATGTTATCAGAGATATTTTACATTCCTAATCTAAAGAATAATCTATTAAGCATTAGTCAATTGTAGGAGAGGGGGTTTACCATCTTATTACAGAATAATAAGTACCTTATCATTGAAATCACCATGAGTCTTAACAGGATGTTTATCCTTATTGTAAAGGTTCAAATTCATGATCAACATTGTTTACTAACTCCAGCACAAAGCATGGACAACCTGTGACATTGCAGGTACAACCATCTGAGTTTTAATGGACTGAAAACTCTGTAACAGAGCAAATGGTTCATGGATTACCAAACCTAAAATGGACCAATCCATTATGTGAAGATTGTGTGCTGAGCAAACAACACAAAAATACATTTACACAAGAGAGTATGTGGCGAGCTTCTCACCCTCTTCAACTCCTACATGTTGACATTTGCAGACCAATTTCACCCATCTCTAATAGTCATCAAAGTTACCTCCTAACCTTTATTGATGATTTTAGTAGGAAACTATGGGTTCGCTTCTTGACAGACAAATCAAGTGCCTTTAAACAATTTCAACTATTCAAAACAAAAGTTGAAAAGGAAATGATAATAGCATCAAAAGTTTACACACTAATAGAGAGGGAGAATTCACATCAAAGGAATTCAATGAATTCTGTGCAATCTCTAGAATCCATCAACAACTCACAGTAGCCTACACTCCTCGGCAAAATGAGGTGGTTGAAAGGAAAAATCACGCGATCATGAACATGGTTAAAAGCTTGCTCACTAATAGATAGGTCCCCAAAACTTTTTGGCCCGAGGTTGTCAACTAGGCAATGCATATCCTCAATAGAAGCCCCACACTGGCATTAAGGAACAAAACACCAAAAGAGACTTGGAGTGAGACTAAACCAGTTGTTGGTCACTTTTAAGTATTTAGATGTGCCTTTTATGCTTATATCCAAAACAACAAACACACCAAACTTGACAATAAAGGCCTAAAATGTGTACTGCTGGGAGTTAATAAAGGATCCAAGGCCTACAGACTATATGATCCCCTCTCTCAACGCATAATTTTCAGTCGTGATGTTGTGTTTAAAGAAGAAGATAGTTGGCCTTGGCATGCCGACCATGCTAGAACAATACAGGCTCCTCTAGAGTGGGGGGAAATAGATGAAGACAACATCAAAACAACACCCAATGCTGATGTTGATGATACTAATGTTGAGAATGGTGGAAATAATTCTGCAGAAACAACACCCAGTGCTGATGCTGATGGTGGAAATATTCCTCCAAAAGAGAGGAATCCTGGTGGAGAAGCAGGGAAATCCAATGAGGGTGAGACTGGTACTAAGCTAACAGAAAATCATACTGTTGGGAGATGAAATCGACAACCCCCCAACCTTGTTACGTGATTATGATAGATAGGAAGGTGTCAATATGGTGAATAACCAGGATGAATTTGTCATACTTGTTGATGGAGACCCAATAACATATGAAGAAGCAACTCAAAGTGTTGAATGGAGATGTATTATGGAAACTAAAATTACAGCAATCAAAAGATATAACACTTGGTATGTCACTGAACTTCCACAGGGAGCAACAATAGTTAGAGTGAAATGGATATATAAGACGAAGTTGAATGAACATGTGGAAATTGACAAGCATAAAGCTCACCTTGTCGCAAAAGGATACACGTAACAACATGGGGTGGATACTATACGACCAGTACTGGCCTTAGCAGCTTAAAGGGATGGTCTCTATTTAAGTTAAATGTCAAGTCAACATTTCTTCATGGTGAGCTGAACGAGGAGGTATATGTTAAGCAACCTCCAGGCTAGATAGTAAAAGGGGCATAAAACAAAGTCCATTGTTTGCGAAGAGAACTGTATGACTTAAAATAGGCACCAAGGACATGGTACAGTTGTATTGAAGCATACTTTCTGAAGAAAGGTTTTGAAAAATACCCTTATGAGCACATGTTGTTTATAAAGAAAGCCTCATAGGGTAACTTATTGATTGTGTGTCTCTATGTAGACGATCTCATCTTTACCGAAAATAAAGAAGCAATGTTCAAATCATTTAAACATTCCATGATGGAAGAATTTGACGTGACAGGTCTCGAAAAATACAATATTTTCTCGGCTTAGAAGTTTTACAACAATCTGATGGTATCTTCATTTGCCAAAAGAAATATGCACAAGAGATCTTGAAGCGATTTGGTATGGTTGAGTGTAATGTTGTGCACAACCCTATTATTCTTGGGTTCAAGTTTACTACAGGATCTATTGGCATATCAATAAGAAGTACATTGTACATGTAAATGATAGGTAACTTAATGTACTTAATGTCTACCAGACTAGATACTATGTTTGTTGTTAATCTACTAAGCAGATATTTGGCACATCCCGCGGAACTCCATCATCAAGATATCAAGAGAGTATTTAGGTACATCAAGGGGACATTGTCTTATGGGATACTATACAAAACAGATAGTGATAAAGAACTTCTTGCTTACACCGATAGTGACTATGCAAGAGATGTGGAGGATAGGAAAAGCACTTCGGGGTTTGTATTTTTGCTACGTGCTGGAGCTATATCTTAGTCCTCAAAGAAGCAGCCTGTGGTCACACTTTCTACCACTGAAGCTGAGTTTATTGTCACAGCCTCTTGTGCTTGCCAGGCTATGTGGTTGAAGAGAATGATGGAAGACCTAGATCATGTCTCTACTGGTAACACAATAATATTTTGTGACAACAATTCCACAATTAAAATCTCTAAAAACCCAGTCATGCATGGTCGAAGTAAACACATTGATATTCATTTCCATTTCCTTCGTGATCTAACTCGAGACGGAGTTATAACACTGCAGTATTGTCGTTCTTAAGAACAACTTGCAGATATCATGACCAAACCATTAACACAAGTTGTGTTTGTAGAGCTGCAAATGGCACTTGGTGTTTGTGAAAGTCCAGGAGTAAATTGAAGATGATGTTGTCAGTATAAGGGAGGGAATGTTACGTAAAATTAGGAGTTACCTTAATATTTTTGTTGACCTAGCATTTATGTTATCTGTTATTAAGAATCCCTGGAAATCAAGGATTGATGATCCCTAGAGCTCAGTGAATGATTCATTTCCTTTGTATGATTCACGACTAATTAACATTGCTGTTATTTTCTTTTAATGATTGTATGACTATTTATAGTCCTCTTAACAATGAATAAAACAATTCTTATTTCTGGAAATCTAAGACTCAACATTATTATATATATATATATATATATATATATATATATAAAATTGTATTAATATATTTTTATTCAAATAATATTTTTAAAAGATATCATGTTATCATAATATCAAAGATATTATCATAATATCAAGATACATTGACTTGTCAAGTTAATATAGATTTTTTAAGTTAATATGATCAATTTATTAAGAAATTTTTGTTGTTAATGTAGTCAAATTTTATTCAATTGTAATCAATTAAGTTTTATTGAATCAATATTTTGTATTTAAACTAAAATTAAACAAAAGTGTGGTCTTAAGCTTCAAGCAACATGTTTTTCAAATCATTCTATATATCAAACCATACTAAATATTTTATTGCCTTACAATTACATTAGATTTCACCAAATAATAGTTGTCACGTGAAGCTTTCAGATGAAAACAAATGAAAACAAAAAAGTTGACTTAAAGATGTGAAAAAAACATTGTTCTTAAGGTGTTTAATTATTTCATACAGAGAACACTTTTAGGATACAACTAAATCATCTAAACTACTTCTAGGATACAACTAAATCATCAAAACTGCTGGGAAAAAAACAGAAAAAAAAATATTTGCCTCTTTATATATATGTTATTTTTATATGTATTAATAAGTTTATATAAATTTAAAACAGTATAATGAAATATTATGGTTGTTAATAAAACTATATGATTGTTCATGCAATAATTATATTTTGATTTAAACTGAATCATTGTTATTCAGTTAGATCTCAACAGTTATAAATATTAAAAATTAATTATGAAAATTAAAAATATTAATCTCACCGATATATTTATTCCAAATTCCATATCCATAAAATCATATATTAACTAACGATTAATTTGAAAAAATAAATAACAAAATTAACTCAAACACTATATTATGACGAGGATCTTATGAACTGTGACTGGTTTAAAGTAGTTTGGATACAACTGTTGCATCTAGAATTACAGATTTTTGATATCAAAATATTTGTTAGAGGACAACAAGCCTCAGTTGGAGCTAGCATTGGGCCCCCTGGTGTACAAATAGATCTACTAGGCATGATTGATTTGATAAAATCCATAATAAATTATTGAAAATTATCAGATTTTTTCCGACCAGCCACTATGGAAAGTCATAACAATGGGAGGGAGACAAGGGATTGGAAGCTGCAGCGACAATTAAGGAAAACTCGAAGTGCAAATTTTGTATTCTCTTACCTTTATTTTTTGTGACTCTTTTACCCCATATTCTTATCATCCCAACTAGTTTACGAGCCTGTGCATGACTCTTACCTGCTGACTTTTCTGGTGGTCAAACCAATACTTCGAGGCTGTGATTGTTTTATTTTGTTAGTGTTTTTTTTTAAATATATTAAAATGATATTTTTTATATTTTTTTAAAAAAATATTTTTAATATTTGTATAGAAAATAATCTAAAATTTAATTTAAAATAATAAAAAATCAATTAAACAAACAAACAGACAATATCTGACGGTCAATCAAGTTGGGAAATGTTTTCATGTAATAAGATTCCTTGGAGTTGCGCTATTGTTTCCTCTTACCTACATAGAACTGAAGAAGCGGAAACATCTTCTGCAAGTTCTTATGATGATTGCATCGATCAAAATACTGCTCTTTGTACTCGGCCTGTTTGTTTCCTTGAAGCTCTTGGCCTTGGCTAAAGAGGAAAACCAGTTCATCTATCATGGCTTCACTGGAACCAACCTGCTCCTCAACGAGATTGCAAAAATCCATCCAAATGGTCTCTTAGAGCTGACAAACACTTCGAAAAGGCAAATTGGCCGAGCTTTCTTCCCGTTCCCTTTTCAGTTCAACACATCTTTATTCAACAATTCTCGGCCTGTCTCATTCTCTACCCAATTTGTGTTCGCCATGGTTCCCGAGCTCCCTACACTTGGTGGCCAAGGCATCGCCTTCACAGTCTCTCCATCTGTGAACTTCACAGGGGCTTTGACAACTGAGTACTTTGGGATCCTAAATTCTAAAACCAATGGCCTGTCTTCAAACCATCTATTGGCAGTTGAGCTAGATGCGGTTCCAAGCCCAGATCTCAAAGACATCAATGGCAACCACGTCGGAATTGATGTAAACAGCGTGATATCCATTGATTCTGCACCAGTGACCTACTTTTCAGAAGAGGAAAAGGAGAATAAGAGCTTGACTCTAATAAGTGGTAATATGATGAACTTGTGGATAGATTATGATCAAGTAGAGAGGCTACTCAACGTTACAGTTGCTCCAATCACAAGAACAAAACCAACCTTGCCTCTCTTGTCAACATCTCTCGATCTTTCTTCTGTTATGCTGGATTCTATGTACGTTGGTTTTTCTTCATCTACCGGAGCGGTGGCAAGCAGCCACTATATTCTGGGGTGGAGCTTCAACAGAAGCGGACAAGCTCAAAGTCTTGACGTGTCAAAGTTGCCTTCACTTCCTCCTCAGAGAAAACCAAGAAGGAAACCATATTTAAGAATTGCAGTCCCAGCAATAGCAGCAATCATTTTGCTTCTAGCAATCTCCGGTGCTGCTTACATAATAAGAAGGAAGACATATGAAGAACTGCGCGAAGATTGGGAACAGGAATATGGTCCTCAAAGGTTCTCCTACAAGGATTTATACAAAGCAACCAAGGGTTTCGCTGACAGGGAGTTGCTGGGAAGTGGGGGTTTTGGGATGGTTTACAGAGGAGTATTGCCTTCTTCCAATATGCAAGTCGCGGTCAAGAAAGTATCGCATGATTCCAGGCAAGGAACTAGGGAATTCGTTGCTGAGATTGTTAGCATGGGACGGCTGAGGCACAGGAACTTGGTCCAGCTCCAAGGCTATTGCCGGCGAAAGGGAGAGCTCCTCTTGGTCTATGATTATATGCCCAACGGAAGCCTTGATAAACTCCTATTTCGCAATGACACACCGAGCCTTAATTGTGTTCGGCGATATCAGATCCTCAGAGGAGTTGCGTCTGCCCTTGTTTACCTCCATGAAGAGTGGCAGCAGGTTGTTCTGCATAGAGACGTGAAAGCTAGCAATGTTTTATTAGATGCTAATCTTAACGGACTACTAGGAGATTTTGGGCTTGCTATGTTTCACGACCATGGATTAACACCCGAAGCAACCAATGTGGTTGGAACTGTTGGATATCTGGCACCAGAGGTTACTAGAACTGGAAATTAAGTCAACTACGAGAAGCGATGTTTTTTCTTTTGGGACATTTATGCTCGAGGTAGCTTGTGGAAGGAAGCCTGTAGAGTCAGAAAAACCACCTGAGGAGGTTGTTCTTGTTGACTGGGTATTTGAATGCTGGAAAAGCGGGGCCATTCTGGGGGCAGTTGATCCCAGATTGGAAGGTAACTATGTGGAGGAAGAAATGGAGTTGGTTTTGAAGCTAGGTCTGCTTTGTACACATCGCACTCCATCAGCTAGACCTAGCATGAGGCAAGTGGTGCAATATTTGGATGGAAATGCTACTTTGCCTGATCTACCACTTCAAGGTACAGGAATTGGTTTAGTTCCAGTTAGCAATGAAGCATCTGGAGAACATGTCTTAACAATCCCTGTATCATCAGAAGATATTTCTTCTCGTAACTTGTCCGAATCAATCCTCTGTGGTCGTTGAACCAGAAGTGCTTAGTGGAGTATTGATTGCGTGAATATGTACATTAAGACTATTTCATTGTGAAATATAGAGGAAGGTGCCAATGAAATTTTAAGATTATAGCTTTTGTACTGTAAGATAATTAGATACAAAGGTGACAGAATTCCATTATCTTCATTCATACATGACAGTATATATATAGCTAAAGATACAACTGTAAAAACCTTGACAGATATATATACAATGATTTGGCAAATCTCCTTCCATAAATCACTCAATTGAAATCTCCTTTATTGATTCCAGAAATCTGTCATTTTCATTTCTGTATTGCAGGTGTATGAACTGGAGGATTAATCTTGGTCTTGATCTTGGTCTTGATCTCTTTCTAGAATTGTAGCTTGATCCCTTGATTCACTGCTGCTGTCGATATTATCTTCTACACGCCCCCTCAATCTGAAGGGGAGTATGCGGACATTAAGATTGATCAGTGTAGAGGGGAATTTTTGTGGAGAAAGGGGCTTTGTCAGAGGATCAGCTAGCTGGTCTTTTGAGGAGATGAATTGAACTTGGAGCTGCTTCTATTGAACCTGGTCACACACATAGTGAAAATCAAGTTCTATGTGCTTCGTGCGAGCATGAAATAGAGGATTGACAGTTAAGTATGTAGCTCCAATGTTATCACACCATAGAACTGGAATTGTGGAGTTTGACAGACCAATTTCTGAGAGCAAGGATTGTAACCAGGTGATTTCTGAAGCAGTGTTAGCAAGGGATTTGTATTTGGCTTCAGTGCTACTCCGAGCAATTGTAACTTGTTGTTTGCATCGCCATGAGACTAGATTTTGGTCAATGAAAATACAGTATGCACTGATTGAATGCCTGTCATCCCTATCCCCAGCCCAATCTGAATCCGAGAATGCTTGGATGTTGGATTTTGAGGAGGAACGAATGAAGAGTCCTGTGGAAATGGTGTGCTTGAGGTACCTGAGGATTCTTTTTACAGCCTGCCAATGGGGTTCCAAGGGATTATGCATGAACTTGTTGACTCTGTGTACTGCAAATGAAAGATCAGGATGAGTGAATGATAAGTATTGCAAACCCCCAACCACCTGTTGATAGAGTCGGATCAGAAAATTTTGAGCCTGCTGTGGTAGAGAGGTGACAGGTTGTAGACATAGGACTGGTACATGGCTTGGCTTCTGCCATGTTTCGTTTCAAGAGGTCTGCAATATATTTCCTTTGAGTGAGGTATATTCCATCATTGGACCGAAGAACTTCAACACCTAAAAAGAAGCTCAAGTCACCTAGTTCTTTGACAGCAAAATCAGCATGCAAGTGTTGAAGGACCTGTTGGATCGCATTGTTGGAGCTGCTTGTGATGATAATATCATCAACATAAATAAGAATGAGTACCATTGTTTCAGCTTTTCTCCAAATGAATAGAGAGGGATCAACTTTGCTAGCAATAAATCCCAGAACTTGCAGGGCATCTGAGAGCCTTGAGAACCAAGCTCTTGGAGCTTGTTTTAGGTCGTAAATGGACTTATGAAGTCTGCAGACATGGTTTGGAAATTGTGGATGAATGTAGCCTTGAGGTTGGGCCATGTACATTTCTTCTTCAAGTGTCCCATGTAGAAAGGCATTTTGAATATCAATTTGTTTGATATGCCATTGATTCGTTACTGCTAGAGATAAAATTGCCCGAATAGAAGCATGTTTCACAACAGGACTGAAGGTTTCATGAAAGTCAATTCCTTGTTGATGGAAACCTTTGGCCACTAATTTGGCCTTATACCTCTCTAATGATCCATCAGCCTTCTTTTTGAGTTTATAGATCCATCGACAACCAACGATATTTGCAGCTAGTGGGGTGGAACCAAGGACCAGGTGTGGTTTCGTAGGAGAGCATCAAATTCAGTATTCATGGTTGATCGTCATTGTGGTGATTTGATGGCTTCACTGTAACATAAGGGTTCTGTAGTGGCAACCGAGAGAGATGTAAACAGGGATTTTGGCAGGGGATATCTGATGAAGTTGTATAAGGGAAGTTTGGGTTTGAAAATCTGATTTTGTGATCTTGTGGTCATTGCATGTGTCCGAGTGATGGTAGGTTGTGGTGTAGGATTGGGAACTTCAGCAGTAGATGGTGGTGAGGAAGTGTTGGCTGGGAATGAAGGAACATAATCAGTTGATAAAGGATTAGTATGGGGGCTGTCAGGTTATGCAAGGGATGCATCAGAAGCATGTTTTGGTGTTGCAGCAGTAGAGGAATTTGATCTTTGCCGAGGAGCTTCAACTGGTAAATCTGCAGAAGGAGATTCTAAAGGCACAGAAATATTAGTAGAAGATGACAAGTGGAAGGATGGTATATTACTAGTACTGGCAGTGTTTGGGATGTGAGGTATAGATGGAAGGGTTGTATTGCAGGAAGATTCAATAATGGAAGAATTGGAAAGTGGAATTTTAGGCTGAAAAGGAAACAACTTTTCGTCAAAAATGACATGACGAGAAATGTAAACTCTGCCAGTTGTTAAATCCAAACATTTATAACCATGATGATTGTTGCTATAGCCAATAAAGATACATGATTTACTTCAAAAATCCAATTTATGTTTATTGTAAGGTCTGAGATTTGGCCAACATACACATCCAAAAACTCGAAAAAATGTAAAATCTGGAACTCTTTGATAAAGTTTTTCAAAAGGTGACAGATTGTTGAGAATTGGTGTACGGATGCGATTTATTATGTAGGTTGCTGTAGAGAATGCATTTTTTCAATAATTTTGAGGCAAGTGAGAGTGAGCTAATATACTAAGATCGACTTCCACAATATGTCTGTGTTTGCATTCTATGGCACCATTTTGTTGGTGAGTATGGGGACATGCAAGACGTTGATTGATGCCATTAGCTTTGAAATAATTATGGAGTCTACGATATTCGCCACCCCAATCTGATTGAATGACTTTTATTTGACAGTTGAATTGCTTTTCTACATAGGCTTGAAATTGCTGAAATATGTTCTCAACATCAGATTTGAGTTTAATTGGAAATAACCATAGGAATTTCGAAAAATTATCAAGGAAGCTGACATAATAACGACCACCAGTAGTGGACGCTACAGATGCGGGACCCCAAACATCAGTAAAGATTAGATCTAGGGGATGTTTTGAAACATAATTTGAATTTTTAAAAGGTAAAGCATGACTCTTTGCTAGTTGGCAAGTAGAACATACATTATGCATTGGAATTTTAGCAAGTGGTAGTTTATTAGAATTTAAGACATGTTTAATGACTGAAGGAGCTGCATGACCAAGGCAACAATGCCATTGATCAAAGGTGGTGCGTACACTAGAGAGTGCTTGAGGAGAGATTTTTGTGGATGTGAAATGGTACAGTCCATCATTGACATATCCGTGATGAAGGATGGTTCCCGAGTATGCCTTCACAAGAAAATAGTATCCATGAAATTCAAAGTAAACGTGATTGTCAATGCAAAATTTTTGGACAGATAGCAGATTTTTATGAATCTGTGGAACTAAAAGAACTTGATTTAAGAGAAATGAATGAGGAGTTTGAAGAATAGAATTGCCAGTTTTAGTAATAGCCAAACCTTGCCCATTGCCAACTTGAACTTGATCTGAGCCATTATAATCATCATTCTTGATGTTTAAATTGGCCATATCATTTGTAATATGGTGTGTAGCTCCTGTATCAGCATGCCAATTATTTTCCCAATCATATGTTGCGATGAAGGCTTCTTTATGTGGAGAAGAAGGTGATTGTTGATAGGTAGGATCAAACCTACGGTAGCATTTTCGGGCAGAATGTCCATTTTCCCCACAGACCTGACACACAACAGCAGATGAATTATGTGTTTCATATTTATTGTTTGAGAGGTTACCTCCACCACGGTAGTTGTTGAAACGGCCTCTACCCCGAGAGCCATATTTGTTTTTGGTGAAATTGGGGCGCTGCTGCTGAGCAATATTTGCTTCAGCCAAGGATATAGGTGTTGACAGTTGGTGTCTATTAAACCTAGACTCTTTAACAACAAGGAGTAAACTTCTTCAATGGAAATAGGATCATTTCTGGTGTAGATGGAAGAGACCAATCTATCATATTCGTGTCCCAATCCAGCAAGGATGTATGAGATTATTTCATCACTGCGAAGAGGTTGTCCAGCCATGGCCAGTTCATCACTTAATCTTTTGATGAATAAGAAGTAGTCATTTGCAGATTGACTGGTTTTCTTGGCATTTGCAAGTTGTGCTCGAATTTGGATTGTGCGAGCTCTTGATTTTGAGGAGAAGTTTGTTTCAAGTGCCTGCCACACTTGATGTGAAGTGTCATAGGAGATCACTTGAGCTAAAACACATTCTGTCATAGATGACATGAGTGTGCTAAGAATTAGACTGTCTTGACGAAGCCAATGGAAATATGCTGGATTTGAATTTTGGACTATGGCACCTATATCAGGATGCTGAGTAGAGATCAGTTTGGGAGGGGTGATTATGGTTCCATCAAGATAACCATACAAGTCTTGCCCACGGAAATAATGTAGCAGTTGAGTTTTCCAGAGGGGATAGTTATCTTGAGTTAACTTAAGAGAAACAATGTTGGAAATTGGTGTTATGGAGGACATCTGGGAAGGGTTGAGGGTTGTGGACGAAGAAGAAGATGAAGAGGAGGAAGCAGAGGAGGACATTTCAGACGTTAGTCTTTTTGTGGCTCTGATACCATGTAAGATAATTAGATACAAAGGTGACAGAATGAATTTCCAGTATATTGAATTCCATTATCTTCATTCATGCATGACAGTGTATATATAGCTAAAGATACAACTGTAAAAACCTTGACAGATATATATACAATGATTTGGCAAATCTCCTTTCATAAATCACTCAATTGAAATCTCCTTTATTGATTCCAGAAATCTCTCATTTCCATTTCTGTATTGCAGGTGTATGAACTGGAGGATTAATCTTGGTCTTGATCTTTGCCTTGATATCTTTCCAGAATTGAAGCTTGATCCCGTGATTTATTGCTGCTGTCGATATTGTCTTCTACATGTACACTTTCTTTCCAACCACTAGTATCTTATGAGTTGTTATTAACTTGTATACGAAATGGTTAACTAATGTTAGAATGGAGCATCTAGAGAACATGATTTAACAATCCCTATACACTACAAGAAAAGGGTGCCATTAGCAACCGAATTTTGCAACGGCAAAATTCCGTTGCTAATTTTGCAACCGGAAATTGTTTAGCAACGGATATTTCATTGCTAAACAAATTGCAAAAAAAAAACAAGGATTGCAACGGATATTCCATTGCAAGTTTAATTTGCAACGGATTTTCCGTTGCAGTACCAACGGATTGTCCGTTGCAAGTGCAACGGAATTTCCGTTGCAGTTGCAACATTTGCAATGGCTAATCCGTTGTAGTTGCAACGACAATGCAAAGGATAATCCTTTGCAAATTAAAGATAAAACACATCGTTTTACCATTTTAAATTGAATATCCAGTGTCTTCCTCTTTCCCGGTCGCTTGTTCATTTACTCACATTAACACTCCATCAACCGAACACCAGCTGAATCTCTTCTTCCCGAAAAATCAAGCATCTTACACAAAACCAGAAGACGAACACCAACTCAATCTCTTATTCCCGAAATATTAAGCATCTTACACAAAACCAGAAGACGAACACCAGCTCAATCTCTTCTTCCCGAAAAATCAAGCATCTTACACAAAACCAGAAGACCCTCAAGACCCTCTCTCTCTTTCCCTTCTTTATTTTCTCTTCTTTTTTTGGTTCGGTCACCTTCTCTCTCTAAAACCAGAAGACCCTCCCTCTCTCTTTCTCTCGGTTCAGCAAAATCAGCCATCAACTTCGACCATCTTACACCACCTCGTCGGAATCCTCCCCTCTGCACCAGAAACCCAGTTGCTAGTCTCCGTTGAAGCAAAGGCAGAATAGCCCCATCCACTGCAACCCCACCGTGCACCTTTGGAACACCACCTCGCCGGCGACGAGCTTCAACCACCCAGCAGGCGCATCACCAGCACAACGAAGGTACGATCACCATTTCAAAATTAAAATTTCTGCTCAGTTTGTAATACACTGGTTTTAGTGTTTAAGACCTTGATTTTGATGTGGGTTTTTGATTAAAATGGGAGCAATTTGGTCATTACCTGCATTGTCTCTGCTTTTGTTTTGAATTGAGGTTTAGAGAGTGGAATACTTTTTCAGAGCAGCTAGGAGATTGTTGGAATCATTGTTTCTTCTAAATTTTGTTTGAAGTTTCGATCTTTAGCATTGGCACCTAGAGAATGAGGGGGGAAATTGAAGAAAACAAGGTTGTACTAAAGAAGCACGAGGTTGATAAATTTATGGATGAAAAACAATTAGATGTCATAGTTTTATTGATTTTGAGGCTTGCGTTTTCAAGAATTAGTCAATCTAATATATACAGGGGTAAATTTTATAAGAAAATGTAAAGATACTGATTTGACAGAGAAGGGTTGGCTGGTTGTTTGATTGTTTCAATTGGCCTTTGGTAATGTTTCTCTTTGAACTATGGTTGTATGTTTCATTGAGAGGATTCGTTGCGGTTATTGGTTGGCCTAACAGATTTTACAGTTAATTAAAATGCATGCCTCTTGAGTTCAGTGAATTGGCTTTTCAACTGCAACAGTCAGGATAGAGTTCAGTTCTGCTTTTTAGATTTTGCTTATTTGCTCCTGAATAATGTTTCCAACTCTTGTGATGCAATTTGACTTGAGGCTTTGTAATTTGCTTACTTTATGCAAGTATGTTCATGTCCTTCTAGAAATAAACCTGTTGGAATGCATGTTATGTGTTTATGAAACAATTTTGATATAAATGTATCATAGGTTGCAAGGTTAGTTGCAATGTGAAAACGTGGTTGTTGGGCTGGAATGTTAACTTCATCATAAGTTCAAGTTTGCTATTGATATTTTTTCTTAAGAATTCAATGAACATATGATGATTTGTTGATTTTCTAGTAATATAGTTTCTTCTCTTTATGTGGATGAAACATGTCGAATATACATTTACTGGAGGGTAAGTTTCAATGTTGTCCTGCTGCTTCCCTCTCTGAGACTGCTTCTTCTATTTGAGCGTAATTTGCAGAATATATTGTGATAGAGCATTTATTAATTGTCATATGTATTTGATAGAAAAAATATGTCTTCCTGGAAGAAGATGAATCAATTGTTCGTAAAATAAGGGAAGATAACGCTCGAATTTCCTTTAACCAACAATTGGCAAGAGCTCGAAATAAAGCTATGTCAATAATAGGTACAACAAATATCATTGATTGTCTGGATAAAGGACCTGTTTGGATCCAAAATGAAGATTGGAATACGATGATCAACAATGTTTGGTCCACCGATAGATTTTGCAAACGATCCAAAACTTCAAAAGAGAATCAATTGAAGAAAACAGATGGGAAAATAAGTACCCATTCTGCTGGCTCGGTGTCATTTGCACCATATCGAGCTAGTATGGTATGAAATGTTGTTGTTCAACACTTGTAATTTAATTTTTTTTAATATTTTTGTTGCTTACTTTTTTTTCATGTTCGTAGCAAGAACAGGCTGGGGGGAAAGAACTTCCCTGGGATGAGGTCTTTTCTGCTTTGCATCAAAAATCAAATGAGACCGACACATTTGTAGATAACCGGTCTAAAATAGTGGTGGTACGTACTTATATATATATATATATATATATATATATATAAGTACGTATCACCACTATTTTAGACTGATTATATATATATATATATATATATATATATATATATATATATATATATATATATATATATATATATATATATATATGAAATATCATTCATATTCAAATTAATATATTTTGACATGGACTTGTCTGTTTGTAGGGAAAATATAAAAATGAGATGGTTGCAAGATATGGACCTGATCAGGACAATCATCCCTCTTTTGATGGAGCAGCTTGGTGTGAGACTTTAGAGGGAGTAAGCAAGGGTCGAGTATATGGTGCACCCTGTATACCTAAATCTAAAGTTGATGTGAGTTCTTCTTCACATACCTCCTCAGTAAATTCATCAAATCCAAGCACAACTACTAGACGGTATCAACAGCAATTGGATGAAATGCAAACTGAAATTTCTTCCATTCAAGATTGTCTTAAGCTCTTGGTAGGACATATGGGTCTAAATATGCTAGTACCTGTGGCTCCGTCGATGCCATCACCTCTGGCTCCGTCGATGCCATCACCTCTGGCTCTGTCGATGCCATCACTTACAATGGCATCAAGACCTCGACCTCGACCTCAATGCCATATAATGGTCCATCATCCTCTCATCAACAACATCGTAGATCATTTTCGCCTTCAATACTTTAAAATATGTATTTTTAAGTTTCATGTTTATTTACTTAGTCATGTAAATATAATCGAATTTGTAGTGTATTAAGGTTCCACGTTTATTTACTTAGTCATGTAAATGTAATCGAATCAGTAGTGTATTAAGAATTTTAATTTATAATAATTTTTATTTCCACCATATTTATGTTATTTTCAATATTAATAATATTTCAATATTTGCTAGTGCTTTTAAAAGATTTAATTGTAGTTAATTAAAATTAAAATATATTAAAAATATATTTTCAAAATATAAATATTTAAATAATATTTCGTCCGTTGCAATTTCTTCCGTTGCAATTGCAATGGCATATCCATTGTAAACTGTGTATTTGCAACAGGAGAAATTGCAACGGATTATCCGTTGCAAGCTAAATTTGAAACGACTTTTTTCTAACGGATTGTGTCCGTTGCAAAAGTCATTGCTAATTAAATTAGCAACAGCTTTCCTTATTATTTGCAACGGATCAATCCGTTGCAAATTGACCTGTTTTTTTGTAGTGATATCATAGCAGGAGTATTCTCAAGAGCATTTTATAGGTTAATATTATAAGTAAATACGTAGATTTTTATTTTAGAGCTCTAAACTCATGACACCAATCAAATAAGTAGCTATCAATCTAGAAATATATATTGGCTCATATTATGAATTCAGATTTTAACAATTGATCATGCTTTATCGTAACAAAAGATGATAATCAACATATTTATTATCAAGAAGTATGATCTAATTCATATTAACAGTTTAACTATTTCTCATACATATAAAAAATTATTCACTCGTCTAACTCAAAATGAAATGGAACACAAAAGTAGACATCGAAGGAAATCCTTTTGATATCCTTTAGGAAAAATATCATGGTTATTTGAATACAAAATGAGATATACTAAAAAAACAGCTAAAAAAATAAAATCTATTCAATAAACTCAAAATGAAATGGAACACAAAAATAGACATCGAAGGAAATCCTTTTGATATCCTTTAGGAAAAATATCATGATTATTTGAATACAAAATGACATATACTAAAAAACAGCTAAAAAAATAAAATCTATTCAATAAACTTAATTAAGGGTTTAACTCATGAACTTGTATGTTTATAAGCAAAACAATTTATTTTTACTAAGTACCAAAAAAATAAATGGTTTTTGAAAAAAAGAAAGAGATATGGGATTTTAAGAGAGAGAATTAGAAGGACACAAAGAAAGGAGAAGAAGAGGGTAAAAAAGAGAAAGATAATGGAAGGAGAAAAGAAGAAGAAGAAAAAAGTTGTTATGGTAAATTTTATGTTTTAATATGCATAAATGTTGTTATTAGTTAAGATTTTAAATTTATTGAAAATTAGGGCTTGAAGATTTTTTTTGAGTTTGATTCATGAATTGCTGGATGTTAAGTATTAAATGTCTTGGTCAGGGTCTAATTGATTGAATTGTAAATGATTTTGAGGTTAATTGATGTGTTAGGTGTAAAACAATATTGAGAAATTATGCAAAAAACTTTTCTAAGAATATGGACAGGAGTCTAAAGGGTGAAAATGATAAAGTTTCAGTTTGGTGCCTCATTTTCATTTGTGAAAAATACAATTTACTCTCTGACTTTGAAAAAATTTATAGTTTGGTCCTTGTAGTGAAATTAGGGATTCTAAAAAGAATTAAGGATGGGATTATAGGGAAAAAATTCAGTATAGTCATGAACTTATGATGTTTTTAATTTAGTTCTTTAATTTG
This sequence comes from Salix exigua, assembly GCA_032356905.1. NCBI lineage: Eukaryota > Viridiplantae > Streptophyta > Magnoliopsida > Malpighiales > Salicaceae > Salix > Salix exigua. Next base: position 4,077,475 of record CM063596.1, read on the forward strand.
ACAAGGATATAACCTGACCCCTAAAAATCTAAGTAAATTTTAGAATGGTCCCAAAATGAAAATTAGTTTTTTAGATTTTTTGTTTAATAATATAGTCTTATTTGGTGAATTATTATCAATTTTACAATTTTTTTTATTTTGAATTAAATTTCAGTAGAAACATTAAGTGTTTAGGTTTTAAGAAAAATATATAGTTTGATTACATATAGGATTATATACCCTTGGATAATTTTATTCAATACATCTTACTTCTTTTTAGTAATTTTTGAGTATGTCTCTTTTTGTAATCAGATAATTCTGATATTCTACCTCTGGAACATCGGTAGGATTTCCTGATATGAATTGAATTATATTTATTGATAATACATATGTTTATTATCATTTGTTGAATCTATATTCTTGATATGAGTCAATATATGCTTGTGAATTGATAGCTCCTTATATCATTGATGTCATGAGCTAAGTCTTGATATATGAATATGTTTGATTGATTATGAATATAAACTTATATGTTTATAAGCCAAACTATTTATTTTTACTAAGAACCAAAAAATTAAATGGTTTTTTAAAATATAATTCAAACTAAACAATGCATAAAATTGATAATAATTCACTAATAATCCTTAATTATTGTAATGTTTTGATTTTTTAAAAAGACAACAATGCCCTTGGTGATTTATAATTAAGTTTAAATGTATGATGAGTATTGTAACAGTTGTATAAATTTTATAAATAGTGTCGCGACGACGATTTTTCCGCGCTTCGACGACGACGTGCAATGAAAATGGACTATTTAATAGTCGTAAATATTACGACTATAAATATCAGAAGTTGTTGACATATAATGTCACACTTATATGCATTATATATTTTGATAATAACAATAAAAAGAAAGTGGACTAATAATATGCTTGGATGAGATTAAGCTATAAACATGTATTATACAAAGAATACATCAACAAGCATAATGAAGTACACGAAGAAATCATTCCATGAAGTCCAAAATGCAAGCAAGTGAAGACAAAGAAGTTTTCATTTTAGTGCTTTAATTATGTAAATCTCAATTTCTAACTTGATAGCACAATTTAAAATGAACTCACACACTTCACATTGCATGCATTAAAAGGATTTGATGATTATAGGATTAAGTCATAATCAATCGGTTCAAGAAATTCAGAAAGATAATTTGTCAAAATTGTCTTTCTGCATGAACTGGTCGACCGCTTGGTATACCAAGTAAACCGGTCGACCGCTTGAAGACAAATTGCCTTTCGAGTTGAACCGGTCGACCGCTTAGGTTATCCGTTGTGAACCGGTCGACCGCTTGAAAACAAAATGTCTTTCGAGCTGAACCGGTCGACCGCTTGGGTTATCCGTTGTGAACCGGTCGACCGCTTGAAGACAAATTGTCTTTTGAACTGAACCGGTCGACCACTTGATTTGTCTGTTGTGAACCGGTCGACCGCTTGATATGACAGTTGCATTAAAACGACTATAAACGGCTAGTTTCTTTTAGAAACTTATAAATAGGCCTCTTAATTGCAAAACTAATAACACACAACTTTCATATCTTATATTGAGGCAATTAGAGTGCAAAAACACCTTCATATCATCAATCCTCATTAATACTCATATTTGTGTTTAAATCTTCATATCCTAACACAAAAACACCTTCAAATATTCTAAGTGCTATTAAGTGAGATAAAGAGATCATAGATCTTCATTTGTAATATCTACACTATTAAGAGTGTATTGTTGTTTTACAAAAACAATCATTGTAATACTCTTGAGAGTTGAGTATAAAACTCTTGATATTGGTGAGGGAACATCACCAAGGAAAAATCTTGAAGAGGGTACATCTTCAAGTGGGAAGAAGGAAAATCTTGAAGAGGGCATATCTTCAAGTGGTGTAAAAGTCTTGGTGTGGATTCATCAAGCGGGATTTGTAATCTTGTTACTTGGATTAGTAAAAGAATACAATACTCAAGTACGGGTTGGTACTTGAGTCGTGGACGTAGGCTTGCCGAACCACGTTAAAAACCGAGTTAGCAATCTCTCTCTCTTATCTCTTTACTTTAAAGTAATTAATTTTAAAATTGTTATATTTATTGTATTTACACCTAATTCCCCCCCCCCCCCTTAGGTGCATAGTTGCCTTAATCCTTGAATAACAGAAGTCACCACCTAGTGTTAAGGTCACTAGGAACCTAATGGTTTGCGAGAGTCTAGGTAAGGGGACTTGTTATACAAGGGAAAAACGCATCACCCTAGTGCACCCTACCTAAATTAAGCTGCATTGTTGTTTGATTATTTTTTTCCAAGTTAAAAAAATATATATATTTTTACACTGCATTTTAAAAAAAACATTTTTTTATTTGTGGATGTACTTTACAATGTAAATTTACATCGCGAAAGCTAAAACAAAATAATTTTTAAATTATTTTTGACATTTTGATTGACTTCCAACGGATAATTGTAAACTAGTTACGATATCCAAATTTTCGTTTTAAAATATGAAAAAGATGGAACATATTTTCTTATGAAAAATATAATGAGAAAACTTTGGAATTTGGCCATATGCACGAAAATAAAATATTTTTTTCTTTCAAAAAAAAATTGTTTTTTTAATTAAATTTTAGGCTAGGCCTCGGGCAACTAAATGGGCCTGGCCCAAGTCTGTTGGACTTAGACCGAGAGAGGCCATCCCAAAGCCTTAATAATAATAATAATAATAATAATAATAATAATAATAATAATAATAATAATAATAGATTATGTAAGAAAAATAAATATAATTACTTGCTAACGAATTATGTGCAAACAAAAAAAGCAAGTTATGTTACCGTCAATGACTCTATTATTTCATTTTTCAACAAAAAAAATATTTTACAGAAACCCTAGTCTAACTACTTTTTCAGTATCTGTTTGGAAGTTTGGTTGATATTGTTTTTTAAAATATTTTTTGTTTAAACATATATCAAAATAATGTTATTTTTTTAAAAAAATCATTTTTGACATGAGCACATCAAAATAATCTAAAAACACTAAAATAAATCATTTTAAATAAAAAATAAAAATAAAAGTTATATAAAAAAATAACAATGTTTTTGAAATGCAATGTCAAACAGTCACTTAATCTAAAACCCCTATATTAGAAACCTATCGTGCCCTACAAAGAAAATTTAACTGATTGTTTGTACTGTATTTTAAAAATATTTTAAAACAAATCTAAAATATTTTATTTTTATTTTAAATTTAATTTTATTATGATATTTTTAGAGAATTTTGATGTACTTATATAAAAAAAACTCAAATATAAAAACATATTAATTTTATGTATTTCTCATCAAAAACAAAAATTGAAAAACAATAATAACCACACTCCTAAACATTATATATCTTTATCTTCTGCCTATATAAGTTATAAGATCGTATAATGATTTTTTAATGTGAAATTACTGTTATTTGGTTTTGTTAAATTAATTTTTTTTTAACTATAATCTGTTCTAAAGATATTATTTTCTTGGTGAATTTGTTCATCAAATGGGTGGTTAATTCAAATGATTCCAATAAATCTTGTCATTATACTTGTATTGCTATGTTGATCAAAATCGAAAGCTGCCACATAATAAGGGTTAAATAAATGTGACCAAGCAATCTAGAAGATTAGAGTTTTTAATAAATTAAGAATAATCGCTAGAAGACATAGAAATTTGTCATTTTTCAGCTGTATATAGTGGGTGTTTGGCATAGTTATTGATTCCGTTCCGGCCAAAAAAACCAAGACAAAACGGCTTTGTTTTTATTTCAGTTTTAATTCCGGTTCATTCCGGAAATTCCGGCCAAATTTTGGGCGGAACGCCTCGATTCTGTTCCGAGCGTGCCAATCCGGGTTCAAAATCTATTTTTTTTATTTTTGAAAAATTATTTTTGACATGTATACATCAAAATAATTTAAAAAAACCAAAATATTTTAAATAATAAAGAATTCAAATTTTAATTATGTTTGTTAAATTAATATTTTATTTTATTTTCATATATATGTGTATATATATACATATAAAATTAATTATATATGAACAGTACGACACCGAAACAGCATGCTGGAACGCTCCGAAACCGGAATGTTCTGTTTCGATCGAAAAACGGGAACGACGACCGGAACGGTATTGACAACTATGGTGTTTGGGACGGCGGTTCAACAGCCACAACCCCAAACTCAGACATTACTAAATGGAACCCCAATTTTTAATTGTGGATCCCACCTAAAAAAATTGTCGTTGGGTAGCAGCCACAAAAGCAACTGAGAGTTGCTTTTGTGGCTTCAGCTCTTGAAAAAAACGCAGCAAGATGCAAAAAAAGCAAAAAAAAAAGCAGCAATCAAGAAGCAAAAAAGGCAGCAATCAAGACTTTATCATCTCCGATCATTCTCACTCAATGGTGGTTGGGGTTGTCTTTGTGTGTGGATGGCTGGGGCTTTCTTTGTGTGTAGGTGGAAGAGAAGCTTCTCTCTGCTACCGAGGAGGGCCTGAAACTTGACGAGACTAAAGATGAGAAGAAAATAAGGAATAGTTGAAGCAGAATTTTGAGGTCCTCAGCAACGTTACCAGGGTGTGTTGGGAGACAAGGCAGAGAAGGTTTGTGGAGTTTGTTACCTCTAACGAGTGTTTGTGGAAGGAGCTGAGGGGAGGGGAGGGTGGGAACTTAAGAAAAAATCATGGGTCTGTGTGGTTTGTGTGGTGCGTGGTGTGGGGAAGGGTTTTAGCACAGTAAAACTGAGACACGTTTTATGTTGATGCAGTCGAGTTGGTATCAGGAACGTCTTTGTCTTCCAAGAGGATGTGGGTTCGAATCCCACTCTCGGCATATTTTTATTTTGTCATGGTATAGATATCTATTTATTTATTTTATGATTATTATTCTACAATATTTAAAAAACATTGTGTGTGTGTGTGTGTGTATAAGTGTGTGTGTGTGTGTGTGTTCTTTAAAGTAATTTCAACAGTTGACAACAATATAAAAATCATGGTAATCAAACACACGAAACCACTTTTTCATTAAACTCAATATCAACCACAGATTTAACCAAACACTAAAATTTCATTTATGAAACGCAACTAAAAGCGTTTTTCATAAAACTGTTTTTTTTTTAATCTCAACCACAACATCAACCGCCACGCCAAATAGGCTTATAGTCGAAGATGGCCTCTCTACCTTAGCATGCAGCCTCTTGAATCTTTGTCTCTGCATCATCTAAGCAAATCCAAAAACCGAACTGTAGAGGAGATTCTTCTTGTCCTATAAAGGATAAAAGTTAAATCTGTGTTATTCTCGCCTCCCTCTGCATCATAAATTTCATCCCTCTTGCCTTTCGCGTCTAAGCCGATCAGTAACTTTCAGGTCTTACTCTCTACTCTTTATCTTGTTTATTTCTTCTCTCTCTATTATATATATATATATTTGCATGTTTCACTGTTTGTGTGCTTGATCATGATTCGGGATGTTAGGGTTTTTTTTGTGGTTCTCTTGGATTACTTTATTTGGAAATTTTGTCTTAGGTTTGGAGAATTTGGGGGTTTAAGGGTTTTGTGGTATAATTAGGGTTTTTTAGAGATGTTAGAAGTCATTGTATTTGATAATGAGGATATTTATGGTCTTGACTGGTAAATTAGGGCTCCTACGTGTGCCTGTTTGTATGTTTGAGTTTTGATTTTATTCGGTGTTTATCTTTTTGATAAATTGGGGAAATGAAGTGAGATTTAAATCTAAGTGTTTCTCATTTTTGTTTATGTGTTGAATTCTTGCCTAATTTAAGTAGTTGAAATTGGTTGTGTTGATGGGGGGAGGGGGGTTTGTTTGCTTCTTTTTCATTTCATTTTTGCTTCACAAAATTCAGTATTTGATTGTTGTAGTATAAGATCTACATGGAAATCCAGAACTGGGAGTTGCTAATACTTGCAGAAAATCTAATTTACTTAACAAAATTCTTATTCAAGTTGAAATAGGTTTAGGACAAAGGTCTGCTACCAAATGTGATTGCATCTGTAGGTTTGAACTCATATGTGTCAAAAGCACACAATGATTTTGGATCTTAAATTTTGCATGCATGATATCCTTCTATTTTATTTTTCTATTTTTTACTGACTTCTTTACTGACTTCTAGTAGATTTTGATATGTTTATGGTTGCTCTTCAATTAAGACATAGTTAGCGATCTGTCAAATACCCTGAAGTTTATGCATTTGCTCACACTCACTTGAGAATATGAGATTATAATATATGTTGATGTATTTAACTAGTAATTAGTTGATGTTGCTGGTATTTGAGCTTATATGTTCATAGCATGCCGTTGGTATTAGAGATTGATGTTGTTGCAGTATAATGTGAAAAAAGAGTATAATATGAAAATCAATATAATATATTATGTGACTAGACCATGTTGCAAATATAGTGTAAATTTATTATGAATATATGTTGCGAATATATTGTGGAATTATTATGAATATATGTTGCGAACATATTGTGGAATTATTATGAATATATGTTGCGAACATATTGTGTATTCTTAAAATATATATTATTAACATTTTTTTATCTTTTTCATTTGGTAATTACAGATGGAAAACCAAAATGTTTCATCCATCGACACTACCCCAGCATCAACATTTAATGCCCTCACTTCAAACAGTCAAACTACATCAACCACTGCAAGATCTGTCACAAATGATAGAGATAAACAACTTGAAGTCCTTACATTGAGAAAAAAAATGTTGATAATAGAACAAAGTCACAAATTTGGGATCATTTTACAAAACTAGATGGTGATCCTAATAAACCTAAAGTTGCATGTAATTATTGTAGAAGGATGCATGTCATACTATTTTGAATGGAACAAGTAATATGTGGAGTCATTTAAAAATATGCAAAAAAAAAAATTTTGTGGTTGATAAGAAGCAAAAACTTTTGGTATTAGAACCTATGAAAGAGAGTGATGAATTAGAAGACAAAAATATAGGCACTCTAAAGGCAATAGGTTATAATCAGGAAGAATGTAGATTAGCACTAGCAAAAATGATTATAATTGACGAGTTGCCTTTTAATTTTGTAGAGGGAAGGGGATTTAAATCATTTTTTAGGACAATACAACCTAGATTTGATAGTCTTTCTTGTTTTACTGTTATGAAAGATTGTTTGAAAATTTATGTTGACGAGAAGGAAAATTTGAAGATAGCACTTAGGGGTCAACAATTATGTTTGACAACAGATACATGGACATTAATCCAAAACATTAATTATATGTCCTTAACGACTCATTGGATTGATAGTGAGTGGAAATTGCATTAAAGAATTCTCAATTTCTATCAAGTTTCAAATCATACTAGTGAGGTAATTCGTCAAGTGATTAAGAATTGTTTGTTAAAGTGGGGGATTGATAAACTTTTCTTATTACTGATGAGACAATGCAAGCTCTAATAATGTGACTATTTCTTATTTGAAGAATGTGATGATAGATTGGCCATTTAATATATTGTCAAATGATCATTTGCATGTAAGATGTTGTGCACATATTGTAAATCTTATTGTGGGTGATGGCTTGAAAGAGATTCATACTTTAGTTGTTAAGATTAGAAATGCAATAAGGTTTGTGAGATCTTCGCCTGTGATTCAGCTTGCATTAAAAAAAGGTGCAGAAAAATTGCATATAGAGTGTAAAAAGTCATTATATTTAGATGTTGCAACTCGATGGAATTCAACTTATCTTATGTTGGATGCTGCATGAAGATTTACATGCATACAAACTTGTTGAAATTGTGTAAAAGTAGAGATAATGTATTAAGTAGAATGGCGATGAAGATGATGTTGAAGTTTGAGAAGTATTTGTCACGACCCGATTCCCGGATCCGTGATCGCTACATAAGCATGGTCCTCCTCTAAGGTTCCACACCTATGCGAACCAAACTTACACAAACTCATCATTCATATTCATAATTCAACGCAACAGAAATATCAAAGTAAACTTTAATACATAATTTAATTGTCTTTACACCAGAGTTGATTACATATTGTTATACTTGTGGAGCACTAACTAGACATATGAACAAAAAGTGTCAACTAAAACCAAAATAGCAGGTTCCAAGAGTACGACAAAAATTACTTGCTATCAAACTACGACCTTGAAAATAATGAATAATGAGGGGGTGAGTTCAACAACTCAGTTAGTAGATAATATCATACGCATACAAGATAATACAACAAAGAGAAGTATATTCAATTGTCTTTACACCAGAGTTGATTACATATTGTTATACTTGTGGAGCACTAACTAGACATATGAACAAAAAGTGTCGACTACAACCAAAATAGCAGGTTCCAAGAGTACGACAAAAATGACCTGCTATCAAGCTACGACCTTGAAAATAATGAATAATAAGGGGGTGAGTTCAACAACTCAGTGAGTAGATAATATCATACACATACGAGATAATACAACAAAGAGAAGTATATTAACAAATCGGCTCAAAGTTCTTACGAGTTTCTCAAATAGGTCATAACAAGAATTTAATAGGTAAAGCTCATCAGAAAATCAGAATGCAATGACCATGAGGCTCTGTACTGTGGGATGATCAGTCCACATAGGTTGGTGACTCCCCCGACCAACTAGGGTTTCAAATACGATGTGCACAAAGGCTAGCACTACCCTGTTAGCATGGGTATTCTGACTGGCATACCATAGGTATATCTTATAATCAAACAAACATATTCATATCTCAAGGCTTAGCTCATGGTATTAATCAAATGAGAAGTTATCATTTCACAAACAGATATAGGCTCATATCAAGAACGTATATTCAACAAATGATTATGTTTTATCGTATCAAGAATAGTAATCAAGGTATATATATTATCAAAAAGCATAATCCAATTCATACTAGCAAATTCAAATATTTATACTATTTTCCATGCATATTAAATATTATTCACTCACCTGAATTAAGAGCAAACAAGGTTCAGAAGCTCAATGTTGATGAAATCTTACTAATGTTCCGTGGGTAGACTATCATGATTATCTGAATATATAAAAGAAGATATAATTAAAAATGACTCAAAAGAAGTAAAATACCTTTACGTTCTAAGAGTTCAATTCATAATCCTATCTGTTTTTAAATCAAATTATCCATTTTTCGCAAAAACCTAAAACAAAGGTTTATTTCAAAATCTAATTCCAAATACATAAATCATAAAATTGATAATAATTCATCAAATGAACTTCAATTATCCATCAAACCAATCTGAAATGCTATTATTTCACCTAGGGACCATTTTGATTTTTTCTCATATTTTTAGGGTCAAATTGTAATTTTATCAAATTGAAGGACTAAATTGAACTCCTCTTAAATTCACAACTATACTGAAATTTTGTCCATAATTCATCCTCAATTCTGTCCAGAATCTCGAATTTCATTCCAGGGACCAAACTGTAATTTTTCCAAAGTTCATGGATCAAACTATAATTTTTCACCAAAAGGACCAAAATGAATTTTCACCATCTTCAATCTCAACTCAGAATTCCAGCAAGGGATTTTAGAAATTTATCAACATTATTTCACCATTCTTATCAATATTTTCTTAAACCAAATATCTCAAAACTTCAAAATCATCTACAATCAAACTACTTAAACCATTACTCAAACCCTAACAATCAATACAAGCAAAAATCATAGCTAATAATCATATTTATACATAATAAAACATACACATTACCTTAACAACTATTTCTCCTTCTTCTTTTCTCCTCCTCTTCTCTTTCCCTCTTTTCTCTTCTTCTTCTTCTTCTTCTTCTTTCTTCCTCTCTTCCTGATTCTCTCTCTCAAATTTCAGATCTATTTCCTTTCTCTTTTTTTTGTTTTTCTTTCTATTTCTATTTATATGCTTATACAATTACCACAACACCCTTGACCTAATTCTAAGCCACTAAGGGCATTCATGTATTTTCCTTTTTAAAATTTTCAAAATACTACAGTATTGGGGTTATGATGCAAATCAGAATTTCATATTGTATGTGGCTAATGTTTTAGATCCATATTTTAAGTTGAACAATGTTAAATTCTGTTTTGGTGAGTTGTATGATTATCACAAAGCACAAGATTTAACAACAAAGGTGAAAGATCATTTAGTAAGACTATATGATTTTATTTAAGAGCTGATGAAATGGAGAATGTTAATAGACATATTCATGATGTTAATGATATGGATTATAATGATACAGATGTAAATGTTAATACTTTTGCTCAATTCAAAAGACATTTACAAGAGGAAGATAGTGTAGAAAATAAAAATGAAGTGGAGAGGTATTTGAATGATGGTTGTGAGGATCCTGATGATGATAAATTAGATATTTTAGGTTGGTGGAGGGTAATGGTTCAAAATATAAAATACTTTCAAAAGTTGCACATGTTTTAGTTATTCCTATATCCACAGTGCCTTTTGAATCAGCTTTTAGCATAGGCGGTCGTATACTCGACCAATTCTGAAGTTCGTTATCTCCAGCAACTGTTCAAGCACTTGTTTGTAGTCAAAATTGGTTACATCATGGATCAATCCCGATCAACATTACAACCTTGATGAATGATTATGAAAAATATAAAAATCTTGAATCAAGTTATTTTTCTTATACATTTGTGTTTTTATTTTATAAACTAATAATCAACTTATTTTCAATCTAACATTTCTATTATTTTGTTTTTGAAGATTTTGGTGCAAAGTTAAATCTAGCGACTGATGATAATTAGTTCAAAACCGACTGTATTTCTTGAAGATTTTTATGTTAATGTTGCTTGTTTATTTTGAAGGCATTTTCTGTCATTTAAATTTAAATTTGTTCATTTGTGTAGTTTTAATTATTTCTCATCATGCTAAATTACACAAAACAATAGTATTAGAAAGGATAAAAAAACTTAATAAACACTATATTAACAATTTAATACATTAATATTTGTATTTATTGCAAAAACAATTTAAAAATACTTTGGATTCTTGTATGAAAATATTTTTTCAACCCCATCAGAAAATTTATTAGAAAACCTATCAGAAGGCCCATCAGATGGCCCAAAAAACAAATTCGGTTTTATGAATTTTTTAACCAAAAAAACCGGACTGAACAGAACCGAAAGCGGTCAGTTTTTAATAGATTCGTTCGGTTTCAATTTTCTTTTTTTTTAAATCTGTTTGATTATTTTTTTGATAAAAAACCGAACCGAACCAAAAATACTCACCTCTACTTATGCGTTTTGGATGACAAAGTGACCCTCTACTTAGACGTTGTGGATGACAAAGTGACCAGGAGTCTCTAACGAACCTCTTCTTTTTTTTTCTTGAGTTAACTATTATAAAATAAAATTATTTAACTTTTTATTATTATTATATTATTAAATCAATCAAATTTATTGAATCAAGACCCTAACCTAAAAAAAAACTTTTGCTCCGTTAAAAATGTTGGTGCTCCTTGAACATTGTTTTTTTCTTTTTGTTAATTGTTTTTCCAATATTTAAAAAAAAAAACGTTCTTATAATCCCATATCCATCGGCTCATAGGAATCAGGCTTGAACGTACTTCTAATTTGGTTTGGATGTTTGGATGCAGTGATCTTTGTTACTTCAATCTTTTCCTTGCCCTAAATGAAGTGCAGTTTCTTCAACACTTGTAATCTGTGAAAACAAACTATGGGAATTCTGGAAAACCAGGCCTGAATCCGGACATGCACTTGCGCACCGCATGTCAGAGCAATGTAGGTTTAAATCTGTCGATTCTTAAAATTTGACGAACCTTACAGAAAATAGAGTTGGAGTGAACATGGCTTCGTATTCAACAAGGCGTCGGTGCTTTTCTATGATGGAACCATTCTTCTGTGCACAGTCAAAGGTTGCCTGCTAGGAATAACGTCATTGAAATGACATTTTTATGATATGTTTACGCATTTAAACTGCCTTTTTTTTCTTCTTACATTGATAGATTGATGATATGCCACAAAACCGTGCTCTTTGATACCTAAATCTTCTTTCTAACGTAAATGAAGTACAGTTCCTTCAACACTTCAAATCTGTGAAAGCAAACTATGGGAATCTGGAAAAAGAGGTCTGAATCCGGACACTAGCGCACTGCAAACTGTGGGAATTTTATTTTCTTTTACCTTGTATCAACTTTGAAAAGTAGTTTCCCTGTTTTTTCCAAGAAAAAGCTTTGGAGAAGGTTCAAATGCGCTTAAATCATAACAATGTTAATGATTGAATCTTTAGACTAAGGATTTGAACCTGTTACAGTAATTCAGGAAAAACTTGATGCGCAAAAAGTATATTCTCTTACCAATGTATAACTACTGAAGAAGCAAAAACAATCTTCTCTATGTTCATATGATGGTTGTCGCGTTCAAAATACAGCTCCTCAAAGATTCTCCTACAAGGATTTATACAAAGCAACCAAGGGTTTCGCTTCCAGGGAGTTGCTGGGAAGAGGGGGTTTTGGGATGGTTTACAGAGGAGTGTTGGCGTCTTCCAATATGCAAGTCGCGGTCAAGAAAGTATCCCACGATTCCAGGCATGGAACGAAGGAGTTCGTTGCTGAGATTGTTAGCATGGGAAGGCTGAGGCACAGGAACTTGGTCCAGCTCCTAGGCTATTCCCGGCGAAAGGGAGAGCTCCTCTTGGTCTATGATTATATGCCCAATGGAAGCCTTGATAAACTCCTATTTCGCAATCACACACCGATCCTTATCTGGGTTCGGCGATATCAGATACTCAGAGGAGTTGCTTCTGCCCTTCTTTACCTCCATGAAGAGTGGCAGCAGGTTGTTCTGTTAGATGCTAATCTTAATGGACGGCTGGGAGATTTTGGGCTTGCTAAGTTTCACGACCATGGATCAACTCCCCATACAACCAATTTCGTTGGAACAATTGAATATCTTGCGCCAGAGATTGCTAGAACTGGAAAGTCCAGTACCTGCAGCGATGTTTTTTCTTTTGGGACATTTATGCTCGAGGTAGCTTGTGGAAGGAGGCCTGTAGAGTCAGAAAGACCACCTGAGGAGGAAGGTAACTATGTGGAGGAAGAAATGGAGTTGGTTTTGAAACTAGGTCTGCTTTGTACACATCGCACTCCATCAGCCAGACCTAGCATGAGGCAAGTGGTGCAATATTTGGATGGAAATGCTACTTTGCCTGATCTACCACTTCAAGGAACAGGAATTGGTTTAGTTCCAGTTAGCAATGAAGCATCTGGAGAACATGTCTTAACAATCCCTGTATCATCAGAACACATTTCTTCCTGTTCCTTTTCCGACTCTGAATCCATCCTCAGTGGTCGTTGACCCAGCAACGCTTCATGGAGGGTTTATAACGTAACTATGTACATTAAGACTTGTTCATTGTTAAATATATAGGAAGGTGCCACGGAATCTTCAAGATTATAGCTTTTGTACAATTTCTTTCCGACCACTTGTACCCTAATGAGCTGTTAGTAACTTGTACTGTGTTTCTTTTACACTGTTTTTGCATCGGTAAGGCTTCAGTATATCATGTTACGAAGGTAATTGTCTGGTAAAGATGCAAACCCATCAATCTACTAGATTGTATATAGTTTCCAGTTGAATCAAACTCTAATGGATGCTGGTCTGTAAGCAGGATGCTGCGACCTGTTTTAATCAATATCACTAAAAAAAACCACAGCATATTGATTCAAGGATGAGAAATTGATTGATATTAGAGATTGTATGAGTATTCAAATCACACTTTACTTGAGGTAAATTGAATGGTGTGATTTGATGTGGTTTAGAGGTTTTAATGGATTTATGACTAGTAGTCTATCTATGGATCAAGGTAATGATTTATTCATGTGAAAAAATCTAGTATTTTTAAATTTATTAGACTGGTGTGCCTTAATAATTTCTTATATTTTTATATTAACCTACTTGTAGTTTCAATATTTATATTAGAATATTAATCATTAATGCTCATGAATTATAAATTGTTAAAATATTGTTAAAATTCTCATGGATTCAATAAATTGGTAGTTAAATTTCAAAATGCATGCAATTATGGATTTTTTGATTTTTTTTTATGGAAATGCTAAGAGATATGATTTTTTTATATTTTTGAGAGACTTAGTTGTATTGAATTAAATTATTATTTTTTGTGTTAATTAAACTTTTAATTTGTTTTTTTATCATTTATTTGAAACAAAAATAAAAGCAACACACATACACATTCTCTTTTCTAAAAATAATTTTACTTACACACTTACAAATTACAGATGTTTACAAAATATTAAAACTCTAACTCTAACAATAATTTAAATATACATATTAAACATCTAGAAATTGCAAAAAAAAAAAATATACCTTTAAAGGTTAAAATTTGAAAAAAAAAATGAGTTGTAAGAAAAGTGGTAGCATGCGGGTCTCACGCGCATTCGCCATTGGCGACATGTGGATCCACAATACATCACTGATTGAAGGGGAAAAAAACATTGGATCTAAAATGGCTCCTTCTATAGTGTTTTGAAAAAATTAAAAAGGAAAAGTCAATAATGCCCTTGGTGGTTTAAAATTAGGTATAAAATGAATTAAGGGTATTGTAGTAATTGTATAAACTTTATAAATAGAAATAGAAATAGAAAAAAAAAAGAGGTCTCAGATTTAAGAGAGAGAATCGGGAGAAGAAGAAGTAGAAGAAGAGAGGGAAGGAAAATAATGTTTACATTTTAATATGTATAAGAAGAGAGGCTAGAGGTTGAACATGATGAAATTTCAGTTTGGTCTTTCATTTTGTGAAAAGTATAGTTTAGTCCCTGAACTTTGGAAAATTATAGTTTGGATTCTGAATAGAATTGATGATGAATTATGGGAAAACTTTCAATATAATTATGAATTTATGAGGTTTTCAATTTAGACCTTTAATTTAACAAAATTACAACTTGATCCCTAAAAATCTAAGAAAATTACAGGATGGTCCTAGATGAAATATTAGCTTTTCAGATTGGACTGGTAAGTAATTGAGGCTTATTTTGTGAATTATTATTAATTTTATTAACTGTTTATTTTGAATTAGATTTTGGAAGCAACGGTTAAGTTTTTAGGTTTTGAGAAAAAATGATAGTTTGATTGAAAAACACATAAGATTATGAGTTAAACTCTTATATCAATTTATTAAATAGATTTTACTTTTTTGAGTTGTTTTTTAGTATGTCTTATTTTATATATTCAGATAATCATTATATATTAATTATCATTTTTGTTATGATAAAGTATGATCATTTGTTGAATCTACATTCTTGATATGAGTCAGTATATACTTATGAATTGATAGCTCCTTATTTGATTGATATCATGATTGAGCCTTGAGATACGAAATATGTTTGTTTGATTTTGATATAAACTTATAGTATGTTGTTCAAAATACTCATGCTAACAGGGTAGTGTTAGCCTTTATGCACATACTATCTGAACCCTAGTTGGTTGGGGGAGTCACTAACTAGTGTGGACTGATCATCCCATAGTACAGAGCCTCATGTTTATTGTATTTTGATTTTCTAACGAGGTTTACCTTATAATATTCTTGTTATGATTTATTTGAGAAACATTTTTATGAGAACTTAAGTCGTATTCATTAAATATATTTTTCATTGTTGTATTATCTTGTAAATGTAACTGAATGTTATTTAGTCACTAAGTTGTTGAAATCACTCTTTCATTATTTATCATTTTCAGACTTGTAACTTGATAGCAGGTTATTTTTGTTATACTCTTAGAACCTGGTATTTTGGTTGTAATCAATGTTTTTTCCTTATATTTAGTTAGCGCTCTGCAATTATAGCAGTATGTATTTAACTCTTGTATTAAGGTAATCAAATTATATTATAAAGTTAATTTTGTTATTAATGTTGTGTTGAACTTTGATTAACTTATTTAAAGAATAAATATAAGTTTGAGTTCACATAAATATGGAATCTTAAAGGGGGTTCATGTCTATGTGTTGATCATGGATCCGGGAATCGGGTCGTGACACCTTCCTTGTCGATTATGTTCCTCCACACTTTTTAAGGAAGGAGATTGAGGTACATCAATCCACGGCCTTCTCTTTCTTCTTCTTTTAGCTCTTGTTTATTAGCTTTTTTTGTTATAAGGTTATGTTTTCTTGTTTGTCATTATTGTGGAGAAAAGATGGTAGGTTGATCACAAGGAATAAGAGTTGTCGATGATGTTGGGCTGCTTTCTAATTGTTGTTGGTTGATGATGATGCTAGTCTGGGTTTTGGTATAAATTTGATATTATAAAGGTGAATCGTGAAGGAAAGGCTAGTTTGTCTGTGTTGTGGGCTAAAGAACCAATGTTATGGGAGCTTTTGGATGTAGGTGTCCCTTTTAAAAATGGAGGTTGTTGGTAGGAGAGACTATTGTGGGTCTTGGTTAGAAAGGAAATGGCTTGTGGTGGAATATAAAGGCTGAAAAGGGTCTATTATGTTAAAAAATAATATAAATTATATTTTAATATTTTATTTTTATTTGATAATGATTAAGCATAAAATAGTATGAATTTATGTACAAATTTCAAGTTTAATAAGATTTTATATTAAAAAAAATATAAATAATATTTTTGAGCTTCACGTAACCCGTTTAAGTATTTTTTTTCTTAAAACGGTGGTTGATTCAAATGATTTAGTCATTGTTTCTTGTACTAACTATAGTGAACAAATCCAAAGCAGAGAAGAATTCAGAGTTGAATATTGAGCATCAGAAGCCCGCGTTTCTAAAACTTTGACCAACCTTACAAAATTAGAGTCGGTGTAAGAAAACATACCATCGAATTCAGACGGCATGAAATTTGTCGTTTTCAGGTAGCCATCAATAATCAATAATTACGGCATCAGTGTTTTTCTAAGATGGATCTATTGTTCTGTGTACAGTCAAAGGTAGCCTGCCAGGAATAACGTCATTGAAATGAAATTTTCTTGTTTGTTTTTTAATCTCAGACCCCACTTTTGTTTAGCTAAGTTGTGTACAGTTTCTGGAATTCTGGAAAACCAGGTCTGAATCTGGACAGTTGCGCACCACTTTTTATTTTTATCAGCTTTGAAAAGTAGTTTTCCCTATTTTTTCGGAGAAAAAGGTTTGGAGAAGGGTCACCTGCGCTCAAGTCATAACAATTGAGGAAAAACTTGAAGAGCAAATTTTATTTTTTTTTTACCAATGTATATCTGAAGAAACAAAAACAATCTTCTGTTTGTTCATATGATGGTTGCATCCATCAAATTACTGCTCTTTGTACTCGGCCTGTTGGTTTCCTTGAAGTTCTTGGCCTTGGCTCAAGAGGAAAACCAGTTCATCTATCATGGCTTCACTGGAGCCAACCTGCTCCTCTACGAGACAGCAAAAATTCATCCAAATGGTCTGTTACAGCTGACAAACACTTCAAAACAACAAATTGGCCGCGCTTTCTTCCCGTTCCCTCTTCAGTTCAGCACATCTTTATTCAACAATTCTCGGCCTTTCTCATTCTCTACCCAGTTTGTGTTCGCCATGGTTCCTGAGCTCCCTTCACTTGGTGGCCAAGGCATCGCCTTCACAGTCTCTCCATCTGTGAACTTCACAGGGGCTTTCGCAACTCAGTACTTTGGGATCCTTAATTCTACAAGCAATGGCCTGTCTTCAAACCATCTATTGGCAGTTGAGCTAGATACGGTTCCAAGCCCGGATCTCAAAGACATCAATGACAGCCACGTCGGAATTGATGTAAACAGCGTGATATCCATTGATTCTGCTCCAGTGACCTACTTTTCAGACGAGGAAAAGGAGAATAAGAGCTTGACTCTAATAAGTGGTAATATGATGAACTTGTGGATAGATTATGATCAAGTAGATAGGCTACTCAACGTTACAGTTGCTCCAATCACAAGCACAAAACCAGCCATGCCTCTCTTGTCAACATCTCTCGATCTTTCTTCTGTTATTCTGGATTCTATGTACGTTGGTTTTTCTTCATCTACCGGAGCTGTGGCAAGCAGCCACTATATTCTGGGGTGGAGCTTCAACAGAAGCGGACAGGCTCAAAGTCTTGACGTGTCAAAGTTGCCCTCACTTCCTCCTCAGAGAAAACCAAGAAGGAAACCATATTTAAGAATTGCGGTCCCAGCAATAGCAGCAATCATTTTGCTTCTAGCAATCTCTGGTGCTGCTTACATAATAAGAAGGAAGACATATGAAGAACTGCGCGAAGATTGGGAACAGGAATATGCTCCTCAAAGATTCTCCTACAAGGATTTATACAAAGCAACCAAGGGTTTCGCTGCCAGGGAATTGCTGGGAAGAGGGGGTTTTGGGATGGTTTACAGAGGAGTATTGCCTTCTTCCAATATACAAGTCGCGGTCAAGAAAGTATCCCATGATTCCAGGCAAGGAACTAAGGAATTCGTTGCTGAGATTGTTAGCATGGGAAGGCTGAGGCACAGGAACTTGGTCCAGCTCCTAGGCTATTGCCGGCGAAAGGGAGAGCTCCTCTTGGTCTATGATTATATGCCCAACGGAAGCCTTGATAAACTCCTATTTCGCAATGACACACCGATCCTTAATTGGGTTCTGCGATATCAGATCGTCAGAGGAATTGGGTCTGCCCTTCTTTACCTCCATGAAGAGTGGGAACAGGTTGTTCTGCATAGAGACGTGAAAGCTAGCAATATACTGTTAGATGGTGATTTCAATGGTCGACTAGGAGATTTTGGGCTTGCTAAATTCTATGATCGCGGGTCCAATCCTCAAACAACCATAGTGGTTGGAACAGTTGGATATATAGCGCCAGAGGTTACTAGAACAGGTAGGGCCACTACCAGCAGTGATGTTTTTGCTTTCGGCGCTTTTATGCTTGAAATGGCTTGTGGAAGGAAACCTATAGAGCCAGAACAGTCAGCAGAGAAGATGATTTTGGTTGACTGGGTTCTTGATTCCTGGAAAAACGGAGACATTCTTCGAACATGTGATCCAAGATTGGAAGGCAATTACGCGGTGGAGGAAATGGAATTAGTTTTGAAGCTAGGTCTGCTTTGTTCTTTCCCTACACCAGCAGCTAGGCCAAGCATGAGTCAAATTTCGCAGTACTTGGATGGGAATGCTAGCTTGCCAGAGATGCTGCCGCTTGATGCTGCTAGCATAGGTTTGATGCCAGTTAGTCATGAAGAGCCTGGAGATTGCACCTTGTCTTTCCATAGATCTAATGATTACTCTGCTAATTCCTTCTCTAGTACCGACTCAATCCTCAGCTGTGGCCGTTGAATCATGGCTTAATGAGGTAAAAATTCCCAAACTAGTTAGAATCAGTTTCATAGATCTCCCTTCTCCATTCATTTAGTCCTTGTTCCTTTTTTTATTATATTTTTTATTAAAATATGTAAATTGTTATAATGCTAAATCATTCTTGATCACTTATGCCTACCTCGTTTTTACATGGAAGGTTAATAACGCAGCAGAAATGATCAACGTAAATATTTCATAAATCAAAGATAATAAGAATAAATTTCAATTAAACTCAACGTTTATTAAAATGATAGATATGAGTTGGTTGCAGGTTTTACATTGATACTTAAAGTAAAAACCCTAGCTTAATTCAGTATAGAAAAGGAAACGACATAAAATATTAAATTTGCCATAAATGACAAATTTGAGATAAATGCAGAATGTGAAAGGCCTATAAATTCTGAGAGAGTACCAATTCACTAGAGTCAATTCAGACTCTTAAATCAAAAATTATGACTAAAATGAAACTTTCCTAAAATAGAAAAAATATCGATTTTGAGGCCGAAACAATGGAATTTGGCCAAAAACCGGTCGAGATCAGGGGCAAAGCATCTGAATTCTTCCGCAAACGGCAAAACGCATTGACTGGGTGAGTTTCGCGTCATTCTAACTTCAACGACCCGGTTGCCGAAATTCAGTTGTCCTTGAATTTCGGGTGATCCCTTTTGAGCATGTATGATTCCGCAACCTGTTCTACATCAGTTAATCTGGTTTTATGGGTACATTTTGAACTATTCTGACTTCTGATACAGTGATCTGCAGAAAGCATAGGCTTAAAATACAGAAAATCCAACACCCGGTATCATCGATTATCCTAGTTAGAGTGCAGTCCAGTGTGGTATGGCTGCTGGCCGGGTGGTTTATTCACAGACTAGTAGTGGAATAAAACAAATACACACATATAACTGTTTAATCTTCTGCAAACAGTCAAGATTGCAAAAATCAAGCTCAAGGTAGAAAGAAGATAAAGAGGACAGCAGCTTTGTAAGATGAAAAGGGATTAAAACACTAGCCAAGAAAGGGTAAAAGAAACAGTGCAACAAAAATTGCATGAAGAAGGCAGCAATATTAATAACCCTGCTTTCAGAAAGTGTGTAGATAGCCAATTACCTAAAGAAAAGGCTAGAGGTGTCTGATCAATAAGCTTCCATCATTTCTCCTGGTTATTGGGTCACAGCTTTTCGCAGATGAGGCAGCGCAGCCTCTTGGGACAGGCACGTTCACTTGCTGTGCAGCCTTTCCAGCATCCAACTACCCTAAGTGATTACAGACTCTAATTTATCAAGCAATGGAGATTAGTTGTAATGATCAACTTTAACTCTAATTTGGGTCCCTCAAGGAACTTACACAGAGCAAGTTAAACATGAAGTGATCTTAGCAAAAACAAGCTCATACTGGAATGATTTAACAGACATTAGCCTCCCCGTAAAGTACCAAAAAAACTACTAAACAAAAGGAAGTTGATACAGATGGATAGCCATCTAATTGAAAATTACCAGTGCTGAAGTGTTCGTATGAACTCATAGCAGTGTAGTGGGTTTCAGTGCCCCCCTTTCCTCCCGGCAATATCTTGCTGGTTACAGAGGTGTCAAAGGCAAGGACTGCATCCATGGTTTAGATGTTGTAGTGGCTGTGACCGACCGAACCAGCTCGCTAAGATAAACCGCATTAGGAAAAGAAATGAATCAGGGAAAAGGATGTGGATGACAAATATAAACTTCTTTTTCCTTAATTGTTACGACTTGAGCGCATGTGACCCTTCTCCAAACCTTTTTCTCCGAAAAAATAATGAAAACTACTTTTCAAAGTTGATACAAGGTAAAAGAAGATAAGACATCTCCTTAATTTATGCGTCATACACATCAAAGATCTAGGGGCGACGAGTCAATATGTTACCCTCAATTTTTCATGGTTTAGGAGATCTTAAGATAACATAGGTCTGGTAATATGTTTAGATTCTACATCAGTTGAGCACGAAGTAAAATGGATTTGATATATTGTTAGACACAATATATTTAGATTCAGTTACTAGCGGTATTATAAGTTTAATGTATTGTCAAACCTAATATATATGGGTTCGGGCACCAACTGAATCTGAGATAACCTAAGTCTTACATGTTGTCGCACTCAATATAATTTGGATCAATCATCAACTAAACCAAGAGTAATTTGAGTTTAGTGTGCTACTAGATCCAATACGATGAGGTTCAATCATTAATTGAACCCAAGATAACATGGATATATCGTGTACATGTGAGTGAATTTGATAATAATTCATTTGTGTCATAATTAATTGTCTTCATTATACATATACACATAGATGTATCAAAGGTCTCTTACTGTACTCTTTATATTCATTAGTATCTCATCAATGATGTCACGAACAAAAGACTTTTCAATTTATTTATTTTTCTAGAAGCTATAAATACCCCCATAAAAAAACATCCAAATAAAAAGTTTTAATGCACTAAATAACACTCATATATTTTAGAGCATGAACCCTCTTTAATTTAAAAACAAACATTTTTTTTGTCTTTTATGCTATTCATTTTTTTTCTCGTAAAGATACGAATTTCAACATTGAATGATTTTTTATATCCTCTAAATTAAAACTATTTTTGCATGCATAGAATATCTCGTCATTAGCTTACTGTTCTTTGATTTAAAGAGAAAAAAGTTAACTGTCTATCATATTAATTAATTAATTAATTATTATTCGAATACCAGATAACTCAGAAATTATCATATAACGAAGAGAAGATTCGTTTAGATTACCAACGAGAGAGATGTTCATAGATATATATAAGTTTCTATTGTCCTTTTCCATGAGGTTTCTTTTTCTCGTCAATTGCACTTGAGTTTGTTTTCTTGACCCGGACATAGAGATATCTATGACGACAAAAACAAATTAAAATAATATTTTATGTAAATAATAAAAGCAAAATATAAAATTGAATAAACTAGATAGGGAAACTATTCCAAGCCATTTGCGGACTAATTTTTTGTTGTAAATTAATAATCGTTGTTTTCAATTTGTTTTGGTTCTTCCACTGCTATTAAGGGAAAGCTAGCGTTTGTGGCTCACCTTCGTTTGTCATGTCCGTAAATGATGAGGGGAGGTGCGATGCCATCTGAACCGGCACCAAATAGTGGCTTCACCACCCTTTTCTCCTTTAAATATGGACAAGTCAAACAAAATGCATTTAATTACTTTTTTTTCTCTTTCTTTGAAAAAAATTATCAGCTTTCACCCTCGTACCTGACCTTACTTCGCGCTGTCCCGAGAAATTCTCTTGATTGACCACCCTTTAATCCTTTAATCTCCATGAAAATCGGCTCCTGGCAGATAGATTTGGTGGGGGGGATTACAAAATCTCATGCAATATTATTGTGGTTGTGCAAGTTTTTTTTTCAGGTTGAAGCTGTCATCATATTCAAGAATGGATGGCAACATATTTCAAAGACAAGCACAACCTCTTGCACCCGAAACCAATGACAGAGCAGGGAAGCCGCCCACAAGGCTACAAAAGCAGGCCCCGCGAGGTCTAGATCTCGATCAGCTCTCCGCCCCTCTTCTGCCTGCTAATCAGGCCTCTCCTCTCACTACAATCCCTTTTCTGTCACCACTCTCTGTATCTCCTCCGCCGTTGCCATCGGAGGCAGAAGAGTTTACATTTCCTGTAATCTGTGGGGATGATGACAAGGGGAGGGAAGATGATGCTCATGATGCATATTCAGGGGCAAGAGTCTGGCAACATCCAGCAGCAGCCGGTGGATACATTGAGCCGTCATCCATGTTTGCTTTCTTCCAGTCTAAATGTGTGCTCGTTGATCACGCACAGTCATGATTTTCAATTGCATTCATGATTTCAACTCGTTCCAGGCTCTGTTTTGTTGTTTCAACCTCCGAGGATTCCTCTCCGACACAGCTCACAACTCCATACTGTATTTTCTAGGGTGGAAATCCCTGTGATGTATAATTGTTTTGTTTGTTGATCTCACGGTTTGGCCAGCAGGATGTAAATAAACACAAGTTAAAGAATAATAATTTCCTACTTTCGAACAATTGTGCCAACATGACAATCTTTTTGCAATGCTGGCATTCCTGATATTATACAAGAGGAATGGCCACCGGGCAATAAACCTTGTGGGAAACAGATTTTGTTTGGAATTGACGCCCGCCCACCACTTAATCCACGAGAGAAATGGAAAACTACAACCTCTATAGGCATAATCTTGACACCTGAGTTAAAACGGTTTGGCATGTGGCCAACGTCAGATTCTGACGGACTATATAATTGTTTGCTAGTACCGTTTTGCTTGGCAATTTTTTCCCCAGAGCACATGAATATGATCATTGTCAACCAAACTAGAGAGCATAAGAAATGGGGAGGAAGCAGTTTGTCCAGGTGAATGCCATAGATGAAATTACATTGGAATCTCAAGAAAATCCTCCTGCAGTCATACATTATAAAGCTGAAAAGCTCTTCCTTTATGTACAATAGGCCAACCATCCAACCCAGTTTCCAAAAGGGCCTCAATTCAAAAACAAAACAAAAAAACATCCCGCTCCCTTCCCTTGAGCTCTCACTAGATGATATTTTTAAGAAACCTTACCACACACCCATTGATATCTCAGGATACGTCCAATAAAAGCAAATGATGGTGTAGCTGCCAAGCAGACATTCCCCTAACAAAATCAAAAGTCAAATTCTCCTGTTGCCTGCAAAAGAAAGCCAACATTTCAACAAATATTTTGGAATTTCAGTACAATACAGAGCCAAATTGTAACATCAATATTTGATGGAAGACAAGACCTTATTAAAGAGGATGTCCTTGTTGTTTATATGCATAATACCATCCTTGAGTATGCATTTCCACCTGCTCTTGGTACGAGTCACCTATCCATGCAAGAAAAATGTTGTTATCAGGAGACTACCATCACTGATATTACAACCAACTAAACCAGCCTGTGAAACGATCAACACTACCAATCAAACAAAAAAAAGAATAGGGTGAAAAGAAGAGCGCGCATTTACCTTGTCAAATTGAGCTAAAACCAAATGTTGTGTGTTCAGCTCCTCTCCTTGGTCCACATCATCCAGATCCTCATCATCATCATCATCTTCATTCAGCGGCTCATCATCATCATCATCATCAGCAACATCATTTTGACTGGCAACAGCTGGGGTACTTGCCTGTTGATATGATAAGGGTAAAGTAGAAACAAAAACAAATACCTTGATTGTCACAAACATATTCAGCACATTTATCAAATTAGAAAAAGAATGATAACCCTTATCACATATAACATAAACTAACCATTGGGAGCTGGAGTGTTTGCTATGTTGTAATCTTCATTAGCAACTCCTTGGTAATTGTATATCTTCAACAGAAAAATCAAAGACAAAAATTAGAAAGAAAATGGTAATCTCTGGAGAAAACAAGATATCCCATACTCAATTTTCAAAAGGTCATTATTATAAATAATGAAGTTATAGTCTCAGCAAAATAGTACTCCTGATAATATTTCAGAGACAATCTCGCCCCATGGTACATTAACTGAAGAGGCTGCTCTCAAGACCTAAACATCACCCTTACATGCAAATAAAAAGCATAAATAGTGCTGGCTGCTTTAACCACCAGTTCCAATTAGATGTTCGATGAGCGATTATCTATAGTATTTGATTAAAAAAAACCACATGATGGGAGTTGCAATAATTCTTCAATACTTTGAATGTACCAGGCTACCTTACAAACAAGCCATATCCAGAAAAAATCAGCTCAGTCCATGTCCTAGCCCCATGGCATAGATAAAAACATGGAAGGAATTTTGGTTTAAACCTCATCAACTTTTAATAGCATCCTACTAGCTTCAGGCCAACCACGTTCAGGGTATGAATCAGGAAAAAATGAGTTTTGAGTTGTAACTTAATCTATAAAGAGCAACCAGCTACCTTTCAGATTAGCCATATTCAAGGCATGAACATGGAAGCAGCAGATGTATCAGTAAACAAAATAAAATACATGTGCTTCGGTTACACATTCTGAGGCAACTGTAAACCATAGACTGTCCATATTTCCAAGAAACATGGATGGATGCATAATCCAAACTTCTGTCAAAAAATATCATTTTGTAAAATTACAGTGAACATATGCACATTGTCGCTTATGGTATTGCTAACTTTTCATCTCATGACAGGGTTTCCTCAAAGATAATATACTGTAGGTATCTAAAGGCATGCTTATACATGTGGGCATACACAAAACATGTGAAAACCATCTTCAGATCACAGCTACCTGATGCTACTCCAGATTAATAAGTCCTCCAAAACAAGGCAGATGATGACAAGACAGATTGTGCATTACATGATCCAAGAACCAGGAATGAGAGGGTTTTTCTATCCTTTTTTTTCTTTTGTTGGATGAAACAATGTATTTCTGGTTACAAGATAAAGAATCAAGAAATATATGATCCTATAATGACTGGGCCAGCACAGGCAGCCCTTTATGAAGCAGGAAACTGGAAATAGATAAATAGAAAAACAGTCGGGACAAGGATGGATGCAACGCAGCACTTTGCCAGTGCATACTTGATTCTAGATCAAGGAAACCCATTGAATACATATTACATACTAGATTGCATCTTTGTATTTCAAGAAAAATACAAAAGCAGTACTACATACATTGGGAGTAGAAAGCACATCATCATAAGGATCAGGAATTGGACCATCCACTTGAGGAATCTTCAAATATGAACTCGACACACATGCTAAGATCTCTCTATTTTTTGCGGTGCTACTGTCACATCTGCCAAGAGGACCATTCCCTTGACTTACCTGAAATTTAAAGTTTTACATCAACTAAAGAAATAGTAAAATTCTGAAAACATGCAGATCTTTTAAAAGACATGAGCAGTTAAAATGAACCCTAAATATTCCACTGTTAGGCTAGCATGCATTTGATTTTTCAAACAAAATATAGAGCTAGTGCTTGAGATAAACTGAGGCTTCCAGGCATATCCACTCTTTGTTGCCTTGAATGATCGATTACCAGTTTTCAAAAATTTTGAGCATTCGTAAGTTACAAGTTTGAATCAGAACATACAAATTTAATCCTTCTCCTATCCAAAGTTGTCCCAAAAGCAAAATTATTGTCCCATCATGAGGGTGGAATAGGCTTGTACAATACAATAGACAAAATCATTATTTCTCAATTTTCCATATCATCTATTATTTATTTATCACTAATTAATTTTTTAATTTGATTGACTATAGTTTGACCAAGTTTGCCTATATTTTATTAAAATGAATTTTTAGATGTAGGGGCTTTGTTGCAAAAAAATCTGATTCAGGACTAAATTGCATGTACCAAAAAATTAGAGGACCAGAAAATTTAAATAAGAGCTAAACTGTAATGAAATATAGGGACTAAAATATTATTGATAAAGTTCAGGGACCAATATGATTTTTTTACAAAAACTTCATCCACTCTTGTCTTGTCAAGTGCACCAACCATGTATTTGTCCAGTCCCTTTCATTTGTCCTGTCATTTTAAATGATCTTCAATCCCTTATAACCTTAAGCAAGTGAATACTTCATTGACCATCTTAATTCAAAAACCAAGAATAAATGCCAAGAATAAATGCCATGGGTTGAGCCACTATCCTATGCAGTATTCCGATACTATGGTGCAACTAAATATTTCCAAGGATTAATCCAGCAAAAGCTTTACTTGGTTAAGCAAAGAAATGTTACTCAAATGATTAAAACTTTTCATAAAACAGTAAAATCCATGGTCCTAACATGGTACGCATACGAACATCGATATACACAAAAAGATTATTTGTAACAGAAGAACTCCATGAATGAAATTAAGAAAAACAAACAGGAACGTATAGGAAACAGCAGTTTTAGATAGATATTCAGAAGCTTTGTACAGGGAAATTCTCTTTGATTAAAATACTCTTTCAATGTACCAAAATGCTTGACATGAACTCTCTTTCCTATAATGATTTTAGCTACCATTTGTGAAAAGCACTCACATTAACTTTATGTCTACAAACAAAAAAGGAAAAAAATTGCAAGATGAAAATTAGCAAAATTCTAAGCATCTTAATGTCCACCTCTGGCTTATCCAGTGGCTCGAAAACTCTGCAGGTTCTACTCACAATGTTACTCCTTTATAGAACATTGATCTTGTTTTCAAGCCAACGAAGAGAATGAAGCTTGCTGTTGCCTAAGTTAACACATCTTATACATAGAGTACATATTTGTTATTTTCCACTTGCTGAAATTCGATTTTTTCTCCAAGCAAAATTTCACCTCAGAAGAAGAGCACAAGCACAATATAAACTAGTTACAGCATAAACTCGTAACAGATAACTGATCTGGGTTTCAACACATACACTACAAATTGAATTAAAATCATATACAGCACTCGGCTTTATAGTCAAAACCTGACAAGTCACGAAACTCAATTTTAAAGTTAAGGTCCTTTAGGATCCATGCCCTGACACTTTGTGGAAAAGAAAGGTTTTCAAAATATGAAAAGGTAGAACATCAATAAATGAAGGATGAAAACAAAGTCAAAATTTTGCTTGCTAGGAGGAAGCCCATAGTAACTAATAAATTTGAAGTTAACATATATCATAAACAAATAAGAATGCACATTCAGCACAACCTGAGAAACCTCAAATGCAGAATCCCCAGCTCCATCTTGCTGGGGTATGAATCCACCATTGTTATATTTCGAGCAAAATCCTCGCTTCCGTTTTCCAGAAGGCATGAAGAAGTCCTGGAATTCTCTCCAATATTAAAACATAAGTTACCTCAGTGGCAACAGTATGTTATTGTTTTGGATGACAAATAAGGGATAGTTTCTGAAAATAAACCTTTAGCATCCAGAACCTTTTGACCATGAACTCTCCTTGAAGCACAAAACTACACAATACAAACAAAAGTTACCTGTGTCAAAGTTTGGTTAGAGATCCCTCTGTCCACCTCATCCCGCCCTTCGACATAAGCTACAAACGCACAACATTTATTGGTTAATGCTCTTCAAAGACAGCAATCACTAAACAACTTGCTAATGTGACATGAGACTTGCCAACATTGACATCAACACTAAGAGGCGGCCTTTGATGCATCCAAGGGGAAGGAGGTTGCTGTTGGAAGACAGAAAGGAAAAGATCAGTCAGCATATCCATAACCAAATAACAGCTCCACATTAGAGCAGCAAGCTTCTGGCCACTAATCTCCCAGGGAAAAGAAGGCGTGCGCGCCCCACACCACACGTGCACTCACACACACGCACTAGCATATGCTAACTAAAGAGGGCTGAAAGATCAAATCAGTGCTTACCATGAAAGGACTGGGTCTCCCAGCTTTTCCATCGGTACTGCCCCCAGCATCACTGACAGGGGTGGGATAATCACTAGATCCAGTAGGAATGTTATACATGGATGAATTGTCCACACTTCCAGGTAAAGGTGTTTGTGCATTTCCGGGTAAAGGTGTCTGCGCACTTCCTGGTAATGGCGTCTGCATGGGTGTTTGCAAAGGTGTCTACAATCCCAAAAACCCACATAAAATATTCTGGCTGACAAAATAACTGAACTCATAAATCAATTCAAAATTCACATACAGCTAACAGACATCAAAACTACCACTGACAATTACTTGAAAATTCAAAAACAACTCAACCAGAACACATTTTACCAATAAAGAGACTGTATAGTATGACAGGAAAGAGATTCCACTGACCCATTTCAAGCTAAGGTTCAGCAATCACAGGGAGATGCTAAAAATTAGTATATCAGCTAAATCACTTCACTAAATTAAGAAGACATGACAACAAAAATGATACAGGGAGCAAGTCGCAATTACTCACAGGAGGGAAGAGTAAATCAGCAGTGGGAGTCTCGTATTCCTCGGTCCCTTCATACGGTACATTGAGGTCGTGTACTGGAGTAATTGGACCACCAGGGATCGGCTGCTTATTACCTAATGACCTCTCTATGGGAGCACATATAACACCTGCTTGCATCATTTTCGCCTCCCAAAGCTAAAATCCCCCATAAAAAATAAACAAAATCAGCAACTTTACAGCTCCCGGTATGAAAATAAATTACAAATCTGAAAGCCCTGGAACTCATAGTAATACCAGATCCAAAAAAAATCACCAATCAGAGGGAAAAAACTAAAAATATCAGTCAAATTTAACCCAAAAACAAGAATAGGGAATGTTGATTACTCCTTGAAGCTCATAGAGGACGTTGTCGCCGGGGGCCCCGTTATTGATGAACTCGTCGCGGACCTTGTTGATGACGTCTTCGATGACGTTGATGTAAACGGAGCTTGTTGTTGCCGTCGTTGTCGACATTCTTCACCTCTCAATTTTTTTATTAAATAATTCAGTTCGACTAATTTTGATAGTATCGAAACCCTAATAGAGATGATTTAAGACACAAATCATAAATAAAAAAATCGATTTGGAAAGGAAACAGGGATTTCTAGGGTTTGGATTTGTGGAGGGAAGAGAGAAGAGGCGGACGACAAAAAAGAATAAAGGGTGGAATATAAATAGGTTTGCATCCGATTTAAGTAGTGGGTCCACGTGTCGAGATCTGCATTGATCTTTATAATTTTTATATTTTACCCGGAAGTGGACACCGTTTGATTTTATTTGTACTCTCGCTCCCTCAGTCTCAATAGCCTACTCTTGTCACCGCCGGCCATGTTGACAATTGATAGGCAGTCGTCATCTCTGCCGGCCATGTTGATCCTTTTAGCTTTTCTATTTTTAGATATCTTCCTTTCAATGCTTTCTTCCCTTTCGTTACAGCAACTTCTAAAAAGGGTATTTTAGTAATTGAAGAAGTGTCGTTTATTAT
>CM063596.1:4108200-4194730 GCA_032356905.1 Salix exigua
ATAGTTTAGTTAATCACAAACCAAATCCCCCAATCACATAACGCATAAACATAAAAATCTGACTTGAAACTTCCTCGTGGATCGACTCCTTGCTTGCTCTATACTATCTTGTGTGTTTTAAGCTAGGTAATTAATTTGTGCGACCGCGACATCGCAAACACGTAGACCGAATTGAACTTTGCCAAAACCACTGTTTCGCTGACATCAGCTTGCACAGGAGGAGAGAGAAATGAGGGGGGGAAATTCAAACGCCCATTGACACGTACCTGAGAACCACATACATACATGCGTGCTGCCCATGTGGAAGAGAGCATGGCGAAACATCGTTCTAGTTGGCGGTTGATCATTTTTGGACGCCGTACGACGTCGCACGCGCCACCTGAAACAAGCGCGCGCGCGGAAATGGACGGTGTGTGTAGGGACGCGCCAACAGTAACTTGGGACGAAAAATAATAAAAAATTGGCTAATTACAGTTTCACATCTCCCACCCTATGTGTTATTTTGTCGTTTTTGAGAGCTAAAACGGTCAATGCACTATGTAAAGAAATATTAAAAAAAGAATCGCGTGGCCGAACCGAGCCGGAATGGCCAATTACCTCTGTGCCCCTGAAACTGGCGGCCTTTTTTTTGTTTTTTTCGAGGGCTAATTTTTGTTAATTCACTGTTCACACTGAA
The DNA here is from genome assembly GCA_032356905.1 of Salix exigua. NCBI lineage: Eukaryota > Viridiplantae > Streptophyta > Magnoliopsida > Malpighiales > Salicaceae > Salix > Salix exigua. Next base: position 4,108,877 of record CM063596.1, read on the forward strand.
AAAAGGAGAACTTATACCTGCGAAGCACCGGGTCAAAGTGCACGTGAACAATGACAATGAGTCACAATGAACAGTAACAATCACTATTCCTTTTCCCGTTTTGTTTTAGATATATGTATGTATTAATAATACTAAATAATAATTTTTTAGGGTACAAATATGTCATTCGACATACACTTAAAAAATCACATGTAAGAAAGTTTTAGTAAATTTATATAAAAATTATTAAAAAATAGTCTTGAATTTGGAAAAGAGAAAACTTTCTCGACAAACGTAAAACTCACCGTTTAGGAAAGACACGGACCAGGACGCAAATCAGACGGAAAAGGATTATGGGCTTGAAGATGGATTGGATAGATACAGACAGACTGACCTGAACCTGAAAATCAGGGGGGTTTCATTTGACATTTGAACGAACGAAGGCAATGAGCTTGTGTTCTTCTGCTTCTCACTTGCGGAAACTGAAAGTATCCAAATCCGCCAACCACCTGCTTTCCCGCGCTTTAACAACCCACAGCCACCCTGAGGAACACAGTAACAGCCGCAACTTCAACGGTAACCAGAGCGCACTAAGCCCACTAGATTCTGATCTCATTGCTGAATTAACGCGACATGGCTCTCTATCTAACCCTCACTTTCTCAACAAAATCGTGTCCTTTTGTGCCAAATCTGGTTCTTTCCATTTGGGAATTCAAATCCACTCAAATATTCTCAAATTTGGTTTTATTTCAAACGTGTATATTTCTAGTGCTGTTGTTGACATGTATGCAAAATGCGGCGAAATTTCAAGTGCACGATTATTGTTTGATCAAATGCCTCAAAGAACTGCTGTTACGTGGAATTCGTTGATTTCTGGGTATTTGGCTGTCAATTGTCCGAAAATAGCCATTGAATTGTTTATCAAGATGTTAAAAGCTGCTATCAATGTGACAGCGTATAGTGTTTCGAGTTGTCTGGCAGGTTGCTCGCAATTAGAAGCCAGAGAAGTCGGGTCTCAGGTTCATGGGCTAATTTTGAAAACTGGATTGGGTTATAATGTTGTCGTGGGAACGGGCTTGGTTGATATGTACTCAAAGTGTGGTGATGTTGATGATTCCAGGCTGGTTTTTGATCTGATGGTGAATAGGAATGTAATTACTTGGACTTCTATGGTTAGTGGGTATTCACTTATTGAAAAACCTGATGAAGCAATGTCTTTGGTTAGAGAAATGGCGCGTCAGGATCTCAGGCCAAATTGTGTAACCTACAACAGCTTGCTAAGTTCATTTTCTGGTCCTAATTGCTTAAGTTATTGCTTGCAAGTTCATTGCTGTATAATTCAATTAGGTTTAGAGTCTAATGTGTATATAGCAGCTACACTGGTCACTGTGTATTCGAAGTGTAGTAGTAGCTTAGAGGACTTCAAGAAGTTGTGCTCAGTTGTTATGACATGTGACCATATAGCTTGGAATGCAGTCATTGCTGGTTACTCTAACTTAGGGCGTCATGAGGAAGCTCTCAGATGTTTCCATGAAATGAAACAGGCTGATATCGATATAGACTCTTACGCGTTAACAAGCATGGTAGGAGCAATTGGGAATAGTTCATTTCTTGAAGAGGGAAAGGCAATGCATGCTCTCATTCACAGAACTGGGTATATTTCACATTTGAATGTTCAGAACGGGCTTGTTTCCATGTATGCGAGATGTGGAGCCATCGGTGATTCGAAGAGGGTCTTTTGGTTCATGGAGGAACATGATGTGATCTCATGGAATGCACTTCTAACAGCATTTGCTCATCATGGATATGGCAGAGAGGCTGTGGAATTGTTTGAACAAATGAGAAAAACTGAAATCAAGCCGAATAGTTCTACCTTCCTTGCTGTGTTGTGTGCTTGTAGCCATGTTGGTTTTGTGGACAAGGGAATTGAGTATTTTGACTTGATGAAAAGTGATATTTTGCTTGAACCCCTTAAAGTAGAGCATTATGCCAGTCTTGTAGATACTTTTGGTCGAGCTGGGTATCTTAATGAGGCGGAAACCTTCATTAATAGCATGCCTATAGCACCAGCGCCCTCAGTCTATAAAGCTCTTCTTAGTGCTAGTCTGGTTCATGGAAATAGAGAGATTGCTGCACGTTCTGCAAAAAAGCTTTTAGAGCTCTGGCCTAATGATCCAGCGACATATGTACTGCTATCCAGTGTATTGACTATGGAGGGTAATTGGGACAGTGCAGCAGATTTACGGAAACTGATGTGTGATAGAGGGCTAAGGAAGAAGCCTGGTTATAGTTGGACTTGAGAGAACAGATGTCTAGCTCTTTTTTTTGCAATATCCAGCCCAGTGTCATTGCAGCAGAATAGTAGCTGATTTTGAACAGTCATTGTCTGGCAGTGGCTGACAGAACAACTCCGGTTTGCTTTTAGCATACAGGAGGGATCAGATATTTGGGTGAGAAAAACTGGCAAGAAATTTTCCATAAAACTGCATTTTAAATCCCTTTGTGTATCTTCTTTACTATATTATTGAGAATGCATAATGGACTTTGCAAATGTGCTATCATAATTGGCTTAGATTATTGTACGTGGCAGGATATAACGATGAATTTACTTTTGACAGTTCTCAAATCAACTGTCTGCAAGAATGAGTCAAGGCTACAGATTTCAAGTCTATAATCTTTGGATCCAGCCTCACAGAAGAGCGCGGATGGGTAAGTGTGCATGCTGAGCTATGTAAATGGGAAGAAGAAATAACATGATGCACTGCTGGTGAACCAAACTGCTAGCCACTAGCCTGTTGTGCTCTACGATTTGCGCTCCATAAGAGTAGAGGCAGAACCATGAAATGCGGTGTGTCCCATGAATTACTAAAATAGCCAAGGCGGGCACTTGACCTTTTGGCAGGGTGCGAGCCATCCCCAACCCCCCCCGACATCCTTCTCTCTCTCTTTTTTTTTCAGAAGTTATTTTGATCCCATATGTCCAAGGTTTATTTCAATATTGCCCCCTCCAGAAGTTTGCTTATCTATCACCTTCGGCCTTTAATTTTTCTCACGTTGCCCCCCTCATTTACTTTACTCCATCTCTGCCACTGAAGACAGTCATCGTTTGTCCACCACCAGTGAGATCCAAATACTCAATGCATCAAGGAGCTAAAATATCATATGGGAACATCCAGAGATTCTCGAGAAGGGAGCAAAGGAAAGAACAGTCTCATAGTTGAATCACTAACTTATTCCCTAAAAATATTAGATTGTAATAAGATTTCATCATTATTTTTTGTTCATTATGCTTTTCTTCGCTCTTTCAGTAGTTCGGTTTGGCTGTCCCCCTCAATCTTTAGCTTTTGGTACAAGGAAATTTTACGAGGGTCATACATTTTAATGTGATGTTAAATTTTCGTTTTTTCGTTTATTTACAATAACATTTTTTCCTGGACAAAACTAGTGATGGAACGTCACAATGTAGTTCCACCAGACCCCGAGTGTTTTGAGAAGAACCTCCATTAAAATATAGATTTGGTTGTGATTTTTCTTTTCCTTATAGATGCTTTGGGCTTATTTGAAGTGGATTTGATATGAGAGAAGTCGTCACTGTGAAGCATTTACATGTTCATAAATTTTGTATATCTTCACGCTTTGGCTATTTATTTGGATTTGATGCTCATGCTCTCAAGGTTTTCTTATAACCAAAGTTTGTATGTTTGAGACCATGTAGTTATTTTTCAGAATTGAGACAAAGCAGGAGCAGCTAAATTGATGGCGATATTCGGGGTTAGGATGGTTGTCGCCTTCTGTATCTGCAGGCTTAGTCAACTTGCTATTTCAGGAGGTGACTTTTTGTGACAAGCAATTGCAATCAATTAAGCTGCATTATCTTATTGCCACGTGTAAAACTGGAGCCCACAAGTATACCTTTTACCACAGATGACATGCGGCTCTTGTTTACTGCCTGTGCAAGAACTCCGGGAGAGAGATGCATGGGCATCCCCGTTCTCTTAAATTTCCCCTTTGTGATAAGAGATGCAGAGCAGAGGATGGGCAGCAAGGGAGAAACGCAATGCTGAATGAATTCATGGCACACCCTCAATCACGTACTGGAGCAATGGCTCCAATTGCTGTCAGGCACAGACATGGAAACGGTCCTAGAACTCCAATTAGCCCAACTGTGGAAGACCTTCTACGAGGTAATTGCATAAACTCTAATATAATCATCCATGATAGAAGAAAGGGTTATCGGTTCTTGTTTCTCCAAGGAGGCCTGAACTCGAGTGTAATAGGAAATGGGAATAACAAGTGGTTGAGCAATTGCTTATCGGCAGCTTAAGAATATTATAGGATTTGTTTGTGTTCAGTTCACACATCAACGCTTTCTTTTTCAGATTTTGAGAATTGATAACAAATGTGTTTTAATTTAGCTTTCAACGTAATTTGTTCTTGAAAAATAAATGAATTTAATTGATACCAAGTCTTGAAAATTCATGTTCCTGTCACTTCTGACCTACAAGGCTTGCAAAAACAGCTGAAGAAGTATCCAGGTGGTCACCACAATCCTCACCAACTTTTCGGAAGGACCATGACCTGGAGCATGATCAATCCCCCAATCACAAGAAATCTGTTATTGCCAAAGTGAAGGAGAGGGCGAAGAAATGGCGAAGCAATCTCATCAAAAAGAAGCACAGTGATGACAGCAACACCACTCCTTCATGGGGTGTTAGCCTGGATGATGATGAAGATGAAGAAGATCCTGAATATCTTGGAGCTCCAAGTAACTTCAATCATAGTCTTATTCTTCGTATAATAGGAACACATAAAATCTTAAGAGAAGAATTTATCTGGAATATTTGCCTAAATTAATGTGCATTTAATTAACTCGTCTACATGATCTCTCAGTGTACGAATCAGAGATGGCTCCTGAGGGGTACAAGGAGGCAGCTAGACAGCATCCAAGAGCAGTTCCTGTGATACCAGAGAAGCATGTTTTGCCAGGTAGTGTGATCTGTGCAGCTGAAGACAAGCCAGTAACTGAAACTATGTCAGAGAAGCTGGCACCGGCATACGCCACAGTTTCTGATGCCACCCATGCCTTAATTTCCAAGATTCAAAGCCTTACTATTTCAACCCCTGAAGCACCAGATGCAGCATTATCATCTGTAGCAGTACCAACCAAAGTAGCACCAGACCAAGTTGCATCAGATCCAGCCCCAGCCCCAACAGATGCAGCATCTGGTTACCATTTCATAACTGGAGAGCAAAACTGGGACAAGGGAGTTTCAGTGAAGGAGTATATCATGCACAAATTCGAGCCAGGGGAAGATGACAGAGCACTTTCTCAAGTGATATCTCAAGCAATAAGTCCAAGGAAAGCTGCTGGTGATGTGAGTATGGTGGATAAGGTGAAAGATGCCGTAAACTCTCTTCTTCGGGGCTCAGAGTCCTCCCAACCTACAGTTTACCATTCAGCTAAGAACTCATCTTCAAATATTCCCATATCATTCGATGCTCATGAAGGTAACTTAAGTTTTTCCTCATTCTCTAGTAGCGCAATTAATTAGAAATACTTTGCAACATGATTGTATCATATTTACCACTGTTAAAGGGCTGTCCTGACCTGCTATTAGGGCTAAAATCTGTAGTATAATTTGTTGACAAGTACATCAGGAATAACTCCGTTTGCTCATGGGATATCTTGTCATGCAGTTGCTGAGGAAGAAAACCATGGAAGAATACTTCAAGCCAACTGAATGGGGAATTCGATAGTACCAAATTCTATATATGATAATAAGCAGTTTGCCAATGATGGTGGCAATAATTGATTAGAATTAGCGATAAGTAATCAGAGGTTGTATTTTGTGGATCCCTGCACTGAATGTAACATTTCTTCCTATTCCTCATCTGAAACTAATTCAATCATCAGAGTGGTAGCATAATCAGCGATGTTTTATCACCTGATGGGATTTGTCTAATGGCTCATGACTTTTGAGCAGCAGGTGAGCTTAATATCAGTGGCAGAGTGGATGGAATGGAATTCTGGGAATCACGAGGAATTAGCTATTTTCTTTTACTAATGTTTTATGAGCATCACTTAACTGATCTCTGTCGATCGTAAGGTGCGTTTTGCCATATTCTTTTTTGACTGCGAATGCTATACACAGGGAGAGAGGACAAAGTAACAAAATGCTGTTAAATCAAGATTATGAGCTCATTAATGCTGATAATTACTTGATAGCAGATATTCAAAAAAGGACATCATGGTGGTGGGGCTAAGATTCGATCTTTCTGGCAGGAAGATTAGTGACATGCAATTGTTTTTCATTATGAGCAGAAAAACTATAGGTTTGAAGTGATTGAGGTTTAAAAATTATAGTTTTATACAAGGTATTTTTAGCTGTGGTTTATAACTAAAATTGAAGTATTTAATTAAAACTATGGATGAATTTGAGTTTAATGAAATACAGTTTTGTATGTTTGGTTACCGTGTTTTTTTTTTTATATTGCTGATAATTTTTGAAATTACTTTAAAAGACACACACACACTATATATATATATATATATATATATATATATATATATATATTATTTTTTAAATATTATAGATTTAATTATTATAATAATAAAATATAATTAATAATTCAAGTAAATTAAATACTTGTTTTTATTCTCCCATCAAATTACTAGCAATTTTATTAGGAACTAAATCCATACCTGAAAATCTTTGTGATCTCTGACTATTTGACTGAGGAAAAAATTTGATAAAATTTGATCGAGGATTCGATAAAATTTCATCAGAACAAACATATGGTAAAATTCCATAAGTGAGGGCTACGATTGGATCAATCTGGCAGGAAGATTAGTGACCTGCGCTTGTTTTTCATTATACACAGAAAAACTAAGAGTCTTAGCTGATGGTGAACTGATACGAAAAGTACCTTAAATGACCACCAAAACCTGAGAACTGCGTGCTAATCCCTGGAAAAAAAATACGAAAACCACGTTGCTTTTGATCGCAGTCACGTGTCCTTCCTGGATAGTAGTTTCAACTTCTATTACAGCTCTGTAAGTAAAGACCACCAGGGCTGGGATCAGTTATCATGAATGTTCCCGTGGTTTTGTAATGGCCAACTGTTAGAAATCAAGAGTGTATTTCTCTTTTTAATTCAGTACAATTTGTTACACTTCTAAAGTTGTATTTATAGACAATTCCTACAAAATAAACAAACTTAGTGTGACAGCTCAATCTTTACTTTACAACTATCTTTCAACTGAGTTATATAAAAAATTCTATTGTACCAACTCCATTTAGCCTTTACAACTGGTTCTCAACACTCCCCCTCAAGTTGGAGCATAGATATTTATCATGCCCAACTTGTTGATTGCACCGTGAAATGTTTTTCCTGAAACTGCTTTTGTGAGAACATCAGCCAACTGGTCTTCTGACCTTACAAACGGAAATTGTATGATTTTCCGATCGAGGTTTTCTTTAATAAAATGTCGGTCAACTTCAACATGTTTTGTACGATCATGTTGTACAGGGTTGTGTGCAATTTCGATAGCTGCTTTATTATCGCAGTATAAACTCATGGATGACTTGTAATTAACCCCCAATTCCTGTAACACATGCTTTATCCATAATAACTCGCACACACCATGGGCCATACCTCGGTATTCTGCCTCCGCACTTGATCTGGCGACCACTATCTGTTTCTTGCTTCTCCATGTCACAAGATTACCTTCTACAAAGGTAAAATATCCTGACGTTGATCTTCTATCTGTCTGATCTCCTGCCCAATCTGAGTCTGTATATCCTTTAATTTCACGAACTTCATTTTTTGAAAATAATATTCCTCTTCCTGGTGCACTCTTCAAATATCTTAGAATTCGATATACTGCTTCCATATGTTCTTCTCCTGGTGAGTGCATGAATTGACTCACCACACTGACTGCAAATGCTATATCCGGTCTTGTATGTGATAAGTATATCGGTTTTCCAACTAACCGCTGGTACCGTCCTTTATCTCGCTAACTCTTGCTTCTCCGACTCTCTCGACTTGTGGTTCATCTCCATTGGTGTATCAGCTGGTTTACATGCCAGACATTCGGTTTACGTTAATAAATCTAACACATACTTTCGTTGTGACAGACAAATCCCAGTTTTTGACCTTGAAACTTCAATTCCCAAGAAATACTTCAGTTGTCCCAGATCTTTCATTTCAAATTTCGAGGCAAGAAATCGTTGTAGCGATTTTCTTTCTTCTAGATCATCTCCTGTTAGGACCATGTCATCCACATACACTATTAATGTTGTAGTCTTCCCTTCCCTGTGTTTTATGAACAAAGTATGATCGGAGTTACTTTGTTTATAACCAAATTCCTTCATTGTGGAGGAGAATCTTCCAAACCAAGCACGGGGTGATTGTTTTAAACCATATACTGCCTTCTTTAACTTGCATACCTTGCTTGTACTTGGGAATTTACTTGTAGCTCCCGGTGGTAAATCCATGTAGACTTCTTCTTCAAGATCTCCATTGAGAAAGGCATTCTTGACATCAAATTGTTGTAATGCCCAGTCTCGGTTTACTGCCAGAGCTATAAGGATGCGAATGGTGTTGATCTTTGCGATCGGGGCAAAGGTCTCTCGATAGTCTATTCCATATTTACGTGTATATCCTTTTGCTACTAACCTTGCTTTGTACTGCTCTATGCTTGCCATCTCGCCTTTAGTTTAACAAGTGAAGACCCATTTGCATCCAACAGTCTTTTTCCTTTGGGTAGTGGACACAACTCCCACGTGTTATTCTTTTGGAGTGCTTGCAGCTTCTTCATTTATTGCCACCATCCACTTTGGATCTGCTAATGCATCCTGTACATTACTAGGAATAGATACGATAGATAATTGATTAACGATTAATGCATGCGAACTCGACAATCTATGGGAAGAGACATAATCACTAATTGGGTATTTAGTCTTATTTTTCGGATCCGGTTCATATTGTTTTTCGGACTCCTCTATTTGACCTTAGGGATATTTATTTACTCTATTTTCAATAATAACAGGATTTTCGTTATTAAAAATAGGAAGGACGGGATTTTGATTTACCCGGGAAGGACATTCAGGTTGATTCTTCGGTTAATGGTGTAGACATTTGCAACTCGATGATAAAGGGGGTTATTGCTCGGAGATTCCGATCAATGCAAGGTTCCAACTCTTCATTGGTGCAAGGAGCTACAATATTTTCCCTTAAGTCGTCAGAATAATTCTCAAACCTAACTCCATATTCCCCATATTCCTCTACTTCGAACTGATCATCATTCTCTTCAATGGTTCTCTCCCCCTGAAGAGATGACGCAGAAGCTCCCCCGGAGTAATAGGGTTCCGTTTCATGAAAAGAGGTATCCAAGGTCACATGTAACTTTGGGTGTAGAGGATCATAACACCGGTACCCTTTCTGAAATTCGGAGTACCCAATAAAAAAACACTTTTTCGCACACGGTCCGGTTTATTCCTCAGGACCTTAGGAATGTACACATAGACTGTACATCCAAAAATGCGTGGTTCGAGGTTCGGTAAATGAGGGATGGAAAGTAAGGATTCCATTTTTTGTTGAGGAGTATGAAAATGGATAGCACGAGATGGTGTGCGATTGATCAAGTAAGCTGCCGATTTTACTGCTTCACCCCAATAAAACTTGGGCATATTCATGCCAAAAAGTGAGGCACGGACGACTTCCATAATCTGTCTATTTTTCCGCTCGGCTAGACCATTTTGCTGTGGAGTGTAGGTGCATGAAGTTTGGTGTCGAATTCCATGGTTGCCCAAGAATGTATTTAGAAGTTTATCCATAAACTCTGTACCATTATCTGATTGCAGTGTACGAATCGGCTTCTGATATTGGGTCAGCACCATTTTATGAAATTCTTGAAAAGCTGTACTTACATCACTCTTATGCTGAAGGAGAGAAATCCACGTCATTCGAGTACACTCATCAATAAATGTGACAAAATAGCGAGCACGTGAAATTGATGGGACCTTTGCAGGACCCCAAACATCAGAATGAATAATTGCAAAAGGCTCTGTGCTTTTATTCAAACTTGGAAAATAAGGGATACGGTGGCTTTTGGCCAGTTCACAAATTTCACATTTGAACTCGAAATGACTGATATTTGAGAACAGAAGTGGTTTTAGTTTCTTAAGATACCCAAAAGATAGATGTCCGAGTCGCCGATGCCATAACCAGACGAGTGCTTCAGCTTTGTCCGTACAGTGTGCTTGATGTGTCTGACTGATTTTTTCCCCCCCTTTTTCGGTTAACTCCAGATAATAAAGATTATCTCGTCTAACACCATAACCAAGAATCTTCCGGGTCAGAATGTCCTGAAACACACAAAAGAAAGGCCAAAATGTTACAGTGCATGAAAGGGTAGAGGTAATTTGGCTAACCGACAGGAGGTTGTATTCGAGTGATGGGACAACAAGAACGGTATCCAGGGTGAGAGATTCATTCAAGAATACGGATCCTGCTCCAGTAATTTGAGAGGTACTGCCATTAGCGGTACAAATAATTTGCTGGGAGGAAGGTTTGGAGGAATTTAAGTTACCAGGGTCTTTAGTCATATGTTCGGATGCACCTGTATCAATAATCCAAGAACTATTCTTAGTAATAACAGAGAGTGCAGAAGTTTTACCAATTATACCTGGATGAGCCACAGTCGCTGTGGGTGGTGTCGGACCTGATTCCGCCAGATGGACCCGAGGTTTCCGGATAATTTTCCGTGGTTTTTTCGTAAAATCCCACCAGTCCGGGTAGCCAATAATTTCAAAACACCTTTGTTTTGAATGTCCCTTTTCACCGCAATGAGAACAAATCAGTCCACCAGTATTTTTGTATTTTTGGTCAACCCGGTCAACGCGGTCAACCCGGTCAACCCGGTCAACTCGGGCAGCCAAAAACCGGGCAGTGCGGTCAGCTATAAAAGGGCTGATTTTTTGCCCTAAATCGTCTTCTCCCCGAGCAGCCCTCTGTCCCTGCCTCTCCTTCCCCGTTTCTTCACCGATCGGCCGATGGTACCTCGTTACCATCGCCGATTGCTCGGGAAAACCAGGGGGGCTGCCTTGTCCGGCCATGGCTATCTTTTGAGAGTGTTCTCGCCGAACACAGGCGTACGCTCCCTCAAGGTCGAGCTGGGGGTCCTTTCGAAGGATCTCCCCTCGGATCTGCTCAAACCCAGGGTCCAGACCACTGAGGAAGATATGGACCCTGAGTTGAGCCATGGCCGAGTGGTGGTGAATGACGCCGTCGACTGTCTTCGCCTGAGATGCAGTCCGGCCGTCAATTTCTTGGAAGATGGCGACGAGTTCAGTGTAATAACTGGACAGTGGTCGTCCATTCTGACGAGTGTTAAACGAGCGTTGATTAAGCTCGAAGAGGCGGGTTGCATCGGAGCCGTCGTAGAAGGTTCGTCCGACGGCATCCCAGATCTCCTTGGCCGTCGGGAGGCAGATGAACCTCTCCATCAAGGACGGGGTCATCGAGTCAATCAACCAACATTTGACTCGATGATTCTCTGTAATCCACGATTCCAGTCGTGGGTCGCCGGGTTCTGGTTGCACAGTGTCTCCGGTAAGGTATCCCAGTTTGTTTCGAGCTCCGATTCTCATTTCTATGAGTTTTGACCATAACCTGAAATTTGTTTCATTCAGGATTATGCTCGAGGTGAATGCCGAGTTGTCTGAGGATGGATTCAGTGAGGTTAGTTCCATTTCGTCCCTCTTGTTTTCCTTTTTTTTTTTGTTTTGTTTGTGTTGTGATGTGTGAAATCGGGGTCTGTAATGTGAAGATTGATTGTTGTTGGGTTTGAAATCTGGCGTTGATTTGTGTGTTTAGGCTAGGGTTCTTGAGAAAAAAAAACAGTAGAGGTTGATGGTGTTCGGTTGCTAGGAAAAAGATTGGATTTCTGGGGAAAATTTTAAGTGTTTGATGGCTGGGAAAATATGAGTTTCTGGGAAAATTTTGTAGTGTTTGGTTTCGAGAAAAATACAGAGAACAGAACTGTGGTTTTTTTATCAGCTTCGAAAAAAAAATTGAATTCGGATGAGAAATCAAGAAATTTGCTCTGATACCATGTTAGAAATCAAGAGTGTATTTCTCTTTTTAATTCAGTACAATTTGTTACACTTCTAAAGTTGTATTTATAGGCAATTCCTACAAAATAAACAAACTTAGTGTGACAGCTCAATCTTTACTTTACAACTATCTTTCAACTGAGTTATATAAAAAATTCTATTGTACCAACTCCATTTAGCCTTTACAACTGGTTCTCAACACCAACCTATTTTTGCTCGATTTAAAGCTGTTGACGATGCTTCGAACAGCATTTCTCGTAAAAGAACTCACCAAACCCGACAGGTTACTGGTTGTAGTATCTTTAGGAATCAGGGGTGACATCAGACTAAAAAGTATTTCAAGCATGTCATTGAATTTATTATTGAAACTTGGAAGGGAGGAGCAAATGTCAATATTATCTGGTCATTGCTACTTTATTTACTTGTGTATTTTATGTGGACAAGTCAAAGATTTTTATTGAAAAGAAATCCCCTGAATTTGTCTACTACTATTTGTCATGAGACTTCAAAGCATCTGATGCCTGCATTTGTAGAAACTTGAACAAAATGGGAGGAACATCAGGTTACATTTTTGGCATCAGGCTGCCAAAATCTATTTCATACCACATCTTGTTTTCCAAGACAAAATATATGCTGTTCTACTCGTGTTAAGAAACGAACCGCCTTTGCTACTAGTCTGTGATCGACAAATTGCAAACTCACACTGATACTTCTGTCCCTTAATTCGTCAGAACAAAGCCTAAGCACTGAATGCCAATTCCATGTAATTGAAGTATAATAATTCACGTAGTTAAGATATTCTTATTGTTCTTCCTTGAATAACATGTATATATTTTTTTGTTGCTCTAGAATTGTCTTTATGTGGGACTTATAGAGCCAATTAGCAGTCGCAAGCTGTTTCTTACTTCACTCACGCGATGTTTTATATTGTCATTGCTTTCCTCAAAGTCCAAGTTGTTGACGTAGCATCTGCGCAAAGCATGTCGATGTTTTGGCTGAAGGATTCGAATGTAAATGCAGCGAAGGCTACAGGTTCACGCCGCAGAAGTTTTTAAAAGGATGAATAAGCAAACATCTCCTTCTGTCTCTAATTTTTCTCAATGGAAGCCTTACTTCGATCACTCCATTTTCTGCTAGCTCTTTTCATATCCTTAAAACACTTGGCTTTGGCTCAAGAGATGCACCAATTCATCTACCATGGCTTCACGGGAGCCAACCTGAGCCTCAACGGGATGGCAAGTGTTCACCCCAATGGCTTGTTGGAACTGACAAACACTTCAAAGCAGCAGATTGGCCATGCTTTCTTCCCATTCCCCTTCCATTTCGAATCATCTTTCTCCAATAACTCTAGGTCCCTTTCATTTTCTACAAACTTTGTGTTTGCCATGGTTCCCGAGACGCCTACGCGTGGTGGACATGGCATTGCGTTCACTATTTCTCCATCTACAGAGTTCAAGGGTGCCACTGCCACTCAATATCTTGGACTCTTTAATTCCACCACAGTCGGTTTATCTTCAAATCACCTGCTTGCCATTGAACTTGATGCTGTGAGAAGCCCTGAATTTAGAGATATCGGAGACAATCATGTTGGGATAGATGTCAACAATTTGACATCCATTCAATCTGCACCAGCATCATACTTTTCAGAACATGAACGGGGAAATGAAACCCTGCAGCTCACAAGTGGGGATCCAATGCAAGTGTGGATAGACTACGATGAAATGGAGAAGCTACTCAACGTAACACTAGCTCCTGCAAGTGTCATAAAACCTCAAAAGCCTCTCTTGTCAACACCTATTAATCTTTCTCTAGTTGTTTTGGAGTCTATGTACGTTGGTTTCTCTTCATCCACTGGTTCTGTATCCAGTCATCACTATATTCTTGGATGGAGCTTCAACAAAAGTGGGCAGGCACAGAGCATAGAAATTTCAAAGCTTCCTTCACTTCCTCGTGAAAAAAGCTCAGCTAACAAACCAGATTTACGAATTATGATCCCATTTGTAACAGTATCTTTTTTAGTCATAGCATGTTTCGCAACCACGTACCTTATGAGGAAGAGATATGAAGAGGTACACGAGGATTGGGAGCAGCAATATGGTCCTCAAAGGTTTCGTTACAAGGATCTCTACAAAGCAACTAAAGGTTTCAAAGACAAAGGACTCCTTGGATATGGAGGTTTTGGAAGGGTTTACAGAGGAGAATTACGTTCTTCCAAGTTGGAAATTCCAGTTAAGAAGATCTCTCATGATTCGAACCAGGGAATGAAGGAATTTGTAGCTGAAATTGTCACCATGGGGAGGCTAAGGCATAGGAACTTAGTACAGCTCTTAGGCTACTGTCGGCGGAAAGGAGAGCTTCTCTTGGTCTATGATTATATGCCTAACGGAAGCCTCGACAGGTTCCTATTTTGCAAGGAAAAAACAAACCTCAACTGGGCGCAGCGATATCAAATCATCAGGGGAGTAGGATCTGCTCTTGTTTATCTCCATGAAGAGTGGGAACAAGTCGTCCTGCATAGAGATGTTAAAGCTAGCAACGTTCTATTAGACGCCGATCTTAACGGACGGCTAGGAGATTTCGGGCTTGCTATGTTTCATGACCATGGATCAACTCCCCATACAACCAATGTCGTAGGAACAATTGGATATCTTGCACCAGAGATTACTAGAACTGGAAAGTCAACTACCTGCAGCGATGTTTTTTCTTTTGGGACATTTATGCTCGAAGTAGCTTGTGGAAGGAGGCCTGTAGAGTCAGAAAGACCACCTGAGGAGGTTGTTCTGGTTGAATGGGTGTTTGAATGCTGGAAAAGAGGAGCCATTCTCGGTACAGCTGATCCCAGATTGGAAGGTAACTATGTGGAGGAAGAAATGGAGTTGATTTTGAAGCTAGGCCTGCTTTGCACACATGGAACTCCAGCAGCTAGACCTAGCATGAGGCAAGGGATGCAATATTTGGATGGAAATGCTACTTTGCCTGATCTACCACTGCACGATGCAGGAACTGGTTTAGTTCCAGCTAGCAATGAAGCATCTAGAGATCATGTTTTAACCATCCCTACATCACCCGATGATATTTCTTCCTATTCCTTGTCGGACTCTGAATCAATCCTCGGTGGTCGTTGAACCAGCAACGCTTCATGGAGGGTTTATAACGTAACTATGTACATTAAGACTTGTTCATTGTGAAATATTGAGGAAGGGTGCCACCGAATTTTGAATATTGTAGCGTTTGTACAATTTCTTTCCGACCACTTGTATTTTCTTTTACTCTGTTTCTGCATCGGTAAGACTTTAGTATAACATGTTAGGAAGGTAATTGGCTGGTAAAGATGCAATGCATGATCAGCTAGATAATCAAGCTACGAGCTCGTATAAAGTTTCCTCCAGCAGGATCAAACTTTAGGATATGTTTTAACAATCCCTATATCACCTTTAAAGCATGTTAATGAAGGGTGTTTGCAGATTAAATTTGTATTCATCTGAAATTTATTATTCTAAAGATATTAATATTCCATCTTAAAGTAATTATGGTGATGAATTTGTTTATTAAATTTGGATAATCAGAAAGCCAACGTTTCTTAAAATTTGACTAGCCTTAAACATTAGAATTGTTTATAAATTTAGAACATAGCTAGACAGAGTACATGCAATTAATACGTTGCAGTCACAGTTAAACAATTTTTATACTGGATTGAAATAATTAATATGTTTTGCTAATTCAAAAATAAAATATAATATCTATACATGCGAGACTTGATATAATAAAACTATCAACTCATCCTATTATAACAAAAACAATATCAAATTCTTTACATCTAAAACTATCATTACCGCTAAAACAATAAAAATTATTACTTATAAATGTATGAAAATGATATTTAAAAAAAATTATCTTTGATATCAATACATGAAAATATCTCAAAAACACAAAAACAAATAATTTTAAATAAAAAAACAAATTTTAATGCATTAAAAATAAAAGTTTAATTTAAAATTTAAAATAAAAACATTTTTGAAACATACCAAACAAAGCCTTAATAACTATTTTTATTAGAATGATAACCAAAAAGATGGACTGGTCTTACGTACGTTCACACTATTAGATCAGGAGAAGGATCACAAACATGCATTGTTCGGAAGAAAAGGGAACTGCTGGCGACTTTTATAAATGTAGTTCATCATTATCAATATTTCTGCTAATTTAACCGGAGCGGTATACAAGATGTAGAGTATTCCGGTGGCAATCACCGGAACAGACACAGATCATCCACGTTATTTAATTTCCCCAGCTGATTAATATTTCAGCATCTAATTGCTAGTAATTTTACGACCCAACTCAGCATGCAGACATAAATCTGTAAGACTCGGCATCATTTTATATATAAGTTCAAGGGCACTTGGGTTTGCCCTTTGAGTTCTTCATGTCCCTATAGCAAGGGCACTCGTCTTTGTTCCCATAAGTCCCAGATGGAACGCACTTGCATTTTTCGCAGCAAATTCCACAGTATTTCAAGCACCGGTCTTTAACTCCTGCTTTGGAGCACCTCACCTGGCACTTTGAGTCACAGAATCCTATTTTGTAACACCACACACCATAAATTAACAGTTAGTTTTACTAAATATGTATTAGAAACAAAACAAGGATGCAAAAGGACAATTCCAACTTGTATAACTATACCCGAGCCAGCCATTGTGACCTCAAACAAAGAGGAACTGATCAAAATAAGGCACGCAAGAACAACAACTGCAAAACCTGGCTTCATTTTTTGTCACCTGTGTGGGGCTTGTATACGAGATTTTCCCTGGGAGAAGTTGATATGAAAGAGCTTGGGGATAATATAGGGTATTTACAGGGCCAAATAAGGGTAGGTGAGAGGTCAGGAAAGTGCTTAATTCTATAGAAGTTCTTTTTTTTAAATAAAATATTACAGACTGTCATGGAGTTTTGGTGAAGGAATCATCCTGGGTGGATTTATGCTTTCCACTTTCCAGTATCTTTAAAGTAATGTCTGGCGCCAGATTGGCCTCAATTATTTTGTTCTAGTGTGATCACAGATGGTTTGCCATTTACATAATACTAGGTTTTGATTTTGAGTTAAAATATATCATGTTTTGAATTCGAGTAAGAATATACACTCCTTGCAAGATTCTGAAACAATAAAAATTTTACTCGTTCACCCAAGTCTATAAAATATGCTTTCCGGATATTCTCGCCTTAAAAAAAAAGTAACGTCAGGCATATCACCATGATGATCAATCTCATTACACATGCTGCAGCAAAGACTGAAGGGCTTCCTTGTTTTCCAGTAACCGCTTTGCTTTAGTGGCATCCATCCATTTCTGCATCTTTCTTGCTGACTACTGCACTCCATCGAGCTAGCTTATACATTGCCAAGATATTATGTGTGGCCTGTACTGAGTGGTTGTCATCGTTTGACTTCAAGTTTCATCCAAGAAAAAAACAAGCTTCAGTCATTAAAGCGAGTTATCAAGAGTGCCGCAATTTTTATTTTATTGTTTTGAATTTGTTTTATTTTAAAAAATATAATTGGTGTTTTTTAGTATTTTTTTAATGATTTTGATGTGTTATTTAAAATATAATGTTTTTGTTAACTTAACATTTCTGTTATCTGCTAACAAGAATCCCCAGAAATCAGGGATTGATGATCCCTAGAGCTAGGGAATGATTCATTTCTTTTGTATGATTCACGGCTAATTAGCATTGCCGTTATTTTCTTTTAATGATTGTATGACTATTTATAGTCCTCTTAACAATGAATAAAACAGTTCTTATTTATGGAAATCTAAGACTTAATATTTGGTATCAGAGCCAAAACTATTTTTTAATTTCTATAGCCGCAACTAAAGATGACAAGTGAGGGCAGTTTTGTGCAACCAACAATCCCATGATTTGTGGGGGCACTATGACCATTGGAGCATGCAGATGGAGAATTTCCTTCGCCCCAAGGAATACTAGCACGCAGTTGAAGCTGGAGTATCTGTTGAAGAAGGAGATGTTGCTCTCTCGAATGAACAACAAAAGGCCATGGCAGATAAAACATTGAAAGACTTACAAGCAAAGAACTATCTCTTTCAAGCCATTGATTGATCAATCCTTGAGACTATCTTAGACAAGGAAACTTCGAAGTGAACCTGGCACTTCATAAGTATTTTGAGATCCTTCACATGAAAGATAGTGAGACCATCTCTGATTACTTTGCTCGTACTCATACTATCACAAATAAGTTGAGATTTCTTGGTGAAAAAATGAGTGATGTTACTGTTATAGAAAAGATCTTGCGATCTATGATCTCAAAGTTTGATTATGTAGTTTGCTCTATTGAGGAATCCAAAGATCTGGACACCATGTCCATTGATGAATTACAAAGTAGCTTATTAGTTCATGAGAAACGTATTCACAACCATGTAGTGGAAGAGAAGGCATTGAATATCACCTACAATAATAGTGGCAATAAGTACAATAGGAGCAGCTGCTATCAAGGAAGGGGACGTGACCGTGGGCGACAAGGATTTGACAAAACCCTTGTTGAATGTTTTTACTGTCATGATCTTGGTCACTTTCAGTATGAGTGCCTAAAGAAGAGTATAGAAAGAGAGGGACAAGCTCACTATGTGGAAACTAACAAGTCATTATTGCTTATGGCATATGTTGTCAGTGTAGGAAAAATGGAGAGACAAATTCAAGAGATAATGAGCTAGACAAGGAGACACCTACTGCCATTAACGTGGAAGATTACACACCCGAAGAACTATTTCTAATGGATCACATAGAGAAGGCACAAGATGAAACGACATGGTTCTTAGATTTAGGATGCAGTAATCACATGTCTAGGCACAAAGATTTCTTTCTTGAATTTGATGAAAGCTTTATCAAGATAGTCAACCTTGGGGATAATTCCAGCTTCAAGTTAACAATATACCATAGATGTTATCAGAGATATTTTACATTCCTAATCTAAAGAATAATCTATTAAGCATTAGTCAATTGTAGGAGAGGGGGTTTACCATCTTATTACAGAATAATAAGTACCTTATCATTGAAATCACCATGAGTCTTAACAGGATGTTTATCCTTATTGTAAAGGTTCAAATTCATGATCAACATTGTTTACTAACTCCAGCACAAAGCATGGACAACCTGTGACATTGCAGGTACAACCATCTGAGTTTTAATGGACTGAAAACTCTGTAACAGAGCAAATGGTTCATGGATTACCAAACCTAAAATGGACCAATCCATTATGTGAAGATTGTGTGCTTGAGCAAACAACACAAAAATACATATACACAAGAGAGTATGTGGCGAGCTTCTCGACCTCTTCAACTCCTACATGTTGACATTTGCGCACCAATTTCACCCATCTCTAATAGTCATCAAAGTTAACTCCTAACCTTTATTGATGATTTTAGTAGGAAACTATGGGTTAGCTTCTTGACAGAAAAATCAAGTTCCTTTAAACAATTTCAACTATTCAAAACAAAAGTTGAAAAGGAAATGATAATAGCATCAAAAGTTTACACACTAATAGAGAGGGAGAATTCACATCAAAGGAATTCAATGAATTCTGTGCAATCTCTAGAATCCATCAACAACTCACAGTAGCCTACACTCCTCGGCAAAATGAGGTGGTTGAAAGGAAAAATCACGCGATCATGAACATGGTTAAAAGCTTGCTCACTAATAGATAGGTCCCCAAAACTTTTTGGCCCGAGGTTGTCAACTAGGCAATGCATATCCTCAATAGAAGCCCCACACTGGCATTAAGGAACAAAACACCAAAAGAGACTTGGAGTGAGACTAAACCAGTTGTTGGTCACTTTTAAGTATTTAGATGTGCCTTTTATGCTTATATCCAAAACAACAAACACACCAAACTTGACAATAAAGGCCTAAAATGTGTACTGCTGGGAGTTAATAAAGGATCCAAGGCCTACAGACTATATGATCCCCTCTCTCAACGCATAATTTTCAGTCGTGATGTTGTGTTTAAAGAAGAAGATAGTTGGCCTTGGCATGCCGACCATGCTAGAACAATACAGGCTCCTCTAGAGTGGGGGGAAATAGATGAAGACAACATCAAAACAACACCCAATGCTGATGTTGATGATACTAATGTTGAGAATGGTGGAAATAATTCTGCAGAAACAACACCCAGTGCTGATGCTGATGGTGGAAATATTCCTCCAAAAGAGAGGAATCCTGGTGGAGAAGCAGGGAAATCCAATGAGGGTGAGACTGGTACTAAGCTAACAGAAAATCATACTGTTGGGAGATGAAATCGACAACCCCCCAACCTTGTTACGTGATTATGATAGATAGGAAGGTGTCAATATGGTGAATAACCAGGATGAATTTGTCATACTTGTTGATGGAGACCCAATAACATATGAAGAAGCAACTCAAAGTGTTGAATGGAGATGTATTATGGAAACTAAAATTACAGCAATCAAAAGATATAACACTTGGTATGTCACTGAACTTCCACAGGGAGCAACAATAGTTAGAGTGAAATGGATATATAAGACGAAGTTGAATGAACATGTGGAAATTGACAAGCATAAAGCTCACCTTGTCGCAAAAGGATACACGTAACAACATGGGGTGGATACTATACGACCAGTACTGGCCTTAGCAGCTTAAAGGGATGGTCTCTATTTAAGTTAAATGTCAAGTCAACATTTCTTCATGGTGAGCTGAACGAGGAGGTATATGTTAAGCAACCTCCAGGCTAGATAGTAAAAGGGGCATAAAACAAAGTCCATTGTTTGCGAAGAGAATCAGTATGACTTAAAATAGGCACCAAGGACATGAGTACAGCTTGTATTGAAGCATACTTTTCGAAGAAAAGTTTTGAAAAATACCCTTATGAGCACATGTTGTTTATAAAGAAAGCCTCATAGGGTAACTTATTGATTGTGTGTCTCTATGTAGACGATCTCATCTTTACCGAAAATAAAGAAGCAATGTTCAAATCATTTAAACATTCCATGATGGAAGAATTTGACGTGACAGGTCTCGAAAAATACAATATTTTCTCGGCTTAGAAGTTTTACAACAATCTGATGGTATCTTCATTTGCCAAAAGAAATATGCACAAGAGATACTGGAACGATTTGGTATGGCTGAGTGTAATGTTGTGCACAACCCTATTATTCTTGGGTTCAAGTTTACTACAGGATCTATTGGCATATCAATAAGAAGTACATTGTACATGTAAATGATAGGTAACTTAATGTACTTAATGTCTACCAGACTAGATACTATGTTTGTTGTTAATCTACTAAGCAGATATTTGGCACATCCCGCGGAACTCCATCATCAAGATATCAAGAGAGTATTTAGGTACATCAAGGGGACATTGTCTTATGGGATACTATACAAAACAGATAGTGATAAAGAACTTCTTGCTTACACCGATAGTGACTATGCAAGAGATGTGGAGGATAGGAAAAGCACTTCGGGGTTTGTATTTTTGCTACGTGCTGGAGCTATATCTTAGTCCTCAAAGAAGCAGCCTGTGGTCACACTTTCTACCACTGAAGCTGAGTTTATTGTCACAGCCTCTTGTGCTTGCCAGGCTATGTGGTTGAAGAGAATGATGGAAGACCTAGATCATGTCTCTCCTGGTAACACACTAATATTTTGTGACAACAATTCCACAATTAAAATCTCTAAAAACCCAGTCATGCATGGTCGAAGTAAACACATTGATATTCATTTTCATTTTCTTCGTGATCTAACTCGAGACGGAGTTATAACACTCGCGAGTATTGTCGTTCTTAAGAACAACTTGCAGATATCATGACCAAACCATTAACACAAGTTGTGTTTGTAGAGCTGCAAATGGCACTTGGTGTTTGTGAAAGTCCAGGAGTAAATTGAAGATGATGTTGTCAGTATAAGGGAGGGAATGTTACGTAAAATTAGGAGTTACCTTAATATTTTTGTTGACCTAGCATTTATGTTATCTGTTATTAAGAATCCCTGGAAATCAAGGATTGATGATCCCTAGAGCTCAGTGAATGATTCATTTCCTTTGTATGATTCACGACTAATTAACATTGCTGTTATTTTCTTTTAATGATTGTATGACTATTTATAGTCCTCTTAACAATGAATAAAACAATTCTTATTTCTGGAAATCTAAGACTCAACATTATTATATATATATATATATATATATATATATATATAAAATTGTATTAATATATTTTTATTCAAATAATATTTTTAAAAGATATCATGTTATCATAATATCAAAGATATTATAATAATATCAAGATACATTGACTTGTCAAGTTTATATAGATTTTTTAAGTTAATTTGATCAATCTATTAAGAAATTTTTGTTAATGTAGTCAAATTTTATTCAAATTTAGCGAGTCATTAATCAATTAAGTTTTACTGAATCAATATTTTGTATTTAAACTAAAATTAAACAAAAGTGTGGTCTTAAGCTTCAAGCAACATGTTTTTCAAATCATTCTATATATCAAACCATACTAAATATTTTATTGCCTTACAATTACATTAGATTTTACCAAATAATAGTTGTCACATGAAGCTTTCAAATGAAAACAAATGAAAAAAAATAAAGTTTACTTAAAGATGTGAAAAAAACATTGTTCTTAAGGTGTTTAATTATTTCATACAGAGAACACTTTTAGGATATAACTAAATCATCTAAACTACTTCTAGGATACAACTAAATCATCAAAACTGCTGGGAAAAAAACAGAAAAAAAAATATTTGCCTCTTTATATATATGTTATTTTTATATGTATTAATAAGTTTATATAAATTTAAAACAGTATAATGAAATATTATGGTTGTTAATAAAATTATACAATCGTTTATGCAATAATTATATTTTGATTTAAACTGAATCATTGTTATTCAGTTAGATCTCAACAGTTATAAATATTAAAAATTAATTATGAAAATTAAAAATATTAATCTCACCGATATATTTATTCCAAATTCCATATCCATAAAATCATATATTAACTAACGATTAATTTGAAAAAATAAATAACAAAATTAACTCAAACACTATATTATGACGAGGATCTTATGAACTTTGACTGGTTTAAAGTAGTTTGGATACAACCGTTGCATCTAGAATTACAGATTTTTCATATCAAAATATTTGTTAGAGGACAACAAGCCCTCAGATGGAGCTAGCAATGGGCCCCTGGTGTACAAATGGATCTACTAGGCATGATTGATTTGATAAAATCCATAATAAATTATTGAAAATTAACAGATTTTTTCCGACCAGCCACCAAGGAAAGTCGTAACAATAGGAGGAGAGACAAAGGATTCGAAGCTGCAGCGATAATTAAGGAAAACTCGAAGTGCAAATTTTGTATTCTCTTACCTTTATTTTTTTGTGACTCTTTTACCCCATATTCTTATCATCCCAACTAGTTTACGAGCCTGTGCATGACTCTTACCTGCTGACTTTTCTGGTGGCCAAACCAATACTTCGGGGCTGTGATTGTTTTATTTTGTTTTTGAAGTGTTTTTTTTATAAATATATTAAAATGATATTTTTTATATTTTTTTAAAAGTTATTTTTAATATTTGTATAGAAAATAATCTAAAATTATTAAAAAATCTTAATTTAAAATAATAAAAAATCATTTTTTTTTAAAAAAATAAACAAACAAACCGACAATATCTGACGGTCAATCAAGTTGGGAAATGTTTTAAGGAATAACAGTCCTCGGAGTTGCGCTATTGTTTTCTCTTACCTAAATAGAACTGAAGAAGTAAAAACAATCTTCTGCAAGTTCTTATGATGATTGCATCGATCAAAATACTGCTCTTTGTACTCGGCCTGTTTGTTTCCTTGAAGCTCTTGGCCTTGGCTAAAGAGGAAAACCAGTTCATCTATCATGGCTTCACTGGAACCAACCTGCTCCTCAACGAGATTGCAAAAATCCATCCAAATGGTCTCTTAGAGCTGACAAACAGTTCGAAAAGGCAAATTGGCCGAGCTTTCTTCCCGTTCCCTTTTCAGTTCAACGCATCTTTATTCAACAATTCTCGGCCTGTCTCATTCTCTACCCAATTTGTGTTCGCCATGGTTCCCGAGCTCCCTACACTTGGTGGCCAAGGCATCGCCTTCACAGTCTCTCCATCTGTGAACTTCACAGGGGCTTTGACAACTGAGTACTTTGGGATCCTAAATTCTAAAACCAATGGCCTGTCTCAAACCATCTATTGGCAGTTGAGCTAGATGCGGTTCCAAGCCCCGATCTCAAAGACATCAATGACAACCACGTCGGAATTGATGTAAACAGCGTGATATCCATTGATTCTGCACCAGTGACCTACTTTTCAGAAGAGGAAAAGGAGAATAAGAGCTTGACTCTAATAAGTGGTAATATGATGAACTTGTGGATAGATTATGATGAAGTAGAGAGGCTACTCAACGTTACAGTTGCTCCAATCACAAGAACAAAACCAACCTTGCCTCTCTTGTCAACATCTCTCGATCTTTCTTCTGTGATGCTGGATTCTATGTACGTTGGTTTTTCTTCATCTACCGGAGCGGTGGCAAGCAGCCACTATATTCTGGGGTGGAGCTTCAACAGAAGCGGACAAGCTCAAAGTCTTGACGTGTCAAAGTTGCCTTCACTTCCTCCTCAGAGAAAACCAAGAAGGAAACCATATTTAAGAATTGCAGTCCCAGCAATAGCAGCAATCATTTTGCTTCTAGCAATCTCCGGTGCTGCTTACATAATAAGAAGGAAGACATATGAAGAACTGCGCGAAGATTGGGAACAGGAATATGGTCCTCAAAGGTTCTCCTACAAGGATTTATACAAAGCAACTAAGGGTTTCGCTGACAGGGAGTTGCTGGGAAGTGGGGGTTTTGGGATGGTTTACAGAGGAGTATTGCCTTCTTCCAATATGCAAGTCGCGGTCAAGAAAGTATCGCATGATTCCAGGCAAGGAACTAGGGAATTCGTTGCTGAGATTGTTAGCATGGGAAGCCTGAGGCACAGGAACTTGGTCCAGCTCCAAGGCTATTGCCGGCGAAAGGGAGAGCTCCTCTTGGTCTATGATTATATGCCCAACGGAAGCCTCGATAAACTCCTATTTCGCAATGACACACCGAGCCTTAATTGTGTTCGGCGATATCAGATCCTCAGAGGAGTTGCGTCTGCCCTTGTTTACCTCCATGAAGAGTGGCAGCAGGTTGTTCTGCATAGAGACGTGAAAGCTAGCAATGTTCTATTAGATGCTAATCTTAACGGACGGCTGGGAGATTTTGGGCTAGCTATGTTTCACGACCATGGATTAACACCCGAAGCAACCAATGTGGTTGGAACTGTTGGATATCTGGCACCAGAGGTTACTAGAACTGGAAAGTCAACTACGAGCAGCGATGTTTTTTCTTTTGGGACATTTATGCTCGAGGTAGCTTGTGGAAGGAAGCCTGTAGAGTCAGAAAAACCACCTGAGGAGGTTGTTCTTGTTGACTGGGTATTTGAATGCTGGAAAAGCGGGGCCATTCTGGGGGCAGTTGATCCCAGATTGGAAGGTAACTATGTGGAGGAAGAAATGGAGTTGGTTTTGAAGCTAGGTCTGCTTTGTACACATCGCACTCCATTAGCTAGACCTAGCATGAGGCAAGTGGTGCAATATTTGGATGGAAATGCTACTTTGCCTGATCTACCATTTCAAGGTACAGGAATTGGTTTAGTTCCAGTTAGCAATGAAGCATCTGGAGAACATGTCTTAACAATCCCTGTATCATCAGAAGATATTTCTTCTCGTAACTTGTCCGAATCAATCCTCTGTGGTCGTTGAACCAGAAGTGCTTAGTGGAGTATTGATTGCGTGAATATGTACATTAAGACTATTTCATTGTGAAATATAGAGGAAGGTGCCAATGAAATTTTAAGATTGTAGCTTTTGTACTGTAAGATAATTAGATACAAAGGTGACAGAATTCCATTATCTTCATTCATACATGACAGTATATATATAGCTAAAGATACAACTGTAAAAACCTTGACAGATATATATACAATGATTTGGCAAATCTCCTTCCATAAATCACTCAATTGAAATCTCCTTTATTGATTCCAGAAATCTGTCATTTCCATTTCTGTATTGCAGGTGTATGAACTGGAGGATTAATCTTGGTCTTGATCTTTGCCTTGATATCTTTCCAGAATTGAAGCTTGATCCCGTGATTTATTGCTTCTATCGATATTGTCTTCTACACGCCCCCTCAATCTGAAGGGTAGTGTGTGGACATTCAGATTGATCAGTGCAGAGGGGAATTTTTGTGGAGAAAGGGGTTTTGTCAGAGGATCAGCTAGCTGGTCTTTTAAGGAGATGAATTGAACTTGGAGTTGCTTCCGTTGAACCTGGTCACGCATATAGTGAAAATCTAGTTCTATGTGCTTCGTGCGAGCATGAAATAGAGGATTGACAGTTAAGTATGTAGCTACAATGTTATCACACCATAGAACTGGAAGTGTGGAGGTTGACAGACCAATTTCTGAGAGCAAGGATTGCAACCATGTAATTTCTGAAGCAGTGTCAGCAAGGGATTTGTATTCGGCTTCAGTGCTACTGCGAGCAACTGTAGCTTGTTGTTTGCATCGCCATGAGACAAGATTGTGGCCAATGTAAATATAGTATGCACTGATGGAACGCCTGTCATCCCTGTCCCCAGCCCAGTCTGAATCCGAGAATGCATGGATGTTGGATTTTGAGGAGGAACGAATGAAGAGTCCTGTGGAAATGGTGTGCTTGAGGTACCTGAGGATTCTTTTTACAGCCTGCCAATGGGGTTCCAAGGGATTATGCATGAACTTGTTGACTCTGTGTACTGCAAATGAAAGATCAGGATGAGTGAATGATAAGTATTGCAAACCCCCAACTACCTGTAGATAGAGAGTCGGATCAGAAAATTTTGAGCTTGTTGTGGCAGAGAGGTGACAGGTTGTAGACATAGGACTAGTACATGGCTTGGCTTCTGCCATGTTGTTGCATTTCAAGAGGTCTGCAATATACTTCCTTTGAGTGAGGTATAGTCCATCATTAGACCGAAGGATCTCAACACCTAAAAAGAAACTCAAGTCACCTAGTTCTTTGACAGCAAAATCAGCATGCAAGTGTTGAATAACCTGTTGGACTGCATTGTTGGAGCTGCTTGTGATGATAATATCATCAACATAGATAAGAATAAGTACCATTGTTTCAGCTTTTCTCCATATGAATAGAGAGGGATCAAATTTGCTGGCAATAAATCCCAGAATTTGCAGGGCATCGGAGAGTCTTGAGAACCAAGCTCTTGGAGCTTGTTTTAAGCCATAAATGGACTTATGAAGTCTGCAGAGATGGTTTGGAAATTGTGGATGAATGTAGCCTTGAGGTTGGGCCATGTACACTTCTTCTTCAAGTGTCCCATGGAGAAAGGCATTTTGAATATCAATTTGTTTGATATGCCATTGATTTGTTACTGCCAGAGATAAAATTGCCCGAATAGAAGAATGTTTTACAACAGGACTTGTTGCTACCCAATTTTTGACTCATTATTTTTTATGTTTCAAGAAAAAGTATTTCAAAAATAGATTTTGGGTTCAAGAGCTAAATCGAGCGATTTGAGAGTTTAATGGTCGATTGAGGGTTAAATTGTGAAAATCAGGAGCCAAGGGCTAGATTGAATTTTCGATGGGTTAATTGCATAAAATCAAGTTTTAAAGAATTTTTAGAGGACCAAATCGGATTTTTTTTCCTTCCTAAAAAAATTTGAAATCTGCATTTTAAAAATAAACATGCACTTTCCGTTGCATTGCATTGAATTTTCACAGATCAATACAAAATCTCTTTTTTATCTCGATTTTCTTCCATTCACGAGATCGCAATCATCAAAAACTTTTCCTACTTTCGGATCGATTTTCTTCCCCATCGAGCAAAGCGGATGATCGTGATTTCAATTTCCTTCCTATGTAAGCGTGATTTTCTTCCCAAATTTAGCTCCAGCGTGATTTCCTTCCTAATTATCCTCCGATTGATCTCGATTTATTAGCTTTCCTCAACTGCATTTAGCGATTGAGCGGTTAGATTTTCATCTGCTATAAATAGCAGTGCTCGATGGTTGAAAAAAAGGAGAAAAAGGGGAGAAATAGAGAGTGGGAGGCGAGAGCGAAAGTTGACGAGGAGAAAATAACAGGGAAAGTGAGGGAGATTGAGAAAGAAAAAGGCTGCATCAACGAGACAGAAAAATTTCACAGAGACGGAAAAAGAGGAGGAGGCAGAGCAGAGAAAGAAAAACAAACAGAGGGTGAAGAAGAAAAAAAAAGAGGAATTCACAAGGCGATTTTCACGTAAAAAATTTCAAGTAATCTTCTTCAACAGAGCCCCAGCATCACCAATCCTTTTCATTTTTTCCTTTCCTTCTTGGTCGTTCAGTCACTTCTCTCTCTAAAATCAGAAGCCAACGCTCTCTCTCTCCCCCTCTCGGTCAACTCCAGCCACCAGTTTAGACCCTCCACATCCACCATCATCACCACCGCTAGCCTCCCCTCAACCCCCGCAACCCATTCATCTTCTCCGAGAAGCATCAGCAACAATAGAGTTGACTGAGGCAGTTTCACCAACCAGCTTCAGACGCTCATTCCAGCAACCACAGGCCACCATTTACGACGCCACAACGACCAGAAGAACCACCACGACCTCCTCTACTCCGCTCATTGGGGAAGAGTCGTCACGACGCTGCGCCACTCCCTCATTTTTGGGGTGCGACAGAATGGTGACTCCGCTGGGGACTTGGACTAAGCTTGACAGTTTTATTTGTTTATTTATTTATGTATTTATTTATTTTCATGTTGCTATGGATTATTTATAAGCTTTAGCATGCATCTTTACATCCTGTCATCATGCATCACTTTTTATTATATTTTGAGAGCACACACTAAACTTTAAGTTAAGTGGGGGACTAGCAGCTTACCTATGACTTGAGTCAAGGTTGAAGTTTATGTAAACCCCAACTCTTTGCTTGAGTGTTTAGATCGGTGGTGATTGGTATACGTGCCATATCATTATCTATCGAACCCCCATATCGCTTTTACGAAGATGATCACTGGGACAGCAAGAGACCCTCTTTAGAGACCAAATAGTAAATCTACCCTATGTCTCACCTAAAGGAACTAGAACATATCGTTAGGATGTATGCTCAGTAAAATCTTTTACATAAAATGAAAAACCCCAAAAAGCATTTTTGCCTGAAGAAGTGTGACGCACTCTCGAAATGAATTTCGTGATGCAACGAGATTTATTTTTCGCCACAAGTTCAACTTTGGGTTGTCCGAAAGAAAGGTTGAAAAGCTTCTTTTATTGTTAAGTAAAAGAAAGATAAAAGACAAGTCGCTTGAGAGGCAATTTACCCGATCCAATGTTGCAAAATCGATTGGGTACACTCGCAAAGAAGCTAGAAGTGTCACTGGTGATGACGACTTTGTAATGATTGATAATAATAAAGATGAGCGAAATACAGGTGCTACTTTTGGCTCTGCCATCTCCACAAAGAACTTTGGGGACTCTACCAAGCAAGCACAGAAGAGAGTGATAGGTACACAAGTCCTCCTTTCGAAACAGACATAAAACTAACAGAACACTTATCTCGAAGGAGTAGTTTGTGGTTTCTTTGAGTGAAGTTGGAGGCTTGGCCGAAGATGCCGGTTTGTGAGAAGCAATATGGTAGAGAATGATCAAGACGCGGACATTGAGTTTAGGACAAATGTTTTAACCGATCACCATGGGTGTTCTATTACTACAAGAAGGATTTTTGATTATGTCAACTTTGCGGCAGGTATGGGCTAGGGCGAGAATTTATGGAGGACAATGGTTTTAAGAAGCCCTCAACTAAGTATACTTGATATGTTTCGATCTAATTCACCTCAAAGTTTTAGCAAGTCCATCTCGGAAGAAACTTCCTCGGTTGGTGATCATCTTCAACAATCTTCTGCAATCTTGGTGGAGCCACAAAACTCAATATTATAGACAGCCCATTTTGCAAGCAATTAAGGATCAATTTCGACCATCTCCTGATACACGTCACTTGATGGAGCCACATAATTTTGAGCTTTCTTTTTCTGCATTGGATGGTGATAGATTGCCTAGGTCTAATACCTGAAGTGATACCTTTTATAGATTTCAAGCATCGTAGAAAAGCACAGAAAATTATGAGTGCTGCCAATACAGGGAGTACAGAAAACATTGGCTTAAGAGGTCAGCAACATAAAAGAAGAAAGTTGTTCAGGCCAAAATTCAGTGGTAATGGATCGTCTAGCAATGTTAATATCGGAAGTCAAGATAATGCAAGTAGGATGACTTAGAATGATGAGTTACCAGATATGACACTTCATATTGACCTCGAAGACAATAATACTAGTTTTCAAGGATGTTCAGATTGTGAAGGAAACGAGAGGGTAGCAAACCGTATGGTGACCCCCAGCAATGCCAATGGAGACAACAAAGAAGCATTACAGGATGTTGGTCCGGTTCTAGTGAATACAGAAAGTAGTTTGCCCTCGGTGAATTTTGAGGCTGAGGGGATTATCAGATGTGTACTTGATCATGATGGAGGTAATGGAAATATATCTGATAATGTTAAAGCTGAGAATAGATCTTTTCACCATGGAGAAAATGAAAAGATACCTGACAATGCTGAAGCCGCGAATAGATCTTGCCCAACAACTGGTGAGAATGCCTTAGATATTATGTTAAGCAGCAGAATGGATTATAACTGTGGATCGGAAAAGGCATTCAAAGAAGTTGGAAATGTTGAAGAAGGTAAGCAACAACTATTTCTGCAATCTATGGGGGAACAGTGCAAAACATCTATTGAAACCGTCAGTTACTCCAATACAAAAGAGTCTGCAGAATTATATGAACAAGATGACAAACGTATAGAGGTGATAGCAGCAGCTGCATGCAAAGACTGTAAAGTGGTTCTTTGAGCGAGAACAAATTGAACCATCATAAATTGAAGAAAAGATGGTCTCCATTACGTGCTTATAGGATGGACCCAGAAATTTGCTAGTTTCCCTCCTTGCACTTTTATGATAGCA
The DNA here is from genome assembly GCA_032356905.1 of Salix exigua. NCBI lineage: Eukaryota > Viridiplantae > Streptophyta > Magnoliopsida > Malpighiales > Salicaceae > Salix > Salix exigua. The sequence continues at coordinate 4,140,102 of CM063596.1, forward strand.
AGTTGATGAACGGAGAGCAAATGTCGAACAAATCAGCATCATTTCATGAGATTGGGGTTCTTTGCTCTTATTTATTCTATGACATTACGGACGACCAAGAGCTTGCGGTAAAAAAAAATCGGTGCATCGGCTCTTTTATTGAACATGAGGTTGAAGTCGCAGATTAAGTCGCTACGGTTTTTCAAAAGGAGGGGCGAGAGGTTGATATACTAATACTTTCCATTGTTAGAGCAGTTGATTTAAGTTCATCTATGAATGGATTGAGCTCCAGCGGTATTGGGATTGTCGCTGAATAAGACGGATGAATGTTGCCTTGACAAGAGCCAAGCTCTCACTTTGGATTTTGGGTAATACGAGGACCTTGCAGGTGAACCGGAACTGGGCAGCTATAGTAAATGGTGCTAAAAAGAGGAATTTGGTCATCTCAGCGAAACTGCCATATGAATCCGTGTTTGAAATAGCTCCTGGGATGCTTGCAAGAGAGAAAGTATTAATAATCATTGAAGACTGTCTAGGCATGCTGAAAATTCTAGAAGTAGTGGCAAACTAGGCAAACAAAATGAGCAGAAAGTGCACAAGGATAAAAACTCTATTCGATTACGTGACCCGATGCCATAGATCATTGCTGGAGAAGGTAAAGATTTTTATATCCAAAGTAGCAAAAGAAAAGCCAGAGAGGAACATGATTTTCCAAGGAAAAGGGGATGTCAAGTCTGTAATTCCAGGGGAATTTATTGCTGGTGATGAAAGCAAGGGGAGAAAAAGAAGCGAGAAGAAACTTGACTCCGGTAAGAAGAAAGATAAATGTACAAATTCAAAGAGTCTAGGGAGCGTTCTGAACATGAACTGGGTGATGGCTGCAAAAATCTAAAATTGAGCAGGGTAACAAAGAAATCTATTGAAGGTAGGAGAAGCCAGAAGAATTTGGAGAGTTCTACATCCTCATATGAAGGCAGCCTCAAAAGCAAGGAGGTCAATGATGGTAAAGATCCTAATCCTGTAGGTGCTTGTTTAGATATGATTATAAAGAGGAAACAACAACATGAATCTGTTGAGGCCATTCTAAACAACAGCCGATACACATTGATATCAGAAGATAAACCAGCTCATTGCTGCTTAGTTGAAGGAGAAATAGATGGAAACCCTTGGTACTACGATATCAATAATTTCATCCAAAACCAAGCTTATCCCCTGGGGGCATCCAAAAAGAGAAGAAAACCTTGAGGAGGTTAACGATGGATTTTTACCTTGATGGAGAAGTTTTGTATAAGAGGTCATCTGACAGTACTTTGCTGAGATGCTTAGATGGAGTTGAAGCCAGAAACACGTTGCGAGAAGTCCATGAAGAGATTCGCTCAACCCATACTAATAGGCATATGATGGCTAGAAAAATGCAAAGAAATGGTTATTTCTAGAGGATATTAGAGAAGGATTGCATCGACTATGTCCGCAAGTGTCATAAGTGTCAAGTCTGTGGTGACAAAATCAATGCCCCTCCGGCTCTTATGTTTAACTTGATATCTTCGTGGCCTTTTGCAAAGTGGGGAATTGATGTGATTGGGTATATCAACCAAACGCCAGTAATGATCATAGGTTTATTCTCGTGGCTATCGACTATTTCACAAGATGGGTAGAAGCTGGGTCATTTGCTCATGTAACGCAAAAGGTGTTGAAGAAATTTGTTTGATATGTCGATACGGACCACCAGAAAAGATCATAACTGATAATGCTCAGAACTTCAATGGAAGAATAATAATAGAACTCTGCGCTAAATGGAAAATCAAGCAACCCCACACTTGGGGGCATGGTCAGATTTGGACAAAAGCAAAGATCATCGCAGATAGCCCATAATAAGCAAGGCACTTGCGTTTGAGTAGTTGAATGAGCCATCCAATCAGAGAAGCCTACAAAGCTTTGGAGATTAGGCAAAGGAATCTTGTTGATAATGGAGCATTAGAGAAAAGGGCCTATGTGTCTAAAGAGAATCTCAGGTCAACAAAATCGCTGAAGGTGAATTGAAGATCGATGTTGCTCGAGATGGGTCGGTCACCCAGAAAATGAGACCACGCTAGCCGGGTCGGTCACCCAGAAAAATGAGACCATGCTAGCCGGGTCGGTCACCCAGAAAATGAGACCACGGGTCGGTCACCCAGAAAAATGAGACCATGCTAGCCGGATCGGTCACCCAGAAAATTGAGACCACGGGTCGGTCACCCGTCAAATGAGGTCATACTAGCCGGGTCGGTCACCTAGAAAAATGAGACCATGGGTCGGTCACCTAGAAAAATGAGACCATGCCAGCCGGGTCGGTCACCCAGAAAAATGAGACCACGGGTCGGTCACCTAGAAAAATGAGACCATGCTAGCCGGGTCGGTCACCCAGAAAAATGAGACCACGGGTCGGTCACCCATCAAATGAGGCCATGCTAGCCGGGTCGGTCACCCAGAAAACTGAGACCACGGGTCGGTCACCCAGAAAAATGAGACCAAGGGTCGGTCACCCATCAAATGAGACCATGCAAGCCGGGTCGGTCACCCAGAAAAATGAGACCACGGGTCGGTCACCCGTAAAAATGAGACCATGCTAGCCGGGTCGATCACCCGAAAAAATGAGACCACGGGTCGGTCACCCATCAAATGAGGTCATGCTAGCCGGGTCGATCACCCGGAAAAATGAGACCATGGGTCGGTCACCCATCAAATGAGGCCATCCTAACCGGGTCGGTTACCCAGAAAAATGAGACCACGGGTCGGTCACCCATCAAATGAGGCCATGCTAGCCGGGTCGGTCACCCAGAAAAATGAGACCACGGGTCGGTCACCCATCAAATGAGGCCATGCTAGCCGGGTCGGTCACCCAGAAAAATGAGACCACGGGTCGGTCACCCATCAAATGAGACCATGCAAGCCGGGTAGGTCACACAGAAAAATGAGACCACGGGTCGGTCACACATCAAATGAGGCCATCCTAGTCGGGTCGGTCACCCGTAAAAATGAGACCACTGGTCTGGTCACCCCTCAAATGAGGCCATGCTAGCCGGGTCGGTCACCCAGAAAAATGAGACCATGGGTCGGTCACCCGATCAAATGAGACCATGCTAGCCGGTCTGGTCACCCGAAAAATAAGACCACGGGTCGGTCACCCGAAAAATGAGACCATGCTAGCCGGTCTGGTCACCCAGTAAAAATGAGACCACGAGTCGGACACCCATCAAATGAGGTCATGCTAGCCGGGTCGGTCACCCGAGAAAAATGAGACCACGGGTCGGTCACCCATCAAATGAGGCCATCCTAACCAGGTCTGGTCACCTAGAAAAATGAGACCACGGGTCGGTCACCCATCAAATGAAGCCATGCTAGGTGGGTCGGTCACCCATCAAATGAGGCCATGCTTGGGTAGGTCACCCATAAAAATGAGACCACGGGTCGGTCACCCATCGAATGAGGCCATGCTAACAGGGTCGGTCACCCATCGAATGAGGCCATGCTAACCGGGTAGGTCACCCATAAAAATGAGACCACGGGTCGGTCACCCATCCAATGAGGCCATGCTAACCGGGTCGGTCACCCATCCAATGAGGCCATGCTAATCGGGTCAGTCACCCAGAAAAATGAGACCACGGGTCGGTCACCCATCAAATGAGGCCATACTAACCGGGTCGGTCACCCATCGAATGAGGCCATACTAACAGGGTTGGTCACCCATCAAAATGAGACCCCATATCCTCCATTACTGTTTTCTTTACAACACTTACTATTTAAAGTCTTGTACAAAGACTTTAGTCATAAGCATTGTAAAGAGGGGGAATTTGTTGCTACCTAATTTTTGACTCTTTATTTTTTATGTTTCGAAAAAAGTATTTCAAAAATACATATCTTGGTGCAAGGGCGAAATCGAGCAATTTGAGAGTTTAATGGTTGATTGGGGGTTAAATCGCGAAAATCAGGAGCCAAGGGCTAGATTGAATTTTCGATGGGTTAATTGCATAAAATCAAGTTTTAAAGAATTTTTAGAGGACCAAATCGGATTTTTTTTCCTTCCTAAAAAAATTTGAAATCTGCATTTTAAAAATAAACATGCACTTTCCGTTGCATTGCATTGAATTTTACGAGATCAATACAAAATCTCTTTTTTATCTGATTTTCTTCCATTCACGAGATCACGAGTCATCAAAAATTTTCCTACTTTCGGATCGATTTTCTTCCCCATCGAGCAAAGCGGATGATCGTGATTTCAATTTCCTTCCTATGTAAGCGTGATTTTCTTCCCAAATTTAGCTCCACGTGATTTCCTTCCTAATTATCCTCTGATTGATCTCGATTTATTAACTTTCCTCAACCGCATTTAGCGATCGAACGGTTAGATTTTCGCTGCTATAAATAGCAGTGTCCGATGGTTGAAAAAAAGGAGAAAAAGGGGAGAAACAGAGAGAGTGGGGAGGCGAGAACGAAAGTTGAGGAGGAGAAAATAACAGGGAAAGTAAGGGGAGATTGAGAAAAGAAAAAGGTTGCATCAACGAGACAGTAAAAATTTCACAGAGACGGAAAAAAGGAGGAGGCAGAGCGAAATAGAGAAAACAAACAGAGGGTGAAGAAGAAAAAAGAAGAATTCATAAGGCTAATTTCAAGTAAAAAAATTTCAAGTAATCTTCTTCAACAGAGCCCCAGCATCACCAGTCCTTTTCGTTTTTTTTTCTTTCCTTCTTGGTAGTTCGGTCACTTCTCTCTCTAAAACCAGAAGCCAACGCCTCTCTCATCCCCTCTTGGTCAACTCCGGACACCGGTTTAGACCCTCCACATCCACCATCATCACCACCGTCAGCCTCCCTCAACCCCCGCAACCCATTCATCTTCTCCGAGAAGCATCGATGATCGGCAGAGTCAACGGAGGCGGTTGCACCGACCAGCCTAGACACTCATTCCAGCAACCACAGGCCACCATTTACGACGCCACAAGGACCGGAAGAACCACAACGACATCCTCTACGCAAAGGTATTAACCGTTTCTCCTTTTGTCATACTTGAAAAATTCCCAAATCATCGTGCATCGTCTTCTTCGCATGCGGGAAAATGAACTGATTCATTTCCCTGCTGGCCGAGTGGGGTCGGGCTTTGTGCCGGCCCGATCCATGAAAAGGCCCCAGCCAAAGTGACTGGGCTGGAGCCCACATGCCGAAGCTCAGCCAGTTGGTAGGCTAGCGACCAGATCAGCAGTGAGTCGGCGACCAACCAGCCAGATGGCGGGTCGACAACTAACTCATGTCGTTGGTCGACGATTCAACATATATAAATAAAAATATAAAAATACAATTGTCCAAAAATATTTTTATTATAAAAATGTGTTGTTTTTGCATACGACCAATATACTAGCATATTTTTAAAAGTTGTTCTTTTTTGAGAAAAAATATTAATATCTTGGGTTTTGAAGAGAAAATAAGTTTTAGCATGGATTTCGCAAAGAAAAAATAATTTCTTGCATATTGAGATTTTACACCATGTTTGTAAAATCCAAAGGGTATTGGCCAATATTCCAAAAATTTAAAATCTTATTGTTTTGGGTTTATTATTCACCGTCAGTATTTGGATAAATAAGTCTTAAAGGGGTTAGAATCCAAAATATTCGGTGGGAATGATATGCTATTATTCATTGTTGGTATTTGGGTAGATAAATCCTAAGGGGTTATTACCCAAAATATTCGGCGGGAATAAAAGGTTATTATTCACTGTCGGTATTTGGATAAATAAATCCTAAAGGGGTTGATATCCAAAATATTTGGTGGGAATGATATATTATTATTCACTGTCGATACTTGGATAATTAAATCCTAAGGGGTTAATATCAAAAAATATTTGGCAGATTAATATCCCATTTGCCATTTATTTAGCATATGAGTTAGTCATAAACAACCAAAACGTCAAGTAGCTTACCTTAGGTAGGGCGTACTATGGGTGCTAAAACCTTCTCTTTACACAACCAGTGCCTTACCCTAGAATCTCTGAAAGATCAGTCTTAGGTTTCCTAGTAACCATAATTCTAGGTGGCGACTCCCCTTTTTGCAAAATAGATCATCCCCCTGACATTTAGTCCCCCCGCTCATTGGGGAAGAGTCGTCACGACGCTGCGCCGCTCCCTCATTTTTGGGGTGCGACAGGATCAAGAATTCATGAAAGTCAACTCCTTCTTGTTGATGGAAACCTTTGGCCACTAATCTGGCCTTATACCTCTCTAATGATCCATCAACCTTCTTTTTGATTTTATAGATCCATCGACAACCAACAATATTTGCAGCTGGTGGGGGTGGAACCAAGGACCAGGTGTGGTTTCGTAGGAGAGCATCAAATTAAGTATTCATGGCTGATTGCCATTGTGGTGATTTGATGGCTTCACTGTAACATGAGGGTTCTGTAGTGGCAGCCGAGAGAGATGTAACCAGGGCTTTAGGCAGGGGATATCTGATGAAGTTATCTAAGGGAAGTTTGGGTTTGAAAATCTGATTTTTGTGATCTTGTTGTCATTGCATGTGTCCGAGTGATGGTAGGTTGTGGTGTAGGATTGGGAACTTCAGAAGTAGATGGTGTTGAGGAATTATTGGCTGGGAATTGAGGAACATAATCAGTTGATAAAGGATTAGCATAAGGGTTGTCAGGCTGTGCAACAGATGCATCAGAAGCATGTTCTGGTGTAGCAGCAGTAGAGGAATTTGTGATTTGTCGAGGAGCTTCAACTAGTAAATCTGCAGAAGGAAATTCTAAAGGCACAGAAATATTAGTAGAAGATGACAAGTGGGAGGATGGTATATTACTAGTACTGGCAGTGTTTGGGATGTGAGGTATAGATGGAAGAGTTGTATTGCAGGAAGATTCAATGGTGGAAGAATTTGAATGTGGAATCTTAGGCTGAAAAGGAAACAGATTCTTGTAAAAAATGACATGACGAGAAATGTAAACTCTGCCAGTTGTTAAATCCAAACATTTATAACCATGGTGATTGATTGTGCATCAAAAGTATTGTTAAATCTCTTATTTTACATATGTATTTATTAGTTTTATTTGGGATTTTATAATAATTGATGTGCTTTTTAGTAAATTTCTCTTAATGTTTCGACAAGTTTTTTTGGAGCTTAAATGAATTATTTCAGGAAATTTAAATGTCGAAATTTGGAAGAAAGAATTGGAGGAGAAATCTATGGAAAGCTAGAGGAAAGATTGTTACTTTATCTTGGGTAAAAAAGAAGAAAGATTCAGCTAAAAATGAGGAAGAAAATCGGACACAAAAATCTTCTACAAGTTGCCGAAATAATAAGTTTTTCAGAACACCTTTCGGAGTTTCAGTCATAACTTTTGACTCCAAGATCCAAATTGTATGGTTCTTGATGTTCTGGAAAGCTAACAGATAGGCCTACAACTATGTGTCTAATAGCTGTCTCCAGAAAACGCTTCTAAAGTGGGGTAAAGTGCAGTACAAAGTTGGCATCAAATCAGGCACAAGAATATGCTCCAAGTTGCCAACATAATGAGTTTTCCAGAACACCTTTCGGCGTGTCGGTCATATCTTTTGACTCAGAGATCCAAATTATATGGTTTTTAATGTTCTGGAAAGCTAACAGAAAGGGCTATAAATATGTGTCTAATAGCTTTCTCCAGAAAACGCTCATAAATAGGGTTAAATTGCAGTCCAAGTTAGCTTCAAATCTGTCTTGCAATAGTTTTCCGAGATTGTGTTTTATTCTTCTTGTCTTAGATTTCAGTTTTATTTTAGTTGTAAAACTTATTATTCCAATTTGATTCAGGTTATTTCATGTTTATTAAAGTGTTTTTATATATAATTATGGTTGGCTAATCTCTTTCTTGGATCCAAATCAAGGATGATGGTGATTGAGGTGAGTTCTTTAAGATATGAATGAATCTTAATGTCTATCTTCACTTTTTCTTCATGAATGTTTTGTTATTGCAAAGAAATTTTAGAAATCATCTAAGTAATGTTATAATCTTGAATTTTTATGAACAAAACTTAGTTTTGGTATAGAGATTGCTTGATTCAATGTCTTACTTAATATGAAAACACTCGCTTATTCTTAAGCAATAATCATCTTCATGTTTTAGATCTTCATTGTAATATCTTCCGACCTAATATCACCATCGTTGATATTAGTTTGAGTTATCTTATATATGTTGAAGGATTCACCAATACATCACCATCAAAATTGATTTGGAACCAAGACTTATCTTTTCTTATCATTTAAATCTAATTACTCTCTTTTATCTTAGAAAACAAATTCATTCATCATTCTCCTAAAATATTTTTGTTGTTACCTAGCTTAATTTATAAATCTAGCTCTCTGTGGATATGACCTCGATCTTACCTAGTTAATTTGCTACATCGCACACTCATGCACTTGTGAGTTAAAACAAGCCGATCATAAATAGCGGTCAAGCAATTTTGGCGCCGTTGCCGGGGAGCTAGCAAGCAAAGGTAACAAATTTAGTTTTATTATTGAAAAAACAATATACAAAATAAAAAAAAAACTCAAATGGCTGGTCTTACCGCCTAAAACAAAAAAGTAAAAAAAAAAAAAAAAAATTTGACCTCAGCTTTTTGGATATTGGACTGTGGATGGATGTGGACTGGACTACTAATTGTTGGATTATGGCTGGTTCAACCGCCTCTTGTTTATTTTATTTTATTTTGTTATGCTTTTTTATCTAATATTTATTGTTTTAAGTTCTTGGCCGGTATTACCGCCTTTTTATTCATGCTTGTTACAATTATCTTTTAATGTTTATTGTTGTTAATATTGCTTATTAGTTAGAGTGTGTATTTCTTAATTTGTTGTATTTTTTTCCAGCTATTACTTTATCTTTTACGTTTCATTTACTTTTATTTGCAATCTTGTTTCTCTTTCTCTTTTCCTTTCATATTCATATAACTGTTACATTATATTCCATCATGGCTAATGTTGAAGATATAGAGGGTGAAGGGAGTGTTCAAGGTAATGGACCTCCACAATTCAATGATCAACCTAATTTCCGAACCCTTCGAGAGTATCTTCACCCGGCAAGACAAAGTACACCTTCGTGTATTATATTGCCTCTTAACCAACAAGCTTTCAATTTGAAACCGGGCATGATTCAACTTCTTCCCACATTTCATGGTATAGATTCTGAAAATCCATACATACACATTAAGGAGTTTGAAGAAGTATGCAATACCTTTATTGATAGAACATGCACGGAGGAAACCATTCGACTTAAATTGTTCCCATTCTCTCTAAAGGATAAAGCCAAGCTTTGGCTAAACTCCCTGCGTCCTAGGTCTATAGGTACATGGAGAGAAATGCAAGCTGAATTTTTGAAAAAATACTTCCCCACTCATAGGGACAGCAGCCTTACAACGTCAAATGATGAATTTTTCTTGTAGTCCAAATGAGTCATTTCACCAAGCTTGGGAAAAGTTTAAAGACTTGTTGAATGCTTGTCCCCACCATGGTTTTGAGATGTGGAGGTTAGTGAGTTTCTTCTATGACTCTCTTACCGCAGATTTTAAGAAGCTAGTGTCAACCATGTGTAATGGTGAGTTTTATGACAAAGAACCAAGTGAAGCCTTTGATTTTTTTGATCAATTGGCTGAAAACACAAAGCAATGGGAAATTTCTCTCCCACTTCAAGTTGAATCTAGAAACACTGTTTCTCATTCAAGTGGGAGGTTCCAATTGAAAGAGACTGATGACCTTAATGCTAGATTAGCCTCATTGGCTAGAAAAGTAGAGTCTCTTGAGATTAAAAAAGTGCATGTCATAAGTGAACAACAAGAGGAAAGTTGTATTGTTTGTGAGGGTAAAGGGCATAGGACAAATGAGTGCCCTACTATTCCAGCTTTCAAGGAGGTGTTATATGGCCAAACTTCTGATTCAAGTAATGTTAGAAAGCCATTTTCAAACCAAGCGAGCAATCCCTACTCGATACTTATAATCTCGGATGGAGGAACCACCCAAATTTTGGATGGAGAAATGAGGGCTCTTCAAGTACCTCAAACATTTCAACCTCCATCCCAACAATTTCATGCTCCCACACATAACACATACCAACCCCTCATAAGAGATCCCTAGAGGATACTCTTCAACAGTTCATGCAAACACAAGGAGGAATCAACAACCAAGTTAACAAATTTCAAGATCGGACCAATAGGACCTTAGATGACATTCGAAGTCAACTAACCAAGTTGACTCAATCACTAAGCATTCAAGAGAAGGGAAAAATCCCAGCTCAACCAATGCCAAATCCTAGAGGTCAGATGCATATAAGTGAATCCTCACCCGGTGAATCCTCAAACCATGAACAAATCCAAGCCAGAAGTGGAAAGATTATTGACAAAGCTATAGGTTTTGGGATTCCTAAAGGAATTGTGGAGGAGAAATCCAGGGAAAGTGAAGAAGGAATCAAAACACAAGTGACAAATGAGAGCTTGAGTGAGAAAGAAGGTGAGATAAATGAGAGAGAGAAGAGTGAGAAAGGAGATGATTCAACAAAAAATGGAGGCAAAGTGAGTGATTTAGAATTTGTTCCTAGACCACCATTTCCACAAAGGTTAGGAAAATCTAAACATGATCTTATGAATTCGGAAATCTATGAATTGTTCAAACAAGTAAAGGTAAACATTCCACTCCTTGATGCAATTAAACAAGTCCCATCTTATGCAAAGTTCCTTAAGGACTTATGCACAGTCAAAAGGAGATTAAATGTGAAAGAAAAGCCTTTCTCACTCGAACATACCAGTGCCATCATCCAGCTTTAAGACCCTCCCAAATACAAAGATCCTGGTTGTCCCACCATTTCATGCATTATTGGAAGTCATAAGATAGACCAAGCTTTGTTGGATTTAGGAGCAAGTGTGAATTTAATACCCTACACTTGTTTACAAACAATTAGGTCTAGGGAAATCAAGCCTACTCTAATCACCCTTCAATTAGCTGATAGGTCAATCAAGATTCCTAGGGGTGTTGTTGAGGATGTATTGATCCAAGTAGATAAATTCTACTTTCCTGTTGATTTTGTAGTGTTAGACACCTCACCTGTTCAAGGTTCTAATGCTTCCATCCTGCTCATCTTAGGTAGACCTTTCCTAGCTACATCCAATGCTTTAATTAATCTGTAGGACTGGGGTGATGAAATTGTCTTTTGGAAATATGACATTAGAGATGAATATTTTCAATATTTCCAAACAAATTGGTGAACATGAGGACAGTAGAGAGGTGGCTTTGATTCAAACTGTTTGTCAAGAACACTTTGAGAGAGAAGGGATAAAGGATCCATTAGAGAGAACTTTAATTCATGATGAAAGATTTTGTTCTTTGGAATGTGGTGATGAGGTAGTAAGAGCACTCGTGACATATCTAGATCCAATGCCTATTATGTCAACAGTGTCAATGGACTCCATTGTTTGAGCCTTTGATTTCAGCCCAAGTGAAAGTTGAGACATCTCTTGTTCAACCTTATAAGCCGTAAAGGAAGCCTTTACCGAGTGATCTTAAGTATGCATTTCTAGGGGAAGATGAATCATATCCTATTGTGATTTCATCAAAACTTAGCATAGAGCAGGAACAAAAGCTTTTGAAAGTGGTGAGAAAACACAAGAAAGCAATTGGGTGGACAATTATCGACTTGAAAGGAATTAGCCCTCTTTTATGTACACATAGAATCTATCTTGAAAAGAGGCTAAATCTGTGAGGCAAATGCAAAGACGATTGAACCCACCCATGAAGGATGTAGTGAGAGGAGAAGTTCTTAAATTACTTGATGCAGGTATCATTTATCCCATTGCAAACTCAAAATGGGTTAGTCCAACCCAAGTTGTCCCTAAGAAATCTGGAGTCACGGTAGTGAAGAATGCAAATAATGAGCTAGTGCCAACTAGAATTCAAACTGGATGGCGTATGTGCATTGATTACCGTAAGTTGAACATGGTGACTAGGAAGGACCATTTTCCTCTTCCATTTTTAGACCAAGTGCTTGAAAGAGTAGCAGGAAGAGCTTTCTATTGTTTTCTTGATGGATACTCAGGTTACAATCAAATTGAGATTTCATTAGAAGACCAAGAAAAAACCACGTTCACTTGTCCTTTTGGTACCTATGCTTATAGAAGAATGCCCTTTGGCTTGTGTAATGCACCAGCCACTTTTCAAAGGTGTATGATGAGTATCTTTAGTGACATGGTGGAAAATTTTTTGGAAGTTTTCATGGATGATTTTTCAGTTTATGGGGATTCTTATGAGTTGTGTCTAATGCATTTAGAAAAAGTTCTTGAAAGGTGTGAGGAGAGCAATCTTGTACTTAATTGGGAGAAATGTCATTTTATGGTGACACATGGCATTGTCTTAGGTCACATTGTCTCTTCAAAAGGGATAGAGGTAGATAAGTCAAAAGTTGAAGTCATTCAAAAATTACCTACCCCCAGGACTGTGAAAGATGTGAGATCCTTTTTAGGACATGCTGGTTTTTACCGAAGATTCATTCATTCATTCAGTACCATTGCCAAACCATTGTGTAACTTGTTGTCACAAGATGCCCAATTTGATTGGACATCAAAATGTCAAGAAGCTTTTGAAAAGCTTAAAGGGTTGTTGACCACTACACCAATTATGCAAGCTCCTGATTGGTCTTTACCATTTGAATTGATGTGTGATGCTAGTGATTTTGCAATAGGTGCTGTTTTAGGGCAAAGAAAAGATAAGAAACCTCATGTAATTTATTATGCTAGCAAGACTTTGAATGATGCTCAATTGAATTACACTACAACTGAAAAAGAACTCTTAGTTGTGGTATTTGCTTTAGACAAGTTTCGGTCTTATTTGGTTGGATCTCTTGTTATTGTTTTCACTGATCATGCAGCATTGAAATACTTGCTCACAAAACAAGATTCCAAGCCACGTTTGATGCGATGGATCCTCCTACTCCAAGAGTTTAACCTTGAAATTCGAGATAAAAAGGGAGTAGAGAATGTAGTGGCTGATCATTTATCCCGTCTTTCAAGCTATGAGAACATAGTAGATGAATCTCCAATAAATGAACTCTTTGTTGATGAAAATTTATTTTTTGCAGGTAATGTCTCCAACATTGGCTCTCCATGGTATGCTGACATAGCAAATTACCTAGCCACAAGTCAGATTCCTTCTCATTGGTCTAAACTTGACAAACATAAATTCTTGCGCAACGTGTGTACCTTTTTTTGGGATGACCCCTACCTATTTAAATACTGCCCTGACCAAATTGTTAGGCGGTGCATCCCTGATCATGAAATTCCAAGTGTCATTAATTTTTGTCATGCATTAGCCTGTGGTGGGCATTTCTCTTCCAAGAAAACCACTGCCAAGATCTTGCAGTGTGGTTTTTATTGGCCCACCATGTTTAAAGATGTCCATGCGTTCTGTGTTGCATGTGATCGATGCCAACGCCTAGGTAATCTCACTCGGCGTAACATGATGCCCCTTAATCCCATTCTTGTTTTGGAAATATTTGATTGTTGGGGGATTGATTTCATGGGACCTTTTCCAAGTTCATTTGGTTACCAATTCATCCTGGTTGCTGTTGATTATGTGTCTAAATGGGTGGAGGCCATTGCATCTCGAACCAATGACCATCGAGTTGTGGTCAAATTCTTGAAAGAACATATTTTCTCTCGTTTTGGCATGCCCAGGGCTATGATTAGTGATGGGGGGAAAACATTTTTGTAACAAGCCTGTTGGGATTTTGATGAGAAAATATGGTGTGATTCACAAGGTCAGTACCCTTATCACCCATAGACAAATGGCCAAGCTGAGTTGGCAAATAGGGAAATCAAGAACATTCTAGAGAAAACAGTCAACCCAAACCGTAAAGATTGGTCCTTACGACTAGTCGATGCTTTGTGGGCATATCGCACTGCTTACAAAACCTCTTTAGGAATGTCTCCTTATAGGCTAGTTTATGGAAAGCCTTGTCATCTCCTTGTTGAGATTGAGCACCGTGCATATTGGGCCATTCGGCAATTCAATGACAATGAAAATGAGATTGGAAAAAATAGAAAACTTCAATTGGATGAATTAGAGGAGTTGAGAAATGATGCATTCGAAAATGCAAAAATTTCAAAACATAAGATGAAAACTTTGCATGATAAACATATTCTTAGAAAATCCTTTCATGTTGGTCAAAAGGTTCTCTTGTATAATTCACGATTACATCTTTTTCCTGGGAAGTTGAGAACAAAATGGATTGGTCCATTTGTGATTAAATCCATCTCTGAGCATGGTGCTGTTGAGGTAGAAAATCATAAGAATGGAAATGTTTTCACAGTAAATGGTCATCGATTGAAACCTTATCTTGAAAACTTTGTGGCTGAAGTTGAGACATTGGATCTTGATGATCCAATGCCATTGCAGTATCAGAATTAATGTGTTTTTATTTTTTTGTTTTTTTTTTCTCTCTCTCTTATTCTTCCAACTCTTGTTTACTTGTTCATGCATTAGGGACAATGCATTATTTTAAGTTGGGGGGTATGAGGTTTTGTTTTATTTTCAAAAAAAAAAAAATTGGTTTGATATTTTCTTTTAGTTGTGATATGCAGGTTAAAAAAAGAAGAAGAAAAAAAGCTCAAGCAAGAAGTCAGCTCATGTCCAATTCAATCAGACATTCATCCTTGAAAAAAAAAGGGAGTAACAGTTTTCTAATCTTTATTCTTATTTTTTTTTAATTAAGGATAATTTAAAACTTAATTTTGGATATTTGATTGTGTTGAATGTTTGAGATGGCCATGCTTGTTTGAAAGAAAAAAAATGCATTTGTATGTGAGTGAGACTTAATTAGGATCAGCATTACATTTTTGGATTCATTATTGTGTTGAACATTGCATGCTTTAATTTGGGATAGATAATATCTTATAAAGCAAGATATAACATATTTTGTTTTTCTTTAAGATTATTGAAGTACATCTTTCCTTAAAAAATTGTGTGAGTTGTGTGATCATGCATAAAAGATGAGTGTGATGCTTTACTTGTGATCATCCCTTTTAATCTAGTCCTAAACAAGGTTTAAGTAAATAGAGTAATAATTAAATAAATAGATGTGTGCAAAGTTCAACCTACTCCAATGTTTTGAGTTGCTCAGTAACTAGGGGTATTCATCACAAATGTTTATCTTTACGTCAAACGGCAACTTGAAATATGAGTATGCAAAGCACTTTTAAGTTTGTGACTTTGTGAGTAACCGGGTGCATTCATCACAAATGTTTGTATTCGCGTCAAAAGGGAAGTGACCACTTAAAGAAAAAGAACAAATAAAGTTCACACAAAAAAAAAAAAAAAAAAAAAGAAAAAAGAAAAAAAATATATATAGATAGTTATTTCTCTAGTTTGCTACCTTGTTTGTAGTGGAAAGAAGGGAAGATTACAAGTCGAGTTTTCGCATGAATTAATTATGTTGGTTGCATGATAAATACGATTGAATTTGGAATTTTGTATGGATATTTGATTTAGAGAATGTGAGTATGTTTATTTTTCTTTATTCGCTATTGTGTACACACCAAGTTGAAGATACCAATGTTTGCATGATAGGTCCTTTAAGTGTAATGAGTCGAATCTAATTATGGTTATTATTATTTTTATTTCAACAGTTTTATGTTTTGTTTTGCTTGAGGACTAGCAAAATCTAAGTTGGGGGGTGTGATTGTGCATCAAAAGTATTGTTAAATCTCTTATTTTACATATGTATTTATTAGTTTTATTTGGGATTTTATAATAATTGATGTGCTTTTTAGTAAATTTCTCTTAATGTTTCGACAAGTTTTTTCTGAGCTTAAATGAATTATTTCAGGAAATTTAAATGTCGAAATTTGGAAGAAAGAATTGGAGGAGAAATCTATGGAAAGCTAGAGGAAAGATTGTTACTTTATCTTGGGTAAAAAAGAAGAAAGATTCAGCTAAAAATGAGGAAGAAAATCGGACACAAAAATCTTCTACAAGTTGCCGAAATAATAAGTTTTTCAGAACACCTTTCGGAGTTTCAGTCATAACTTTTGACTCCAAGATCCAAATTGTATGGTTCTTGATGTTCTGGAAAGCTAACAGATAGGCCTACAACTATGTGTCTAATAGCTGTCTCCAGAAAACGCTTCTAAAGTGGGGTAAAGTGCAGTACAAAGTTGGCATCAAATCAGGCACAAGAATATGCTCCAAGTTGCCAACATAATGAGTTTTCCAGAACACCTTTCGGCGTGTCGGTCATATCTTTTGACTCAGAGATCCAAATTATATGGTTTTTAATGTTCTGGAAAGCTAACAGAAAGGGCTATAAATATGTGTCTAATAGCCTTCTCCAGAAGACGCTCAGAAAGAGGGTTAAATTGCAGTCCAAGTTAGCTTCAAATCTGTCTTGCAATAGTTTTCCGAGATTGTGTTTTGTTCTTCTTGTCTTAGATTTCAGTTTTATTTTAGTTGTAAAACTTATTATTCCAATTTGATTCAGGTTATTTCATGTTTATTAAAGTGTTTTTATATATAATTATGGTTGGCTAATCTCTTTCTTGGATCCAAATCAAGGATGATGGTGATTGAGGTGAGTTCTTTAAGATATGAATGAATCTTAATGTCTATCTTCACTTTTTCTTCATGAATGTTTTGTTATTGCAAAGAAATTTTAGAAATCATCTAAGTAATGTTATAATCTTGAATTTTTATGAACAAAACTTAGTTTTGGTATAGAGATTGCTTGATTCAATGTCTTACTTAATATGAAAACACTCGTTTATTCTTAAGCAATAATCATCTTCATGTTTTAGATCTTCATTGTAATATCTTCCGACCTAATATCACCATCGTTGATATTAGATTGAGTTATCTTATATATGTTGAAGGATTCACCAATACATCACCATCAAAATTGATTTGGAACCAAGACTTATCTTTTCTTATCATTTAAATCTAATTACTCTCTTTTATCTTAGAAAACAAATTCATTCATCATTCTCCTAAAATATTTTTGTTGTTACCTAGCTTAATTTATAAATCTAGCTCTCTGTGGATATGACCTCGATCTTACCGAAGTTAATTGCTACATCGCACACTCATGCACTTGTGAGTTAAAACAAGCCGATCATAAATAGCGGTCAAGCAATGATTGTTGCTATAGCCAATAAAGATACATGATTTACTTCGAAAATCCAATTTATGTTTATTGTAAGGTTTGAGATTTAGCCAACATGCACATCCAAAAACTCGAAAGAATGTAAAATCTGGAACTCTTTGATAAAGTTTTTCAAAAGGTGACAGATTGTTGAGAATTGGTGTAGGGATGCGATTTATTATGTAGGTTGCTGTAGAGAATGCATCTTCCCAATAATTTTGAGGCAAGTGAGAGTGAGCTAATAAACTAAGACCGACTTCCACGATATGTCTGTGTTTGCATTCTATGGCACCATTTTGTTGGTGAGTATGGGGACATGCAAGGCGATGATTGATGCCACTAGCTTTGAAATAATTATGGAGTCTACGATATTCGCCACCCCAATCTGATTGAATGGCTTTTATTTGACAGTTGAATTATTTTTCTACATAGGCTTGAAATTGAAGAAATATGTTCTCAACATCCGATTTGAGTTTAATTGTAAATAACCACAGAAATTTAAAAAATTATCAAGGAAGCTGACATAATAACGAGCACCAGTAGTGGACGCTATAGATGCGGGACCCCAAACATCAGTAAAGATTAGATCTAGGGGATGTTTTGAAACATAAGTTGAATTTTTGAAAGGTAAAGCATGACTCTTTGCTAGTTGGCAAGCAGAACATACATTATGCATTGGAATTTTAGCAAGTGGTAGTTTATTAGAATTTAAGACACGTTTAATGACTGAAGGAGCTGCGTGACCAAGGCGACAATGCCATTGATCAAAGGTGGTGCGTACACTGGAGAGTGCTTGAGGAGAGATTTGTGTGGATGTGAAATGGTACAGTCCATCATTGACGTATCCGCGATGAAGGATGGTCCCGAGTATGCCTTCACAAGAAAATAGTATCCATGAAATTCAAAGTAAACATGACAGATAGCAAATTTTTATGAATCTATGGAACTAAAAGAACTTGATTTAAGAGGAATGAATGAGTAGGAGTTTGAAGAATGGAATTGCCAGTTTTAGTAATAGCCAAACCTTGCCCATTGCCAACTTGAACCTGATCTGAGCCATTATAATCATCATTCTTGATGTTTAAATTGGCCATATCATTTGTAATATGGTGTGTAGCTCTTGTATCAGCATGCCAATTATTTTCCCAGACATATGTTACGATGAAGGCTTGTTTATGTGGAGAAGAAGGTGACTATTGATAGGTAGGATCAAACCTATGGTAGCATTTTCGGGCAGAATGTCCATTTTCCCCACAGACCTGACACACAACAACAGATGAATTATGTGTTTCATATTTATTGTTTGAGAGGTTACCTCCACCACGGTAGTTGTTGAAACGGCCTCTACCCCGAGAGCCATATTTGTTTTTGGTGAAATTGGGGCGCTGTTGTTGAGCAATAT
This sequence comes from Salix exigua, assembly GCA_032356905.1. NCBI lineage: Eukaryota > Viridiplantae > Streptophyta > Magnoliopsida > Malpighiales > Salicaceae > Salix > Salix exigua. The sequence goes on from CM063596.1 coordinate 4,158,652, forward strand.
TTGCTTCAGCCAAGGATGCAGGTGTTGACAGTTGGTGTCTATTAAACCTAGACTCTGTAACAACAAGAAGGGAGTAAACTTCTTCAAGAGAAATAGGATCATTTCTAATGTAGATGGAAGAGACCAATCCATCATATTCGTGTCCCAATCCAGCAAGGATATATGAGATTATTTCATCACAGTGAAGAGGTTGTCTAGCCATGGCCAGTTCATCACTTAATCTTTTGATGAACAAGAAGTAGTCATTTGCAGATTGACTGGTTTTCTTAGCATTTGCTAGTTGTGCTCGAATTTGGATTGTGCGAGCTCTTGATTTTGAGCAAAAATTTGTTTCAAGTGCCTGCCACACTTGATGTGAAGTGTCATAGGAGATCACTTGAGCTAGAACACATTCTGTCATAGAGGACATGAGTGTGCTAAGAATGAGACTATCTTGATGCAACCAATGGAAATATGTTGGATTTGAATGTTGGACGATGGCACTTGTATCAGGGTGCTGGGTAGAGATCAGTTTGGGAGGGGTGATTATGGTTCCATCAAGATAACCATACAAGTCTTGCCCACGAAAATAATTCAACAGTTGTGTTTTCCAGAGGGGATAGTTATCTTGAGTTAGCTTAAGAGAAACAATGTTGGAAATTGGTGTTATGGTAGACATCTGGGAAGGGTTGAGGGTTGTGGACGAAGAAGAGGATGAAGAGGAGGAAGCAGAGGAGGACATTTCAGACGTTAGTCTTTTTTTGGCTCTGATACCATGTAATATAATTAGATACAAAGGTGACAGAATGATTTTTCAGTATATTGAATTCCATTATCTTCATTCATGCATGACAGTGTATATATAGCTAAAGATACAACTGTAAAAACCTTGACACATATATATACAATGATTTGGCAAATCTCCTTTCATAAATCACTCAATTGAAATCTCTTTTATTGATTCCAGAAATCTGTCATTTCCATTTCTGTATTGCAGGTGTATGAACTGGAGGATTGATCTTGATCTTGATCTTTGCCTTGATATCTTTCCAGAATTGAAGCTTGATCCCGTGATTTATTGCTGCTGTCGATATTGTCTTCTACATGTACACTTTCTTTCCAACCACTAGTATCTTATGATTTGTTATTAACTTGTATATGAAATGGTTAACTAATGTTAGAATGGAGCATCTAGAGAACATGATTTAACAATCCCTATACACTACAAGAAAAGGGTGTCATTAGCAACCGAATTTTGCAACGGCAAAATTACATTGCTAATTTTGCATCCGGAAATTATTTAGAAACGGATATTTCGTTGCTAAACAAATTGCAAAAAAAAAACAAGGATTGCAACGAATTTTCCGTTGCAGTACCAACGGATTGTCCGTTGCAAGTGCAACGGAATTTCCGTTGCAGTTGCAACATTTGCAATAGCTAATCCGTTGCAGTTGCAACGGCAATGCAAAGGATAATCTGTTGCAAATTAAAGATAAAACGCATCGTTTTACCATTTTAAATTGAATATCTAGTGTCTTCCTCTTTCCCGGTCGCTTGTTCATTTACTCACATTAACACTCCATCAACCGAACACCAACTGAATCTCTTCTTCCCGAAAAATCAAGCATCTTACACAAAACCAGAAGACGAACACCAACTCAATCTCTTATTCCCGAAATATTAAGCATCTTACACAAAACCAGAAGACGAACACCAGCTCAATCTCTTCTTCCCGAAAAATCAAGCATCTTACACAAAACCAGAAGACCCTCAAGACCCTCTCTCTCTTTCCCTTCTTTATTTTCTCTTCTTTTTTGGTTCGGTCACCTTCTCTCTCTAAAACCAGAAGACCCTCCCTCTCTCCCTCTCGGTTCAGCAAAATCAGCCATCAACTTCGACCATCTTACACCACCTCGTCGGAATCCTCCCCTCTGCACCAGAAACCCAGTTGCTAGTCTCCGTTGAAGCAAAGGCAGAATAGCCCCATCCACTGCAACCCCACCGTGCACCTTTGGAACACCACCTCGCCGGCGACGAGCTTCAGCCACCCAGCAGGCGCATCACCAGCACAACGAAGGTACGGTCACCATTTCAAAATTAAAATTTCTGCTCAGTTTGTAATACACTCGTTTTAGTGTTTAAGACCTTGATTTTGATGTGGGTTTTTGATTAAAATGGGAGCTATTTGGTCATTACCTGTATTGTCTCTGCTTTTGTTTTGAATTGAGGTTTAGAGAGTGGAAGGCTTTTTCAGAGCAGCTAGGAGATTGTTGGAATCATTGTTTCTTCTAAATTTTATTTGAAGTTTTGATCTTTAGCATTGGCACCTAGAGAATGAGGGGGGAAATTGAAGAAAACAGGGTTGTACTAAAGAAGCACGAGGTTGATAAATTTATGGATGAAAAACAATTAGATGTCATAGTTTTATTGATTTTGAGGCTTGCGTTTTCAAGAATTAGTCAATCTAATATATACAGGGGTAAATTTAATAAGAAAATGTAAAGATACTGATTTGACAGAGAAGGGTTGGCTAGCTGTTTGATTGTTTCAATTGGCCTTTGGTAATGTTTCTCTTTGAACTATGGTTGTATGTTTCTTTGAGAGGATTCGTTGCGGTTATTGGTTGGCCTAACAGATTTTACAGTTAATAAAAATGCATGCCTCTTGAGTTCAGTGAATTGGCTTTTCATCTGCAACAGTCAGGATAGAGTTCAGTTCTGCTTTTTAGATTTTGCTTATTTGCTCCTGAATAATGTTTCCAACTCTTGTGATGCAATTTGACTTGAGGCTTTGTAATTTGCTTGCTTTATGCAAGTATGTGCATGTCCTTCTAGAAATAAACCTGTTAAAATGCATCTTATGTGTTTATGAAACAATTTTGATATAAATGTATCATAGGTTGCAATGTGAAAACGTGGTTGTTGGGCTGGAATGTTAACGTCATCATAAGTTCAAGTTTGCTGTTGATATTTTTTTTTAAGAATTCAATGAACATGTGATGATTTGTTGATTTTCTAGTAATACATTTTCTTTTCTTTATGTGGATGAAACATGTCGAATATACATTTATTGGAGGGTAAGTTTCAATGTTGTCCTCGCTGCTTCCTCTCTAAGATTGCTTCTTCTATTTGAGCGTAATTTGTAGAATATATTGTGATAGAGCATTTATTAATTGTCATATGTATTTGATAGAAAAATATGTCTTCCTGGAAGAAGATGAATCAATTGTTCAGTAAAATAAGGGAAGATAACGCTCAAATTTCCTTTAACCAATAATTGGCAAGAGCTCGAAATAAAGCTATGTCAATAATAGGTACAACAAATATCATTGATTGTCCGGATAAAGGACCTGTTTGGATCCAAAATGAAGATTGGAATATGATGATCAACAATGTTTGGTCCACCGATAGATTTTGCAAACGATCCAAAACTTCAAAAGAGAATCAATTGAAGAAAACAGATGGGAAAATAAGTACCCATTCTCGCTGGCTCGGTGTCATTTGCACCATATCGAGCTAGTATGGTATGAAATGTTGTTGTTCAACACTTGTAATTTAATTTTTTTAATATTTTTGTTGCACTTTTTTTCATGTTCAGTAGCAAGAAGCAGTCGGGGAAAGAACTTCCTCGGGATGAGGTTTTTTCGCTTTGCATCAAAAATCAAATGAGACCGACACATTTATAGATAACAAGTCTAAAATAGTGGTGAGTACGTACTTATATTTTATTATATATATATATATATGAAATATCATTCATATTCAAATTAATATATTTTGACATGGACTTGTCTGTTTGCAGGAAAAATATAGAAATGAGATGGTTGCAAGATATGGACCTGATCAGGACAATCATCCCTCTTTTGATGGAGCAACTTGGTGTGAGACTTCAGAGGAAGTAAGCAAGGGTCGAGTATATGGTGCACCCTGTATACCTAAATCTAAAGTTGATGTGAGTTCTTCTTCACATACCTCCTCAGTAAATTCATCAAATCCAAGCACAACTACTAGACGGTATCAAGAGCAATTGGATGAAATGCAAACTGAAATTTCTTCCATTCAAGATTGTCTGAAGCTCTTGGTAGGACATATGGGTCTAAATATGCCAACACCTGTGGCTCCGTCGATGCCATCACCTCTAGCTCTGTCGATGCCATCACCTATAATGGTACCAGGACCTCGACCTCGACCTCAAATGCCATATAATGGTCCATCATCCTCTCATCAACAACATCGTAGATCATTTTCGCCTTCAATACTTTAAAATATGTATTTTTAAGTTTCATGTTTATATACTTAGTCATGTAAATATAATCGAATCTGTAGTGTATTAAGGTTCCACGTTTATTTACTTAGTCATGTAAATGTAATCGAATCAGTAGTGTATTAAGAATTTTAATTTATAATAATTTTTATTTCCACCATATTTATGTTATTTTCAATATTAATAATATTTCAATATTTGCTAGTGCTTTTAAACGATTTAATTGTAATTAATTAAAATTAAAATATATTAAAAATAGATTTTAAAAATATAAATATTTAAATAATATTTCGTCCATTGCAATTGCTTCCGTTGCAATTGCAATGGCATATCCGTTGTAAACTGTGTATTTGCAACGGGAGAAATTGCAACGGATTATCCGTTGCAAGCTAAATTTGAAACGACTTTTTTCTAACGGATTATGTCCGTTGCAAAAGCCGTTGCTAATTAAATTAGCAACAGCTTTCCTTATTATTTGCACAAATTTTTTTGCAACGGATAATCCGTTGCAAGCTAAATTTGAAACGACTTTTTTCTAACAGATTGTGTCCGTTGCAAAAGCCGTTGCTAATTTAATTAGCAACGGCTTTCCTTGTTATTTGCAACGGATCAATCCGTTGCAAATTGACCTGTTTTTTTGTAGTGATATCATAGCAGGAGTATTCTCAAGAGCATTTTATAGGTTAATATTATAAGTAAATATGTAGTTTTTTTTATTTTAGAGCTCTAAACTCATGACACCAATCAAATAAGTAGCTATCAATCTAGAAATATATATTGGCTCATATTATGAATTCAGATTTTAACAATTGATCATGCTTTATCGTAACAAAAGATGATAATCAACATATTTATTATCAAGAAGTATGATCTAATTCATATTAACAGTTTAACTATTTATAATATTTTTCATACATATATAAAATTATTCACTCGTCTAACTCAAAATGAAATGGAACACAAAAGTAGATATCGAAGGAAATCCTTTTGATATCCTTTAGGAAAAATATCATGATTATTTGAATACAAAATGAGATATACTAAAAAAACAGCTAAAAAAATAAAATCTATTCAATAAACTCAAAATGAAATGGAACACAAAAATAGATATCGAAGGAAATCCTTTTGATATCCTTTAGGAAAAATATCATGATTATTTGAATACAAAATGACATATACTAAAAAACAGCTAAAAAAATAAAATCTATTCAATAAACTTAATTAAGGGTTTAACTCATAAACTTGTATGTTTATAAGCAAAACAATTTATTTTTACTAAGTACCAAAAATATAAATGGTTTTTGAAAAAAGAAAGAGATATGGGATTTTAAGAGAGAGAATTAGAAGGACACAAAGAAAGGAGAAGAAGAGGGTAAAAAAGAGAAAGATAATGAAAGGAGAAAAGAAGCAGAAGAAATAAGTTGTTATGGTAATTTTTATGTTTTAATATGCATAAATGTTGTTATTAGTTAAGATTTTAAATTTATTGAAAATTAAGGCTTGAAGATTTTTTTTGAGTTTGATTCATGAATTGCTGGAGATGTTAAGTATTAAATGTCTTGGTCAGGGTCTAATTGATTGAATTGTAAATGATTTTGAGGTTAATTGATGTGTTAGGTGTAAAACAATATTGAGAAATTATGAAAAAAACGTTTCTAAGAATCTGGACAGTAGTTTGAAGGGTGAAAATGATAAAGTTCCAGTTTGGTCCCTCATTTTCATTTGTGAAAAATACAATTTACTCTCTGACTTTGAAAAAATTTATAGTTTGGTCCTTATAGTGAAATTAGGGATTCTAAAAAGAATTAAGGATGGGATTATAGGGAAAAAATTCAGTATAGTCATGAACTTATGATGTTTTTAATTTAGTTCTTTAATTTGACAAGGATATAACCTGACCTCTAAAAATCTAAGTAAATTTTAGAATGGTCCCAAAATGAAAATTAGTTTTTTAGATTTTTTGTTTAATAATTCAGTCTTATTTGGTGAATTATTATCAATTTTACAATTTTTTATTTTGAATTAAATTTCAGTAGAAACATTAAGTGTTTAGGTTTTAAGAAAAATATATAGTTTGATTACATATAGGATTATATACCCTTGAATAATTTTATTCAATACATCTTACTTCTTTTTAGTAATTTTTGAGTATGTCTCTCTTTGTGATCAGATAATTCTGATATTCTACCTCCGGAACATCGATAGGATTTGATAATACATATGTTTATTACCATTTATGTTATGATAAAGCATAATCATTTGTTGAATCTACATTCTTGATATGAGTCAATATATGCTTATGAATTGATAGCTCCTTATATCATTGATGTCATGAGCTAAGTCTTGATATATGAATATGTTTGATTGATTATGAATATAAACTTATATGTTTATAAGCCAAACTATTTATTTTTACTAAGAACCAAAAAATTAAATGGTTTTTTAAAATATAATTCAAACTAAACAATGCATAAAATGGATAATAATTCACTAATAATCCTTAATTATTGTAATGTTTTGATTTTTTTAAAAGACAACAATGCCCTTGGTGATTTATAATTAAGTTTAAATGTATGATGAGGATTGTAACAGTTGTATAAATTTTATAAATAGTGTCGCGACGACGATTTTTCCGCGCTTCGCGCCCCGCCGTCCCCCCGTGATTTATGGGGACAACGACGTGCAGTGAAAATGGAGTATTTAATAGTCGTAAAAATTACGACTATAAATATCAGAAGTCACCTCCTAGTGTTAAGGTCACTAGAACCTAATGGTTTGCAAGAGTCTAGGTAAGGGGACTTGTTATACAAGGGAAAAACGCATCACCCCAGTGCACTCTACCTAAGGTAAGCTGCATTGTTGTTTGATTATTTTTTTCCAAGTTAAAAAAATATATATATTTTTACACTGCATTTTAAAAAAAAACATTTTTTTATTTGTGGGTGTACTTTACAATGTAAATTTACACCGCGAAAGCTAAAACAAAATAATTGTTAAATTATTTTTGACATTTTGACCGACTTCCAAAGGATAATTGTAAACTAGTTACGATATCCAAATTTTCGTTTTAAAATATGAAAAAGATGGAACATATTTTCTTGCGAAAAATATAATGAGAAAACTTTGGAATTCGGTCATATGCACGAAAATAAAATATTTTTTTTCTTTAAAAAAAATTGTTTTTTTAATTAAATTTTAGGCTAGGCCTTGGGCAACTAAATGGGTCTGGCCCAAGTCTGCTGGACTTAGGCCGAGAGAGGCCATCCCAAAGCCTTAATAATAATAATAATAATAATAATAATAATAGATTATGTAAGAAAAATAAATATAATTACTTGCTAACGAATTATGTGCAAACAAAAAAAGCAAGTTATGTTACCGTCAATGACTTTATTATTTCATGCATCAACAAAAAAAAATATTTTACAGAAACCCTAGTCTAGCTACTTTTTCAGTATCTATTTGGAAGTTGGGTTGATATTATTTTTTAAAATATTTTTTGTTTAAACATATATCAAAATAATGTTATTTTTTTTAAAAAAAATCATTTTTGACATGAGCACATCAAAATAATCTAAAAACACTAGAATAAATAATTTTAAATAAAAAATAAAAATAAAAGTTTTATAAAAAAAATAACAATGTTTTTGAAATGCAATGTCAAACAGTCACTTAATCTAAAACCCCTATATTAGAAACCTATCGTGCCCTACAAAGAAAATTTAACTGATTGTTTGTACTGTATTTTAAAAATATTTTAAAACAAATCTAAAATATTTTATTTTTAGAGAATTTTGATGTACTTATATAAAAAAACTCAAATATAAAAACATATTAATTTTATGTATTTCTCAACAAAAAAAACAAATTGAAAAACAATAATAACCACACTCCTAAACATTATATATCTTTATCTTCTGCCTATATAAGTTATAAGATCGTATAATGATTTTTTAATGTGAAATTACTGTTATTTGGTTTTGTTAAATTAATTTTTTATTTAACTATAATTTGTTCTAAAGATATTATTTTCTTGGTGAATTTGTTCATCAAATGGGTGGTTAATTCAAATGATTCCAATAAATCTTGTCATTATACTTGTATTGCTATGTTGATCAAAACCGAAAGCTGCCACATAATAAGGGTTAAATAAATGTGACCAAGCAATCTAGAAGATTAGAGTTTTTAATAAATTAAGAATAATCGCTAGAAGACATAGAAATTTGTCATTTTTCAGCTGTATATAGTGGGTGTTTGGCATAGTTATTGATTCCGTTCCGGCCAAAAAAACCAAGACAAAACGGCTTTGTTTTTATCTCAGTTTTAATTCCGGTCCATTCCGGAAATTCCGGCCAAATTTTGGGCGGAACGCCTAGATTCTGTTCCAAGCGTGCCAATCCGGGTTCAAAATCTAATTTTTTTATTTTAAAAAAATTATTTTTGACATCTATACATCAAAATAATTTAAAAAAACCAAAATATTTTAAATAATAAAGAATTCAAATTTTAATTATGCTTGTTAAATTAATATTTTATTTTATTTTCATATATATGTGTGTATATATATATACATATAAAATTAATTATATATGAACAGTACGACACCGAAACAGCACGCTGGAACGCTCCGAAACCAGAATGTTCTGTTTCAATCGAAAAATCGGAACGATGACCGGAACGGTATTGACAACTATGGTGTTTGGGACGGCGGTTCAACAACCACAACCCCAAACTCAGACATTACTAGATGGGACCCCAATTTTTAATTGTGGATCCCACCTAAAACAATTGTCGTTGGGTAGCAGCCACAAAAGCACCTGAGAGCTGCTTTTGCGTCTGCGGCTCTTGAAAAAAACGCAGCAAGACGCAAAAAAGCAAAAAAAACAGCAATCAAGAAGCAAAAAAGGCAGCAATCAAGACTTTATCATCTCCGATCATTCTCACTCAATGGTGTCTGGGGTTGTCTTTGTGAGTGGTTAGGGATGTCTTTGTGTGTGGGTGGAAGAGAAGCTTGTCTCTGCTACCGAGGAGGGCCTGAAACTTGACGAGACTGAAGATGAGAAGAAAATCAGGAAGAGTTGAAGCAAAACTTCGAGGGTCTCAGCAAGGTTATCAAGGTGTGTTGGGAGACAAGGTAGAGAAGGGTTTGTGACAATTTGTTACCTTTAACGAGTGTTTGTGGAAGGAGCTGAAGGGAGGGGAAGGTGGGAACTTAAGAAAAAATCATGGGTCTGTGTGGTTTGTGTGGTGCGTGGTGTGGGGAAGGGTTTTAGCACAGTAAAACTGAGACACGTTTTATATATATATATATATATATATATATATATATATATATCAGTTTTACTGTGCTAAAACACAGTAACATTTACTATTAATATATGTTTTCTGGAACCATGGACAATATGTTGATGCAGTCGAGTTGGTATCAGGAACGTCTTTGTCTTCCAAGAGGATGTGGGTTCGAATCCCACTCTCGGCATATTTTTATTTTGTCATGGTATAGATATCTATTTATTTATTTTATGATTATTATTCTACAATATTTAAAAAACATTGTGTGTGTGTGTGTGTGTATAAGTGTGTGTGTGTGTGTGTGTTCTTTAAAGTAATTTCAACAGTTGACAACAATATAAAAATCATGGTAATCAAACACACGAAACCACTTTTTCATTAAACTCAATATCAACCACAGATTTAACCAAACACTAAAATTTCATTTATGAAACGCAACTAAAAGCGTTTTTCATAAAACTGTTTTTTTTTTAATCTCAACCACAACATCAACCGCCACGCCAAATAGGCTTATAGTCGAAGATGGCCTCTCTACCTTAGCATGCAGCCTCTTGAATCTTTGTCTCTGCATCATCTAAGCAAATCCAAAAACCGAACTGTAGAGGAGATTCTTCTTGTCCTATAAAGGATAAAAGTTAAATCTGTGTTCATCTCGCCTCCCTCTGCATCATAAATTTCATCCCTCTTGCCTTTCGCTTCTCAGCCTATCAGTATCTTTCAGGTCTTACTCTCTACTCTTTATCTTGTTTATTTCTTCTCTCTCTCTATTATATATATATATATATATATATATTTGCATGTTTCACTGTTTGTGTGCTTGATCATGATTCGGGATGTTAGGGTTTTTTTTGTGGTTCTCTTGGATTACTTTATTTGGAAATTTTGTCTTAGGTTTGGAGAATTTGGGGGTTTAAGGGTTTTGTGGTATAATTAGGGTTTTTTAGAGATGTTAGAAGTCATTGTATTTGATAATGAGGATATTTATGGTCTTGACTGGTAAATTAGGGCTCCTACGTGTGCCTGTTTGTATGTTTGAGTTTTGATTTTATTCGGTGTTTATCTTTTTGATAAATTGGGGAAATGAAGTGAGATTTAAATCTAAGTGTTTCTCATTTTTGTTTATGTGTTGAATTCTTGCCTAATTTAAGTAGTTGAAATTGGTTGTGTTGATGGGGGGTGTTTGCTTCTTTTTCATTTCATTTTTGCTTCATGAAATTCGGTATCTAATTGTTGTAGTATAAGATATACATGGAAATCCAGAACTGGGAGTTGCTAATACGTGCACTCAATCTAATTTACTTAACAAAATTCTTATTCAAGTTGAAATAGGTTTAGGACAAAGGTCTGCTACCAATTGTGATTGCATCTGTAGGTTTGAACTCATATGTGTCAAAAGCACACAATGATTTTTGATCTTAAATTTTGCATGCATGATATCCTTCTATTTTATTTTTCTATTTTTTACTGACTTCTTTACTGACTTCTAGTAGATTTTGATATGTTTATGGTTGCTCTTCAATTAAGACATAGTTAGTGATCCATCAAATACCTCGAAGTTTATGCACTTGCTCACACTCACTTGAGAATATGAGATTATAATATATGTTGATGTATTTAACTAGTAATTAGTTGATTTTGCTGGTATTTGAGCTTATATGTTCATAGCATGTCGTTGGTATTAGAGATTGATGTTGCTGCAGTATAATGTGAAAAGCAAGTATAATATGAAAATCAGTATAATATATTATGTGACTAGACCATGTTGCAAATATAGTGTAAATTTATTATGAATATATGTTGCGAATATATTGTGGAATTATTATGAATATATGTTGCAAACATATTGTGGAATTATTATGAATATATGATGCTGAATATATTGTGTATTCTTAAACTATATATTATTAACATGTTTTGATCTTTTTCATTTGGTAATTACAGATGGAAAACCAAAATGTTTCATCCATCAACACTACCCCAACATCAACATTTAATGCCCTCACTTCAAGCAGTCAAACTACATCAACCACTCGCAGGATCTCGTCACAAATGATAGAGATAAACAACTTGAAGTCCTTACATTGAGAAAAAAAATGTTGATAATAGAACAAAGTCACAAATTTGGGATCATTTTACAAAACTAGATGGTGATCCTAATAAACCTAAAGTTGCATGTAAGTATTGTAGAAGGATGCATGTCATACTATTTTGAATGGAACCAGTAATATGTGGAGTCATTTAAAAATATGCAAAAAATTCCTTTTTGTGGTTGATAAGAAGCAAAAACTTTTGGTATTAGAACCTATGAAAGAGAGTGATGAATTAGAAGACAAAAATATGGGCACTCTAAAGGCAATAGGTTATAATCAGGAAGAATGTAGATTAGCACTAGCAAAAATGATTATAATTAACGAGTTGCCTTTTAATTTTGTGGAGGGAAGGGGATTTAAATCATTTTTGAGGACAATACAACCTAGATTTGATAGTCTTTCTCGTTTTACTGTTATGAAAGATTGTTTGCAAAATTTATGTTGACGAGAAGGAAAATTTGAAGATAGCACTTAGGGGTCAACAATTATGTTTGACAACAGATACATGGACATTAATCCAAAACATTAATTATATGTCCTTAATGACTCATTGGATTGATAGTGAGTGGAAATTGCATTAAAGAATTCTCAATTTCTATCAAGTTTCAAATCATACTAGTGAGGTAATTCGTCAAGTGATTGAGAATTGTTTGTTAGAGTGGGGGATTGATAAACTTTTTACTGTTATAGTAGACAATGCAAGCTCTAATAATGTGACTATTTCTTATTTGAAGAATGTGATGATTGATTGGTCATTTAATATATTGTCAAATGATCATTTGCATGTAAGATGTTTTGCACATATTGTAAATCTTATTGTGGGTGATGGCTTGAAAGAGATTCATGCTTCAGTTGTTAAGATTAGAAATGCAATAAGGTTTGTGAGATCTTCACTTGCGAGGCAGCTTGCATTTAAAAAATGTGTAGAAAAATTGCATATAGAGTGTAAAAAGTCATTATGTTTGGATGTTGCAACTCGATGGAATTCAACTTATCTTATGTTGGATGCTGCATGAAGATTTACATGCATACAAACTTGTTGAAATTGTGTAAAAGTAGAGATAATGTATTAAGTGGAATGGCGATAAAGATGATGTTGAAGTTTGAGAAGTATTTGTCACGACCCGATTCCCGGATCCGTGATCGCTACATAGGCATGGTCCTCCTCTAAGGTTCCACACCTATGCGAACCAAACTTACACAAACTCATCATTCATATTCATAATTCAACGCAGCGGAAATATCAAAGTAAACTTTAATACATAATTTAATTGTCTTTACACCAGAGTTGATTACATATTGTTATACTTGTGGAGCACTAACTAGACATATGAACAAAAAGTGTCAACTACAACCAAAATAGCAGGTTCCAAGAGTACGACAAAAATGACCTGCTATCAAGCTACGACCTTGAAAATAATGAATAATGAGGGGGTGAGTTCAACAACTCAGTGAGTAGATAATATCATACACATACGAGATAATACAACAAAGAAAAGTATATTAACAAATCGGCTCAAAGTTCTTACGAGTTTCTCAAATAGGTCATAACAAGAATTTAATAGGTAAAGCTCATCAGAAAATCAGAACGCAATGACCATGAGGCTCTGTACTATGGGATGATCAGTCCACATAGGTTGGTGACTCCCCCGACCAACTAGGGTTTCAAATACGATGTGCACAAAGGCTAGCACTACCCTGTTAGCATGGGTATTCTGACTGGCATACCATAGGTATATCTTATAATCAAACAAACATATTCATATCTCAAGGCTTAGCTCATGGTATTAATCAAATGAGATGCTATCATTTCACAAACAGATATAGGCTCATATCAAGAACGTATATTCAACAAATGATTATGTTTTATCGTATCAAGAATAGTAATCAAGGTATATATATTATCAAAAAGCATAATCCAATTCATACTAGCAAATTCTAATATTTATACTATTTCCCATGCATATTAAATATTATTCACTCACCTTAATTAAGAGCAAACAAGGTTCAGAAGCTCAATGTTGATGAAATCTTACTAATGTTCCGCGGGTAGACTATCGTGATTATCTAAATATATAAAAGAAGATATAATCAAAAATGACTCAAAAGAAGTAAAATACCCTTACGTTCTAAGAGTTCAATTCATAATTCTATCTGTTTTTAAATCAAATTATCCATTTTTCGTAAAAACCTAAAACAAAGGTTTATTTCAAAATCTAATTCCAAATACATAAATCATAAAATTGATAATAATTCATCAAATGAACTTCAATTATCCATCAAACCAATCTGAAATGCTATTATTTCACCTAGGGACCATTCTGATTTTTTCTCATATTTTTAGGGTCAGATTGTAATTTTATCAAATTAAAGGACTAAATTGAACTCCTCTTAAATTCACAACTATACTAAAAAATTTTCCATTATCCATCCTCAATTCTGTCCAGAATCTCGAATTTCATTCCAGGGACCAAACTATAATTTTTCCAAAGTTCATGGATCAAACTGTAATTTTTCACCAAAAGGACCAAAATGAATTTTCACCATCTTCAACCTCAACTCAGAATTCCAGCAAGGGATTTTAGAAATTTATCAACATTATTTCACCATTCTTATCAATATTTTCTTAAACCAAACATCTCAAAACTTCAAAATCATCTACAATCAAACTACTTAAACCATTACTCAAACCCTAACAATCAATACAAGCAAAAATCATAGCTAATAATCACATTTATACATAATAAAACATACACATTACCTTAACAACTATTTCTCCTTCTTCTTTTCTCCTCCTCTTCTCTTTCCCTCTTTTCTCTTCTTCTTCTTCTTCTTCTTTCTTCCTCTCTTCCTGATTCTCTCTCTCAAATTTCATATCTATTTCCTTTCTCTTTTTTTTGTTTTTCTTTTCTATTTATATTTATATGCTTATACAATTACCACAACACCCTTAACCTAATTCTAAGCCACTAAGGGCATTCATGTATTTTCCTTTTTAAAATTTTCAAAATACTACAGTATTGGGGTTATGATGCAAATCAGAATTTTATATTGTATGTGGCTAATGTTTTAGATCCATGTTTTAAGTTGAACTATGTTAAATTTTGTTTTGGTGAGTTGTATGATTATCACAAAGCACAAGATTTAACAACAAAGGTGAAAGATCATTTAGTAAGACTATATGAGTTTTATTTAAGAGCTGATGAAATGGAGAATGTTAATAGACATATTCATGATGTTAATGATAAGGATTCTAATGATACAGATGTAAATGTTAATACTTTTGCTCAATTCAAAAGACATTTACAAGAGGAAGATAGTGTAGAAAATAAAAATGAAGTGGAGAGGTATTTGAATGATGGTTGTGAGGATCTTGATGATGATAAATTAGATATTTTAGGTTGGTGGAAGGGTAATGGTTCAAAATATAAAATACTTTCAAAAGTTGCACATGTTTTAGCTATTCCTATATCTACAGTGACTTCTGAATCAGCTTTTAGCATAGGCGGTCGTATACTCGACCAATTCTGAAGTTCGTTATCTCTAGCAACTGTTCAAGCACTTGTTTGTAGTCAAAATTGGTTACATCATGGATCAATCCCGATCAACATTACAACCTTGATGAATGATTATGAAAAATATAAAAATCTTGAATCAAGTTATTTTTCTTATACATTTGTGTTTTTATTTTATAAAATAATAATCAACTTATTTTCAATCTAACATTTCTATTATTTTGTTTTTGTAGATTTTGGTGCAAAGTTAAATCTAGCGACTGATGATAATTAGTTCAAAACCGACTGTATTTCTTGAAGATTTTTATGTTAATGTTGCTTGTTTATTTTGAAGCCCTTTGAAGGCATTTTCTGTCATTTAAATTTAAATTTGTTCATTTGTGTAGTTTTAATTATTTCTTATCATGCTAAATTACACAAAACAATAGTATTAGAAAGGATAAAAAAAAACTTAATAAACACTATATTAACAATTTAATACATTAATATTTGTATTTATTGCAAAAACAATTTAAAAATACTTTGGATTCTTGTATGAAAATAGTTTTTCAAGCCCATCAGAAAATTTATTAGAAAACCTATCAGAAGGCCCATCAGATGGCCCAAAAAACAAATTCGGTTTTATGAATTTTTTAACCAAAAAAATCGGACTGGACCGAACCGAAAGTGGTCAGTTTTGAATAGATTCGGTTCGGTTTCAATTTACTTTTTTTTTAAATCTGTTTGATTATTTTTTTGACAAAAAAACGAACCGAACCAAAAATGCTCACCTCTACTTAGGCGTTGTGGATGACAAAGTGACCAGGAGTCTCTAACGAACATCTTTTTTTTTTCTTGAGTTAACTATTATAAAATAAAATTATTTAACTTTTTTTATTATTATATTATTAAATCAATCAAATTTATTGAATCAAGACCCTAACCTAAAAAAAAACTTTTGCTCCGTTAAAAATGTTGGTGCTCCTTGAACATTGTTTTTTTTTTTTTGTTAATTGTTTTTCCAATATTTAAAAAAAAAAAAAAAAAAAAAAACGTTCTTATAATCCCATATCCATCGGCTCATAGGAATCAGGCTCGAACGTACTTCTAATTTGGTTTGGATGTTTGGATGCAGTGATCTTTGTTACTTCAATCTTTTCCTTACCCTAAATGAAGTGCAGTTTCTTCAACACTTGTAATCTGTGAAAACAAACTATGGGAATTCTGGAAAACCAGGCCTGAATCCGGACATGCACTTGCGCACCGCATGTCAGAGCAATGTAGGTTTAAATCTGTCGATTCTTAAAATTTGACGAACCTTACAGAAAATAGAGTTGGTGTGAACATGGCTTCGTATTCAATAAGGCGTCGGTGTTTTTCTATGATGGAATCACTCTTCTGTGCACAGTCAAAGGTAGCCTGCTAGGAATAACGCCATTGAAATGAAATTTTCTTGATATGTTTACGCATTTAAACTGCCCTTTTTTCTTCTTACATTGATAGATTGATGATATGCCACAAAAAAGTGCTCTTTGATACCTAAATCTTCTTTCCAACGTAAATGAAGTACAGTTCCTTCAACACTTCAAATCTGTGAAAGCAAACTATGGGAATCTGGAAAAAGAGGTCTGAATCCGGACACTAGCGCACTGCAAACTGTGGGAATTTTATTTTCTTTTACCTTGTATCAACTTTGAAAAGTAGTTTCCCTGTTTTTTCCAAGAAAAAGCTTTGGAGAAGGTTCAAATGCGCTTAAATCATAACAATGTTAATGATTGAATCTTTAGACTGAGGATTTGAACCTGTTACAGCAATTCAGGAAAAACTTGATGCGCAAAAAGTATATTCTCTTACCAATGAATAACTGAAGAAGCAAAAACAATCTTCTGTATGTTCATATGATGGTTGTCGCATTCAAAATACAGCTCTTCCTACCAGGCCTGTTTGTTTCCTTGAAGCTCTTGGCCTTGGCTCAAGAGGAAAACCAGTTCATCTATCATGGCTTTACAGGAGCCAACCTGCTCCTCAACGAGATTGCAAAAATACATCCAAATGGTCTCTTAGAACTGACAAACACTTCAAAACGTCAAATTGGCCGCGCTTTCTTCCCATTCCCTTTTCAGTTCAGCACATCTTTACTCAACAATTCTCGGTCTCTCTCATTAATTTTCTACCCAGTTTGTGTTCGCCATGGTTCCTGAGCTGCCTACACTTAGTGGCCATGGAATCGCCTTCATAGTGTCTCCATCTGTAAACTTCACAGGGGCTTCAGGTCGTTACATAGGTATCCTCAATTTTACAACCGATGGCCTGTCTTCAAACCATCTATTGGCCGTTGAGCTAGATGCAATCACAAGCACAAAACCAGCCATGCCTCTCTTGTCAACATCTCTCGATATTTCTTCTGTTATGCTGGATTCTATGTACGTTGGTTTTTCTTCATCTACCGGAGCGGTGGCAAGCAGCCACTATATTCTGGGGTGGAGCTTCAACAGAAGCGGACACGCTCATAGTCTTGACGTGTCAAAGTTGCCGTCACTTCCTCCTCAGAGAAAGCCAAGAAGGAAACCATATTTAAGAATTGCGGTCCCAGCAATAGCAGCAATCATTTTGCTTCTAGCAATCTCCGGTGCTGCTTACATAATAAGAAGGAAGACATATGAAGAACTGCGCGAAGATTGGGAACAGGAATATGCTCCTCAAAGATTATCCTACAAGGATTTATACAAAGCAACTAAGGGTTTCGCTGCCAGGGAGTTTTGGGATGGTTTACAGAGGAGTGTTGGCTTCTTCTGCAAGTCGCGGTCAAGAAAGTATCCCACGATTCCAGGCATGGAACGAAGGAGTTCGTTGCTGAGATTGTTAGCATGGGAAGGCTGAGGCACAGGAACTTGGTCCAGGTCCTAGGCTATTGCCGGCGAAACGGAGAGCTCCTCTTGGTCTATGATTATATGCCCAACGGAAGCCTTGATAAACTCCTATTTCGCAATCACACACCGATCCTTAACTGGGTTCGGCGATATCAGATTCTCAGAGGAGTTGCTTCTGCCCTTCTTTACCTCCATGAAGAGTGGCAGCAGGTTGTTCTGCATAGAGACGTGAAAGCTAGCAATGTTCTATTAGATGCTAATCTTAACGGACGGCTGGGAGATTTTGGGCTTGCTAAGTTTCACGACCATGGATCAACTCCCCATACAACCAATGTCGTTGGAACAATTGGATATCTTGCGCCAGAGATTGCTAGAACTGGAAAGTCAAGTACCTGCAGCGATGTTTTTTTTCTTTTGGGACATTTATGTTCGAGGTAGCTTGTGGAAGGAGGCCTGTAGAGTCAGAAAGACCACCTGAGGAGGTTGTTCTAGTTGACTGGGTATTTGAATGCTGGAAAAGCGGGGCCATTCTGGGGACAGATTGGAAGGTAACTATGTGGAGGAAGAAATGGAGGTGGTTTTGAAGCTAGGTCTGCTTTGTACACATCGCACTCCATCAGCCAGACCTAGCATGAGGCAAGTGGTGCAATATTTGGAAGGAAATGCTACTTTGCCTGATCTACCACTTCAAGGAACAGGAATTGGTTTAGTTCCAGTTAGCAATGAAGCATCTAGAGAACATGTTTTAACAATCCCTACATCATCAGAACACATTTCTTCCTATTCCTTTTCCGACTCTGAATCCATCCTCAGTGGTCGTTGACCCAGCAACGCTTCATGGAGGTTTTATAACGTAACTATGTACATTAAGACTTGTTCATTGTTAAATATATAGGAAGGTGCCACGGAATCTTCAAGATTATAGCTTTTGTACAATTTCTTTCCGACCACTTGTACCCTAATGAGCTGTTATTAACTTGTACTATGTTTCTTTTACTCTGTTTTTGCATCGGTAAGGCTTCAGTATATCATGTTACGAAGGTAGTTGTCTGGTAAAGATGCAAACCCATCAATCTACTAGATTGTATATAGTTTCCAGTTGAATCAAACTCTAATGGATGCTGGTCTGTAAGCAGGATGTTGCGACCTGTTTTAATCAATATCACTAAAAAAACCCATAGCATATTGATTCAAGGATAAGAAATTGATTGATATTAGAGATTGTATAAGTATTCAAATCACACTTTACTTGAGGTAAATTGAATGGTGTGATTTGATGTGGTTTAGAGGTTTTAATGGATTTATGACTAGTAGTCTATCTATGGATCAAGGTAATGATTTATTCATGTTAAAAAATCTAGTATTTTTGAATTTATTAAACTGGTGTGCCTTAATAATTTCTTATATTTTTATATTAACCTACTTGTAGGTTCAATATTTATATTAGAATATTAATCATTAATGCTCATGAATTATAAATTATTAAAATATTGTTAAAATTCTCATGGATTCAATAAATTGGTAGTTAAATTTCAAAATGCATGCAATTATGGATTTTTGGATTTTTTTTATGGAAATGCTAAGAGATATGATTTTTTTTATATTTTTGAGAGACTTAGTTGTATTGAATTAAATTATTATTTTTTGTGTTAATTAAACTTTTAATTTGTTTTTTTATCATTTATTTGAAACAAAAATAAAAGCAACACACATACACATTCTCTTTTCTAAAAATAATTTTACTTACACGCCAACAAATTACACATGTTTACAAAACATTAAAACTCTAACTCTAACAATAATTTAAATATACATATTAAACATCTAGAAATTGCAAAAAAAAATATACCTTCAAAGGTTAAAATTTGAAAAAAAAATTGAGTTGTAAGAAAAGTGGTAGCATGCGGGTCTCACGCGCATTCGCCATTGGCGACATGTGGATCCACAATACATCACTAATTGAAGGGAAAAAAACATTGGATCTAAAATGGCTCCTTCTATAGTGTTTTGACAAAATTAAAAAGGAAAAGTCAATAATGCCCTTGGTGGTTTAAAATTAGGTAAAAAATGAATTAAGGGTATTGTTGTAATTGTATAAACTTTATAAATATAAATAGAAATAGAAAAAAAAAAGAGGTCTCAGATTTAAGAGAGAGAATCGGGAGAAGAAGAAGAAGAAGAAGAAGAAGAAGAAGAAGAAGAAGAGAGGGAAGGAAAATAATGTTTACATTTTAATATGTATAAGAAGAGAGGTTAGAGGTTGAAGATGATGAAATTTCAGTTTGGTCTTTCATTTTGTGAAAAGTATAGTTTAGTCCCTGAACTTTGGAAAATTATAGTTTGGATTCTGAATAGAATTGAGGATGAATTATGGGAAAACTTTCAATATAATTATGAATTTATGAGGTTTTCAATTTACACCTTTAATTTAACAAAATTACAACTTGACCCCTAAAAATCTAAGAAAAATACAAGATGGTCCTAGATGAAATATTAGCTTTTCAGATTGGATTGGTAAATAATTGAGGCTTATTTTGTGAATGATTATTAATTTTATTAACTGTTTATTTTGAATTAGATTTCGGAAGCAACGGTTAAGTTTTTAGGTTTTGAGAAAAAATGATAGTTTGATTGAAAAACACATAAGATTATGAGTTAAACTCTTATATCAATTTATTAAATAGATTTTACTTTTTTGAGTTGTTTTTTAGTATGTCTTATTTTATATATTCAGATAATTCTGATATTTTACCCGCAGGATATCAATAGAATTTTCCTTCAATATCTACTTTTAAATCCTATTCGCTTTTGAGAAAAGTGAGTAGATAATTTTTAATATGTGTGAAAAATATTATAGATACTTGAATTTCTAATATGAATTGGATTATGCTTATTGGTAATATATACGTTAATTATCATTTTTGTTATGATAAAGTATGATCATTTGTTGAATCTATATTCTTGATATGAGTCAGTATATACTTATGAATTGATAGCTCCTTATTTGATTGATATCATGATTGAGCCTTGAGATACGAAATATGTTTGTTTGATTTTGATATAAACTTATAGTACGTTAGTCAAAATACTCATGCTAACAGGGTAGTGTTAGCCTTTATGCACATCCTATCTGAACTCTAGTTGGTTGGGGGAGTCACTAACTAGTGTAGACTGATCATCCCATAGTACAGAGCCTCATGTTTATTGTATTTTGATTTTATAACGAGGTTTATCTTATAATATTCTTGTTATGATTTATTTGAGAAACATTTTTATGAGAACTTAAGTCGTATTCATTAAATATATTTCTCATTGTTGTATTATCTTGTAGATGTAATTGAATGTTATTTACTCACTAAGTTGTTGAAATCACTCTTTCATTATTTATCATATTCAAGTTTGTAGCTTATTAGCAGGTTATTTTTGTTATACTCTTAGAACCTAGTATTTTGGTTGTAATCAATGTTTTTTCCTTATATTTAGTTAGCGCTCTGCAATTATAGCAATATGTATTTAACTCTTGTATTAAGGTAATCAAATTATATTATAAAGTTAATTTTGTTATTAACGTTGTGTTGAACTTTGATTAACTTATTTAAAGGATAAATGTAAGTTTGAGTTCACATAAATATGGAACCTTAAAGGGGGTTCATGCCTATGTGTTGATCATGGATCCGGGAATCGGGTCATGACACTTTTCTTATCGATTATGTTCCTCCACACTTTGATTATGTTCCTCCACACTTTTTAAGGAAGGAGATTGAGGTACATCAATCCACGGCCTTCTCTTTCTTCTTCTTTTAGCTCTTGTTTATTAGCTTTTTTTGTTATAAGGTTATGTTTTCTTGTTTGTCATTATTGTGGAGAAAAGATGGTAAGTTGATCACAAGGAATAAGAGTTGTCGATGATGTTGGGCTGCTTTCTTATTGTTGTTGGTTGATGATGATGCTAGGCTGGGTTTTGGTATAAATTTGATATTATAAAGGTGAATCGTGAAGGAAAGGCTAGTTTGTCTGTGTTGTGGGCTAAAGAAACCAATGTTATGGGAGCTTTTGGATGTAGGTGTCACGTTTAAAAATGGAGGTTGTTGGTAGGAGAGACTATTGTGGGTCTTGGTTAGAAAGGAAATGGCTTTGTGGTTGGATATAAAGGCTGAAAAGGGGTGTATCATGTTAAAAAATAACATAAATTATATTTTAATATTTTATTTTTATTTGATAACAATTAAGCATAAAATAGTATGAACTTGTGTCCAAATTTCAAGTTTAATAAGATTTTAACTTGAAGAGAATATTAAAAAAATATATAAATAATATTTTTAAGCTTCACGTAACCCGTTTAAGTATTTTTTTCTTAAAATGGTGGTTGATTCAAATGATTTAGTCATTGTTTCTTGTACTAACTATAGTGAACAAATCCAAAGCAGAGAAGAATTCAGAGTTGAATATTGAGCATCAGAAGCCCGCGTTTCTAAAACTTTGACCAACCTTACAAAATTAGAGTCGGTGTAAGAAAACATACCATCGAATTCAGACGGCATGAAATTTGTCGTTTTCAGGTAGCCATCAATAATCAATAATTACGGCATCAGTGTTTTTCTAAGATGGATCTATTGTTCTGTGTACAGTCAAAGGTAGCCTGCCAGGAATAACGTCATTGAAATGAAATTTTCTTGTTTGTTTTTTAATCTCAGACCCCACTTTTGTTTAGCTAAGTTGTGTACAGTTTCTGGAATTCTGGAAAACCAGGTCTGAATCTGGACAGTTGCGCACCACTTTTTATTTTTATCAGCTTTGAAAAGTAGTTTTCCCTATTCTTTCGGAGAAAAAGGTTTGGAGAAGGGTCACCTGCGCTCAAGTCATAACAATTGAGGAAAAACTTGAAGAGCAAATTTATTTTTTTTTTACCAATGTATATCTGAAGAAACAAAAACAATCTTCTGTTTGTTCATATGATGGTTGCATCGATCAAATTACTGCTCTTTCTACTCGGCCTGTTGGTTTCCTTGAAGCTCTTGGCCTTGGCTCAAGAGGAAAACCAGTTCATCTATCATGGCTTCACTGGAGCCAACCTGCTCCTCTACGAGACAGCAAAAATTCATCCAAATGGCCTGTTACAGCTGACAAACACTTCAAAACAACAAATTGGCCGCGCTTTCTTCCCGTTCCCTCTTCAGTTCAGCACATCTTTATTCAACAATTCTCGGCCTTTCTCATTCTCTACCCAGTTTGTGTTCGCCATGGTTCCTGAGCTCCCTTCACTTGGTGGCCAAGGCATCGCCTTCACAGTCTCTCCATCTGTGAACTTCACAGGGGCTTACGCAACTCAGTACTTTGGGATCCTTAATTCTACAAGCAATGGCCTGTCTTCAAACCATCTATTGGCAGTTGAGCTAGATACGGTTCCAAGCCCGGATCTCAAAGACATCAATGACAGCCACGTCGGAATTGATGTAAACAGCGTGATATCCATTGATTCTGCTCCAGTGACCTATTTTTCAGACGAAGAAAAGGAGAATAAGAGCTTGACTCTAATAAGTGGTAATATGATGAACTTGTGGATAGATTATGATCAAGTAGAGAGGCTACTCAACGTTACAGTGGCTCCAATCACAAGCACAAAACCAGCCATGCCTCTCTTGTCAACATCTCTCGATATTTCTTCTGTTATTCTGGATTCTATGTACGTTGGCTTTTCTTCATCTACCGGAGCGGTGGCAAGCAGCCACTATATTCTGGGGTGGAGCTTCAACAGAAGCGGACAGGCTCAAAGTCTTGACGTGTCAAAGTTGCCTTCACTTCCTCCTCAGAGAAAACCAAGAAGGAAACCATATTTAAGAATTGCTGTCCCAGCAATAGCAGCAATCATTTTGCTTCTAGCAATCTCCGGTGCTGCTTATATAATAAGAAGGAAGACATATGAAGAACTGCGCGAAGATTGGGAACAGGAATATGGTCCTCAAAGATTCTCCTACAAGGATTTATACAAAGCAACCAAGGGTTTCGCTGCCAAGGAGTTGCTGGGAAGAGGGGGTTTTGGGATGGTTTACAGAGGAGTATTGCCTTCTTCCAATATACAAGTCGCGGTCAAGAAAGTATCCCATGATTCCAGGCAAGGAACTAAGGAATTCGTTGCTGAGATTGTTAGCATGGGAAGGCTGAGGCACAGGAACTTGGTCCAGCTCCTAGGCTATTGCCGGCGAAAGGGAGAGCTCCTCTTGGTCTATGATTATATGCCCAACGGAAGCCTTGATAAACTCCTATTTCGCAATGACACACCGATCCTTAATTGGGTTCTGCGATATCAGATCGTCAGAGGAGTTGGGTCTGCCCTTCTTTACCTCCATGAAGAGTGGGAACAGGTTGTTCTGCATAGAGACGTGAAAGCTAGCAATATACTGTTAGATGGTGATTTCAATGGTCGACTAGGAGATTTTGGGCTTGCTAAATTCTATGATCGCGGGTCCAATCCTCAAACAACCCGTGTGGTTGGAACAGTTGGATATATAGCACCAGAGGTTACTAGAACAGGTAGGGCCACTACCAGCAGTGATGTTTTTGCTTTTGGCGCTTTTATGCTTGAAATGGCTTGTGGAAGGAAACCTATAGAGCCAGAACAGTCAGCAGAGAAGATGATTTTGGTTGACTGGGTTCTTGATTCCTGGAAAAAAGGAGACATTCTTCGAACATGTGATCCAAGATTGGAAGGCAATTACGCGGTGGAGGAAATGGAATTAGTTTTGAAGCTAGGTCTGCTTTGTTCTTTCCCTACACCAGCAGCTAGGCCAAGCATGAGTCAAATTTCGCAATACTTGGATGGGAATGCTAGCTTGCCAGAGATGCTGCCGCTTGATGGTGCTAGCATAGGTTTGATGCCAGTTAGTCATGAAGAGCCTGGAGATTGCACCTTGTCTTTCCATAGATCTAATGATTACTCTGCTAATTCCTTCTCTAGTACCGACTCAATCCTCAGCTGTGGCCGTTGACTCATGATGGCTTAATGAGGTAAAAATTCCCAAACTAGTTAGAATCAGTGTCAGAGATCTTCCTTCTCCATTCATTTAGTCCTTGTTCCTTTTTTTTAATTATATTTTTTATTAAAATATTAAATTGTTATAATGCTAAATCATTCTTGATCACTTATGCCTACCTCGTTTTTACATGGAGGGTTAATGACGCAGCAGAAATGATCAACGTAAATATTTCATAAATCAAAGATAATAAGAATAAATTTCAATTAAACTCAACGTTTATTAAAATGATAGATATGAGTTGGTTGCAGGTTTTACATTGATACTTAAAGTAAAAACCCTAGCTTAATTCAGTATAGAAAAGGAAACGACATAAAATATTAAATTTGCCATAAATGGCAAATTTGAGATAAATGCAGAATGTGAAAGGCCTATAAATTCTGAGAGAGTACCAATTGACTAGAGTCAATTCGGACTCTTAAATCAAAAGTTATGGCTAAAACGAAACTTTTCTAAAATAGCAAAAATACCGATTTCAGGGCCAAAACGATGGAATTTGGCCAAAAACTGGTCGAGAACAGGGGAAAAGCCTCTGATTTCTTCCGCAAACGGCGAAACGCATTGACTGGGTGAGTTTCGTGTCATTCCGATTTCGACGATCCGGTTGCCGAAATTCAGTTGCCCTTAAATTTCAGGTGATTCCTTTTGAGCATGTATGATTCCGCAACCTGATCTACATCAGTTAATCTGGTTTTATGGGTACATTTTGAACTATTCTGACTTCTGATATAGTGATCTGCAGAAAGCATGGGCTTAAAATACAGAAAATCCAACACCCGGTATCATCGATTATCCTAGTTAGAGTGCAGTCCAGTGTGGTATGGCTGCTGGCCGGGTGGTTTATTCACAGACTAGCAGTGGAATAAGAAAAAATACACACATATAACTGTTTAATCTTCTGTAAACAGTCAAGATTGCAAAAATCACGTTCAAGGTAGAAAGAAGATAAAGAGGACAGCAGCTTTGTAAGATGAAAAGGGATTAAAACAGTAGCCAAGAAAAAGTAAAAGAAACAATGCAACAAAAATTGCATGAAAAAGGCAGCAATATTAATAACCCTGCTTTCAGAAAGTGTGTAGATAGCCAATTACCTAAAGAAAAGGCTAGAGGTGTTTGATCAATAAGCTTCCATCATTTCTCCTGGTTATTGGGTCACAGCTTTTCGCAGATGAGGCAGCGCAGCCTCTTGGGACAGGCACGTTCACTTGCTGTGCAGCCTTTCCAGCATCCAACTACCCTAAGTGATTACAGACTCTAATTTATTAAGCAATGGAGATTAGTTGTCATGATCAACTTTAACTCTAATTTGGGTCCCTCAAGGAACTTACACAGAGCAAGTTAAACATGAAGTGATCTTAGCAAAAACAAGCTCATACTGGAATGATTTAACAGACATTAGCCTCCCCGAAAAGTACCAAAAAAACTAAACAAAAGGAAGCTGATACAGATGGATAGCCATCAAAGTGAAAAATTACCAGTGCTGAAGTATTCGTATGAACTCATAGCAGTGTAGTGGGTTTCAGTGCCCCCCTTTCCTCCCGGCAATATCTTGCTGGTTACAGAGGTGTCAAAGGCAAGGACTGCATCCATGGATTAGATGTTGTAGTGGCTGTGACCGACCGAACCAGCTCGCTAAGATAAACCGCATTAGGAAAAGAAATGAATCAGGGAAAAGGATGTGGATGACAAATATAAACTTCTATTTCCTTAATTGTTATGATTTGAGCGCATGTGACCCTTCTCCAGACCTTTTTCTCCGAAAAAATAATGAAAACTACTTTTCAAAGTTGATACCAGGTAAAAGAAGATAAGACATCTCCTTAATTTATGCGTCATACACATCAAAGATTTAGGGTCGACGAGTCAATATGTTATCCTCATGTTTTTATGGTTTAGGAGATATTAAGATAACATAGGTCTGGTAATATGTTTAGATTCTACATCAGTTGAGCACGAAGTAAAATGGATTTGATATATTGTTAGACACAATATATTTAGATTCAGTTACTAGCGGTATTATAAGTTTAATGTATTGTCAAACCTAATATATATGGGTTCGAGCACCAACTCGAATCTGAGATAACCTCAATTTTTCATGGTTTAGGAGATATTAAGATAACATAGGTCTGGTAATATGTTTAGATTCTACATCAGTTGAGCATGAAGTAAAATGGATTTGATATATTGTTAGACACAATATATTTAGATTCAGTTACTAGCGGTATTATAAGTTTAATGTATTGTCAAACCTGATATATTTGGGTTCAGACACCAACTGAATCTGAGACAACCTAAGTCTTACATGTTATCGCACTCAATATAATTTGGATCAATCATCAACTAAACCAAGAGTAATTTGAGTTTAGTGTGCTACTAGATCCAATACGATGAGGTTCAATCATTAATTGAACCCAAGATAACATGGATATGTCGTGTACATGTGAGTGAATTTGATAATAATTCATTTGTGTCGTAATTAATTGTCTTCATTATACATATAGATGTATCAAAAGTCTCTTAATATACTCTTTATATTTGTCATCTCATCAATGATGTCAAGAACAAAAGACTTCATTTTTTTCTCTAAAAGCTATAAATACCCCATAAATCATCATTAGCTTATATTTATGCACTAAATATCACTTATATATTTTAGAGCATTAACCCTCTTAAATTTAAAAACAAACATTTTGTCTTTTATGCTATTCATTTTTTTTTCTCGTAAAGATACTAATTTCAACATTGAATGATTTCTATATCCTCTAAATTAAAACTATTTTTGCAAGCATAGAATATCTCATCATTAGCTTACTGTTCGTTGATTTAAAGAGAAAAAAAGTTAACTGTCTATCATATTAATTAATTAATTATTATTCAAATACCAAAAAACTAAGAAATTATCATATAACAAAGAGAAGATTCGTTTAGATGACCAATAAGAGATTTGTTCATAGATATATATAAGTTTCTATTGTCCTTTTCCATGAGGTTTCTTTTTCTCGTCAATTGCACTTGAGTTTGTTTTCTTGACCCGGACATAGAGATATCTATCACGACAAAAACAAATTAAAATAGTAGTTTATGTAAATAATAAAAGCAGATTATAAAATTGAATAAACTAGATAGGTAAACTATTCCAAGCCATTTGCGGACTAATTTTTTGTTGTAAATTAATAATCGTTGTTTTCAATTTGTTTTGGTTCTTCCACTGCTATTAAGGGAAAGCTAGCGTTTGTGGCTCACCTCCGTTTGTCATGTCCGTAAATGATGAGGGGAGGTGCGATGCCATCTGAACCGGCACCAAATAGTGGCTTCACCACCCTTTTCTCCTTTAAACAAGGATAAGTCAAACAAAATGCATTTAATTACTTTTTCTTTCTTTCTTCGAAAAAACATATCACCTTTCACCCTCGTAACTGACCTTACTTCGCGCTGTCCCGAGAAATTCTCTTGATTGACCACCCTTTAATCCTCTAATCTCCATGAAAATCGGCTCCTGGCAGATAGATTTTGGGGGGGGGGATTACAAAATCTCATGCAATATTATTGTGGTTGTGCAAGTTTTTTTTTTTTCAGGTAGAAGCTATCATCGTATTCAAGAATGGATGGCAACGTATTTCAAAGACAAGCACAACCTCTTGCACCCGAAACCAATGACAGAGCAGGGAAGCCGCCCACAAGGCTACAAAAGCAGGCCCCGCGAGGTCTAGATCTCGATCAGCTCTCCGCCCCTCTTCTGCCTGCTAATCAGGCCTCTCCTCTCACTACAATCCCTTTTCTGTCACCACTCTCTGTATCTCCTCCGCCGTTGCCATTGGAGGCAGAAGAGTTTACATTTCCTGTAATCTGTGGGGATGATGACAAGGGGAGGGAAGATGATGCTCATGATGCATATTCAGGGGCAAGAGTCTGGCAACATCCAGCAGTAGCCGGTGGATACATTGAGCAGTCATCCATGTTTGCTTTCTTCCAGTCTAAATGTGTGCTCGTTGATCACGCACAGTCATGATTTTCAATTGCATTCATGATTTCAACTCGTTCCAGGCTCTGTTTTGTTGTTTCAACCTCCGAGGATTCCTCTCCGACACAGCTCACAACTCCATACTGTATTTTCTAGGGTGGAAATCCCTGTGATGTATAATTGTTTTGTTTGTTGATCTCACGGTTTGGCCAGCAGGATGTAAATAAACACAAGTTAAAGAATAATAATTTCCTACTTTCGAACAATTGTGCCAACATGACAATCTTTTTGCAATGCTGGCATTCCTGATATTATACAGGAGGAATGGCCCCCGGACAATAAACCTTGTGGTATGATAAATCAGCTCCATGAAACAGATTTTGTTTAGAATTGACGCCCGCCCACTACTGAATCCACGAGAAAAATGGAAAACTACAACCTCTATAGGCATAATCTTGACACCTGAGTTAAAACGGTTTGGCATGTGGCCAACGTCAGATTCTGACGGACTATACAATTGTTTGCTAGTACCGTTTTGCTTGGCAATTTTTTCCCCAGAGCACATGAATATGATCATTGTCAACCAAACTAGAGAGCATAAGAAATGGGGAGGAAGCAGTTTGTCCAGGTGAATGCCATACATGAAATTACATTGGAATCTCAAGAAAATCCTCCTGCAGTCATACATTATAAAGCTGAAAAGCTCTTCCTTTATGTACAATAGGCCAACCATCCAACCCAGTTTCCAAAAGGGCCTCAATTCAAAAACAAAACAAAAAAACATCCCGCTCCCTTCCCTTGAGCTCTCACTAGATGATATTTTTAAGAAACCTTACCACACACCCATTAAAATCTCAGGATACGTCCAATAAAAGCAAATGATGGTGTAGCTGCCAAGCAGACATTCCGCTAACAAAATCAAAAGTCAAATTCTCCTGTTGCCTGCAAAAGAAAGCCAACATTTCAACAAATATTTTGGAATTTCAGTACAATACAGAGCCAAATTGTAACATCAATATTTGATGGAAGACAAGACCTTATTAAAGAGGATGTCCTTGTTGTTTATATGCATAATACCATCCTTGAGTATGCATTTCCACCTGCTCTTGGTACGAGTCACCTATCCATGCAAGAAAAATGTTGTTATCAGGAGACTACCATCACTGATATTACAACCAACTAAACCAGCCTGTGAAACGATCAACACTACCAATCAAACAAAAAAAAGAATAGGGTGAAAAGAAGAGCGCGCATTTACCTTGTCAAATTGAGCTAAAACCAAATGTTGTGTGTTCAGCTCCTCTCCTTGGTCCACATCATCCAGATCCTCATCATCATCATCATCTTCATTCAGCGGCTCATCATCATCATCATCATCAGCAACATCATTTTGACTGGCAACAGCTGGGGTACTTGCCTGTTGATCTGAGAAGGGGAAAGGAGAAACAAAAAACAAATACCTTGATTGTCACAAACATATTCAGCACATTTATCAAATTAGAAAAAGAATGATAACCCTTATCACATATAACATAAACTAACCATTGGGAGCTGGAGTGTTTGCTATGTTGTAATCTTCATTAGCAACTCCTTGGTAATTGTATATCTTCAACAGAAAAATCAAAGACAAAAATTAGAAAGAAAATGGTAATCTCTGGAGAAAACAAGATATCCCATACTCAATTTTCAAAAGGTCATTATTATAAATAATGAAGTTATAGTCTCAGCAAAATAGTGCTCCTGATAATATTTCAGAGACAATCTCGCCCCATGGTACATTAACTGAAGAGGCTGCTCTCAAGACCCAAACATCACCCTTACATGCAAATAAAAGCATAAATAGTGCTGGCTGCTTTAACCACCAGTTCCAATTAGATGTTCGATGAGCGATTATCTATAGTATTTGATTAAAAAAAACCACATGATGGGAGTTGCAATAATTCTTCAATACTTTGAATGTACCAGGCTACCTTACAAACAAGCCATATCCAGAAAAAATCAGCTCAGTCCATGTCCTAGCCCCATGGCATAGATAAAAACATGGAAGGAATTTTGGTTTAAACCTCATCAACTTTTAATAGCATCCTACTAGCTTCAGGCCAACCACGTTCAGGGTATGAATCAGGAAAAAATGAGTTTTGAGTTATAACTTAATCTATAAAGAGCAACCAGCTACCTTTCAGATTAGCCATATTCAAGGCATGAACATGGAAGCAGCAGATGTATTAGTAAACAAAATAAAATAAATGTGCTTCGGTTACACATTCTGAGGCAACTGTAAACCATAGACTGTCCATATTTCCAAGAAACATGGATGCATAATCCAAACTGCTGTCAAAAAATATCATTTTGTAAAATTACAGTGAACATATGCACATTGTCGCTTATGGTATTGCTAACTTTTCATCTCATGACAGGGTTTCCTCAAAGATAATATATTGTAGGTATCTAGAGGCATGCTTATACATGTGGGCATACACAAAACATGTGAAAACCATCTTCAGATCACAGCTACCTGATGCTACTCCAGATTAATAAGTCCTCCAAAACAAGGCAGATGATGACAAGACAGATTGTGCATTACATGATCCAAGAACCAGGAATGAGAGGGTTTTTCTATCCTTTTTTTTCTTTTGTTGGATGAAACAATGTATTTCTGGTTACAAGATAAAGAATCAAGAAATATATGATCCTATAATGACTGGGCCAGCACAGGCAGCCCTTTATGAAGCAGGAAACTGGAAATAGATAAATAGAAAAACAGTCGGGACAAGGATGGATGCAACGCAGCACTTTGCCAGTGCATACTTGATTCTAGATCAAGGAAACCCATTGAATACATATTACATACTAGATTGCATCTTTGTATTTCAAGAAAAATACAAAAGCAGTACTACATACATTGGGAGTAGAAAGCACATCATCATAAGGATCAGGAATTGGACCATCCACTTGAGGAATCTTCAAATATGAACTCGACACACATGCTAAGATCTCTCTATTTTTTGCGGTGCTACTGTCACATCTGCCAAGAGGACCATTCCCTTGACTTACCTGAAATTTACCGTTTTACATCAGCTAAAGAAATAGTAAAATTCTGAAAACATGCAGATCTTTTAAAAGACATGAGCAGTTAAAATGAACCCTAAATATTCCACTGTTAGGCTAGCATGCATTTGATTTTTCAAACAAAATATAGAGCTAGTGCTTGAGATAAACTGAGGCTTCCAGGCATATCCACTCTTTGTTGCCTTGAATGATCGATTACCAGTTTTCAAAAATTTTGAGCATTCGTAAGTTACAAGTTTGAATCAGAACATACAAATTTAATCCTTCTCCTATCCAAAGTTGTCCCAAAAGCAAAATTATTGTCCCATCATGAGGGTGGAATAGGCTTGTACAATACAATAGACAAAATCATTATTTCTCAATTTTCCATATCATCTATTATTTATTTATCACTAATTAATTTTTTAATTTGATTGACTATAGTTTGACCAAGTTTACCTATATTTTATTAAAATGAATTTTTAGATGTAGGGGCTTTGTTGCAAAAAAATCTGATTCAGGACTAAATTGCATGTACAAAAAAATTAGAGGACCAGAAAATTTAAATAAGAGCTAAACTGTAATGAAATATAGGGACTAAAATATTATTGATAAAATTCAGGGACCAATATGATTTTTTTGCAAAAACTTCATCCACTCTTGTCTTGTCAAGTGCACCAACCATGTATTTGTCCAGTCCCTTTCATTTGTCCTGTCATTTTAAATGATCTTCAATCCCTTATAACCTTAAGCAAGTGAATACTTCATTGACCATCTTAATTCAAAAACCAAGAATAAATGCCATGGGTTGAGCCACTATCCTATGCAGTATTCCGATACTATGGTGCAACTAAATATTTCCAAGGATTAATCCAGCAAAAGCTTTACTTGGTTAAGCAAAGAAATGTTACTCAAATGATTAAAACTTTTCATAAAACAGTAAAATCCATGGTCCTAACATGGTACGCATACGAACATCGATATACACAAAAAGATTATTTGTAACAGAAGAACTCCATGAATGAAATTAAGAAAAACAAACAGGAACGTATAGGAAACAGCAGTTTTAGATAGATATTCAGAAGCTTTGTACAGGGAAATTCTCTTTGATTAAAATACTCTTTCAATGTACCAAAATGCTTGACATGAACTCTCTTTCCTATAATGATTTTAGCTACCATTTGTGAAAAGCACTCACATTAACTTTATGTCTACAAACAAAAAAGGAAAAAAATTGCAAGATGAAAATTAGCAAAATTCTAAGCATCTTAATGTCCACCTCTGGCTTATCCAGTGGCTCGAAAACTCTGCAGGTTCTACTCACAAAGTTACTCCTTTATAGAACATTGATCTTGTTTTCAAGAAACGAAGAGAATGAAGCTTGCTGTTGCCTAAGTTAACACATCTTATACATAGAGTACATATTTGTTATTTTCCACTTGCTGAAATTCGATTTTTTCTCCAAGCAAAATTTCACCTCAGAAGAAGAGCACAAGCACAATATAAACTAGTTACAGCATAAACTCGTAACAGATAACTGATCTGGGTTTCAACACATACACTACAAATTGAATTAAAATCATATACAGCACTCGGCTTTATAGTCAAAATCTGACAAGTCACGAAACTCAATTTTAAAGTTAAGGTCCTTTAGGATGCATGCCCTGACACTTTTGTGGAAAAGAAAGGTTTTCAAAATATGAAAAGGTAGAACATCAATAAATGAAGGATAAAAACAAAGTCAAAATTTTGCTTGCTAGGAGGAAGCCCATAGTAACTAATAAATTTGAAGTTAACATATATCATAAACAAATAAGAATGCACATTCAGCACAACCTGAGAAACCTCAAATGCAGAATCCCCAGCTCCATCTTGCTGGGGTATGAATCCACCATTGTTATATTTCGGAGCAAAATCCTCGCGCTTCCGTTTTCCAGAAGGCATGAAGAAGTCCTGGAATTCTCTCCAATATTAAAACATAAGTTACCTCAGTGGCAACAGTATGTTATTGTTTTGGATGACAAATAAGGGATAGTTTCTGAAAATAAACCTTTAGCATCCAGAACCTTTTGACCATGAACTCTCCTTGAAGCACAAAACTACACAATACAAACAAAAGTTACCTGTGTCAAAGTTTGGTTAGAGATCCCTCTGTCCACCTCATCCCGCCCTTCGACATAAGCTACAAATGCACAACATTTATTGGTTAATGCTCTTCAAAGACAGCAATCACTAAACAACTTGCTAATGTGACATGAGACTTGCCAACATTGACATCAACACTAAGAGGCGGCCTTTGATGCATCCAAGGGGAAGGAGGTTGCTGTTGGAAGACAGCAAGGAAAAGATCAGTCAGCATATCCATAACCAAATAACAGCTCCACATTAGAGCAGCAAGCTTCTGGCCACTAATCTCCCAGGGAAAAAAAGGCGTGCACGCCCCACACCACACGTGCACTCGCACACACGCACTAGCATATGCTAACTAAAGAGGGCTGAAAGATCAAATCAGTGCTTACCATGAAAGGACTGGGTCTCCCAGCTTTTCCATCGGTACTGCCCCCAGCATCACTGACAGGGGTGGGATAATCACTAGATCCAGTAGGAATGTTATACATGGATGAATTGTCCACACTTCCAGGTAAAGGTGTTTGTGCATTTCCGGGTAAAGGTGTCTGCGCACTTCCTGGTAATGGCGTCTGCATGGGTGTTTGCAAAGGTGTCTACAATCCCAAAAACCCACATAAAATATTCTGGCTGACAAAATAACTGAACTCATAAATCAATTCAAAATTCACATACAGCTAACAGACATCAAAACTACCACTGACAATTACTTGAAAATTCAAAAACAACTCAACCAGAACACATTTTACCAATAAAGAGACTGTATAGTATGACAGGAAAGAGATTCCACTGGCCCATTTCAAGCTAAGGTTCAGCAATCACAGGGAGATGCTAAAAATTAGTATATCAGCTAAATCACTTCACTAAATTAAGAAGACATGACAACAAAAATTATACAGGGAGCAAGTCGCAATTACTCACAGGAGGGAAGAGTAAATCAGCAGTGGGAGTCTCGTATTCCTCGGTCCCTTCATACGGTACATTGAGGTCGTGTACTGGAGTAATTGGACCACCAGGGATCGGCTGCTTATTACCTAATGACCTCTCTATGGGAGCACATATAACACCTGCTTGCATCATTTTCGCCTCCCAAAGCTAAAATCCCCCATAAAAAATAAACAAAATCAGCAACTTTACAGCTCCCGGTATGAAAATAAATTACAAATCTGAAAGCCCTGGAACTCATAGTAATACCAGATCCAAAAAAAATCACCAATCAGAGGAAAAAAACTAAAAATATCAGTCAAATTTAACCCAAAAACAAGAATAGGGAATGTTGATTACTCCTTGAAGCTCATAGAGGACGTTGTCGCCGGGGCCCCCGTTATTGATGAACTCGTCGCGGACCTTGTTGATGACGTCTTCGATGACGTTGATGTAAACGGAGCTTGTTGTTGTCGTCGTCGCCATTCTTCACCTCTCAATTTTGTTATCAAATAATTCAGTTCGACTAATTTTGATAGTATCGAAACCCTAATAGAGATGATTTAAGACACAAATCATAAATAAAAAAATCGATTTGGAAAGGAAACAGGGATTTCTAGGGTTTGGATTTGTGGAGGGAAGAGAGAAGAGGCGGACGACAAAAAAGAATAAAGGGTGGAATATAAATAGGTTTGCATCCGATTTAAGTAGTGGGTCCACGTGTCGAGATCTGCATTGATCTTTATAATTTTTATATTTTACCCGGAAGTGGACAACGTTTGATTTTATTTGTACTCTCGCTCCCTCTCAGTCTCAATAGCCTACTCTTGTCACCGCCGGCCATGTTGACAATTGATAGGCAGTCGTCATCTCTGCCGTCCATGTTGATCCTTTTTAGCTTTTCTTTTTTTAGATATCTTCCTTTCAATGCTTTCTTCCCTTTCGTTACAGCAACTTCTAAAAAGGGTATTTTAGTAATTGAAGAAGTGTCGTTTATTAT
>CM063596.1:4195230-4231907 GCA_032356905.1 Salix exigua
AACCTCAATTTTTCATGGTTTAGGAGATATTAAGATAACATAGGTCTGGTAATATGTTTAGATTCTACATCAGTTGAGCACGAAGTAAAATGGATTTGATATATTGTTAGACACAATATATTTAGATTCAGTTACTAGCGGTATTATAAGTTTAATGTATTGTCAAACCTAATATATATGGGTTCGGGCACCAACTGAATCTGAGATAACCTAAGTCTTACATGTTGTCGCACTCAATATAATTTGGATCAATCATCAACTAAACCAAGAGTAATTTGAGTTTAGTGTGCTACTAGATCCAATACGATGAGGTTCAATCATTAATTGAACCCATGATAACATGGATATATCGTGTACATGTGAGTGAATTTGATAATAATTCATTTGTGTCGTAATTAATTGTCTTCATTATACATATACACATAGATGTATCAAAGGTCTCTTACTGTACTCTTTATATTCATTAGTATCTCATCAATGATGTCACGAACAAAAGACTTTTCAATTTATTTATTTTTCTAGAAGCTATAAATACTCCCATAAAAACATCCAAATAAAAAGTTTTAATGCACTAAATATCACTTATATGTTTTAGAGCATTAACCCTCTTAAATTTAAAAACAAACATTTTGTCTTTTATGCTATTCATTTTTTTTTCTCGTAAAGATACTAATTTCAACATTGAATGATTTCTATATCCTCTAAATTAAAACTATTTTTGCAAGCATAGAATATCTCATCATTAGCTTACTGTTCGTTGATTTAAAGAGAAAAAAAGTTAACTGTCTATCATATTAATTAATTAATTATTATTCAAATACCAAAAAACTAAGAAATTATCATATAACAAAGAGAAGATTCGTTTAGATGACCAATAAGAGATTTGTTCATAGATATATATAAGTTTCTATTGTCCTTTTCCATGAGGTTTCTTTTTCTCGTCAATTGCACTTGAGTTTGTTTTCTTGACCCGGACATAGAGATATCTATCACGACAAAAACAAATTAAAATAGTAGTTTATGTAAATAATAAAAGCAGATTATAAAATTGAATAAACTAGATAGGTAAACTATTCCAAGCCATTTGCGGACTAATTTTTTGTTGTAAATTAATAATCGTTGTTTTCAATTTGTTTTGGTTCTTCCACTGCTATTAAGGGAAAGCTAGCGTTTGTGGCTCACCTCCGTTTGTCATGTCCGTAAATGATGAGGGGAGGTGCGATGCCATCTGATCAGGCACCAAATAGTGGCTTCACCACCCTTTTCTCCATTAAACAAGGATAAGTCAAACAAAATGCATTTAATTACTTTTTCTTTCTTTCTTCGAAAAAACATATCACCTTTCACCCTCGTAACTGACCTTACTTCGCGCTGTCCCGAGAAATTCTCTTGATTGACCACCCTTTAATCCTTTAATCTCCATGAAAATCGGCTCCTGGCAGATAGATTTTGGGGGATTACAAAATCTCATGCAATATTATTGTGGTTGTGCAAGTTTTTTTTTTCAGGTTGAAGCTGTCATCATATTCAAGAATGGATGGCAACATATTTCAATGACAAGCACAACCTCTTGCACCCGAAACCAATGACAGAGCAGGGAAGCCGCCCACAAGGCTACAAAAGCAGGCCCCGCGAGGTCTAGATCTCGATCAGCTCTCCGCCCCTCTTCTGCCTGCTAATCAGGCCTCTCCTCTCACTACAATCCCTTTTCTGTCACCACTCTCTGTATCTCCTCCGCCGTTGCCATCGGAGGCAGAAGAGTTTACATTTCCTGTAATCTGTGGGGATGATGACAAGGGGAGGGAAGATGATGCTCATGATGCATATTCAGGGGCAAGAGTCTGGCAACATCCAGCAGCAGCCGGTGGATACATTGAGCCGTCATCCATGTTTGCTTTCTTCCAGTCTAAATGTGTGCTCGTTGATCACGCACAGTCATGATTTTCAATTGCATTCATGATTTCAACTCGTTCCAGGCTCTGTTTTGTTGTTTCAACCTCCGAGGATTCCTCTCCGACACAGCTCACAACTCCATACTGTATTTTCTAGGGTGGAAATCCCTGTGATGTATAATTGTTTTGTTTGTTGATCTCACGGTTTGGCCAGCAGGATGTAAATAAACACAAGTTAAAGAATAATAATTTCCTACTTTCGAACAATTGTGCCAACATGACAATCTTTTGCAATGCTGGCATTCCTGATATTATACAAGAGGAATGGCCACCGGGCAATAAACCTTGTGATGATGAAACAGATTTTGTTTGGAATTGACGCCCGCCCACCACTTAATCCACGAGAAAAATGGAAAACTACAACCTCTATAGGCATAATCTTGACACCTGAGTTAAAACGGTTTGGCATGTGGCCAACGTCAGATTCTGACGGACTATATAATTGTTTGCTAGTACCGTTTTGCTTGGCAATTTTTTCCCCAGAGCACATGAATATGATCATTGTCAACCAAACTAGAGAGCATAAGAAATGGGGAGGAAGCAGTTTGTCCAGGTGAATGCCATACATGAAATTACATTGGAATCTCAAGAAAATCCTCCTGCAGTCATACATTATAAAGCTGAAAAGCTCTTCCTTTATGTACAATAGGCCAACCATCCAACCCAGTTTCCAAAAGGGCCTCAATTCAAAAACAAAACAAAAAAACATCCCGCTCCCTTCCCTTGAGCTCTCACTAGATGATATTTTTAAGAAACCTTACCACACACCCATTAAAATCTCAGGATACGTCCAATAAAAGCAAATGATGGTGTAGCTGCCAAGCAGACATTCCGCTAACAAAATCAAAAGTCAAATTCTCCTGTTGCCTGCAAAAGAAAGCCAACATTTCAACAAATATTTTGGAATTTCAGTACAATACAGAGCCAAATTGTAACATCAATATTTGATGGAAGACAAGACCTTATTAAAGAGGATGTCCTTGTTGTTTATATGCATAATACCATCCTTGAGTATGCATTTCCACCTGCTCTTGGTACGAGTCACCTATCCATGCAAGAAAAATGATGTTATCAGGAGACTACCATCACTGATATTACAACCAACTAAACCAGCCTGTTAAACGATCAACACTACCAATCAAACAAAAAAAAAGAATAGGGTGAAAAGAAGAGCGCGCATTTACCTTGTCAAATTGAGCTAAAACCAAATGTTGTGTGTTCAGCTCCTCTCCTTGGTCCACATCATCCAGATCCTCATCATCATCATCATCTTCATTCAGCGGCTCATCATCATCATCATCATCAGCAACATCATTTTGACTGGCAACAGCTGGGGTACTTGCCTGTTGATCTGAGAAGGGGAAAGGAGAAACAAAAAACAAATACCTTGATTGTCACAAACATATTCAGCACATTTATCAAATTAGAAAAAGAATGATAACCCTTATCACATATAACATAAACTAACCATTGGGAGCTGGAGTGTTTGCTATGTTGTAATCTTCATTAGCAACTCCTTGGTAATTGTATATCTTCAACAGAAAAATCAAAGACAAAAATTAGAAAGAAAATGGTAATCTCTGGAGAAAACAAGATATCCCATACTCAATTTTCAAAAGGTCATTATTATAAATAATGAAGTTATAGTCTCAGCAAAATAGTACTCCTGATAATATTTCAGAGACAATCTCGTCCCATGGTACATTAACTGAAGAGGCTGCTCTCAAGACCTAAACATCACCCTTACATGCAAATAAAAAGCATAAATAGTGCTGGCTGCTTTAACCACCAGTTCCAATTAGATGTTCGATGAGCGATTATCTATAGTATTTGATTAAAAAAAACCACATGATGGGAGTTGCAATAATTCTTCAATACTTTGAATGTACCAGGCTACCTTACAAACAAGCCATATCCAGAAAAAATCAGCTCAGTCCATGTCCTAGCCCCATGGCATAGATAAAAACATGGAAGGAATTTTGGTTTAAACCTCATCAACTTTTAATAGCATCCTACTAGCTTCAGGCCAACCACGTTCAGGGTATGAATCAGGAAAAAATGAGTTTTGAGTTGTAACTTAATCTATAAAGAGCAACCAGCTACCTTTCAGATTAGCCATATTCAAGGCATGAACATGGAAGCAGCAGATGTATCAGTAAACAAAATAAAATACATGTGCTTCGGTTACACATTCTGAGGCAACTGTAAACCATAGACTGTCCATATTTCCAAGAAACATGGATGCATAATCCAAACTGCTGTCAAAAAATATCATTTTGTAAAATTACAGTGAACATATGCACATTGTCGCTTATGGTATTGCTAACTTTTCATCTCATGACAGGGTTTCCTCAAAGATAATATATTGTAGGTATCTAGAGGCATGCTTATACATGTGGGCATACACAAAACATGTGAAAACCATCTTCAGATCACAGCTACCTGATGCTACTCCAGATTAATAAGTCCTCCAAAACAAGGCAGATGATGACAAGACAGATTGTGCATTACATGATCCAAGAACCAGGAATGAGAGGGTTTTTCTATCCTTTTTTTTCTTTTGTTGGATGAAACAATGTATTTCTGGTTACAAGATAAAGAATCAAGAAATATATGATCCTATAATGACTGGGCCAGCACAGGCAGCCCTTTATGAAGCAGGAAACTGGAAATAGATAAATAG
Organism: Salix exigua; assembly: GCA_032356905.1. Lineage (NCBI taxonomy): Eukaryota > Viridiplantae > Streptophyta > Magnoliopsida > Malpighiales > Salicaceae > Salix > Salix exigua. The sequence goes on from CM063596.1 coordinate 4,199,866, forward strand.
AAAAACAGTCGGGACAAGGATGGATGCAACGCAGCACTTTGCCAGTGCATACTTGATTCTAGATCAAGGAAACCCATTGAATACATATTACATACTAGATTGCATCTTTGTATTTCAAGAAAAATACAAAAGCAGTACTACATACATTGGGAGTAGAAAGCACATCATCATAAGGATCAGGAATTGGACCATCAACTTGAGGAATCTTCAAATATGAACTCGACACACATGCTAAGATCTCTCTATTTTTTGCGGTGCTACTGTCACATCTGCCAAGAGGACCATTCCCTTGACTTACCTGAAATTTACCGTTTTACATCAGCTAAAGAAATAGTAAAATTCTGAAAACATGCAGATCTTTTAAAAGACATGAGCAGTTAAAATGAACCCTAAATATTCCACTGTTAGGCTAGCATGCATTTGATTTTTCAAACAAAATATAGAGCTAGTGCTTGAGATAAACTGAGGCTTCCAGGCATATCCACTCTTTGTTGCCTTGAATGATCGATTACCAGTTTTCAAAAATTTTGAGCATTCGTAAGTTACAAGTTTGAATCAGAACATACAAATTTAATCCTTCTCCTATCCAAAGTTGTCCCAAAAGCAAAATTATTGTCCCATCATGAGGGTGGAATAGGCTTGTACAATACAATAGACAAAATCATTATTTCTCAATTTTCCATATCATCTATTATTTATTTATCACTAATTAATTTTTTAATTTGATTGACTATAGTTTGACCAAGTTTGCCTATATTTTATTAAAATGAATTTTTAGATGTAGGGGCTTTGTTGCAAAAAATCTGATTCAGGACTAAATTGCATGTACCAAAAAATTAGAGGACCAGAAAATTTAAATAAGAGCTAAACTGTAATGAAATATAGGGACTAAAATATTATTGATAAAGTTCAGGGACCAATATGATTTTTTTACAAAAACTTCATCCACTCTTGTCTTGTCAAGTGCACCAACCATGTATTTGTCCAGTCCCTTTCATTTGTCCTGTCATTTTAAATGATCTTCAATCCCTTATAACCTTAAGCAAGTGAATACTTCATTGACCATCTTAATTCAAAAACCAAGAATAAATGCCAAGAATAAATGCCATGGGTTGAGCCACTATCCTATGCAGTATTCCAATACTATGGTGCAACTAAATATTTCCAAGGATTAATCCAGTAAAAGCTTTACTTGGTTAAGCAAAGAAATGTTACTCAAATGATTAAAACTTTTCATAAAACAGTAAAATCCATGGTCCTAACATGGTACGCATACGAACATCGATATACACAAAAAGATTATTTGTAACAGAAGAACTCCATGAATGAAATTAAGAAAAACAAACAGGAACGTATAGGAAACAGCAGTTTTAGATAGATATTCAGAAGCTTTGTACAGGGAAATTCTCTTTGATTAAAATACTCTTTCAATGTACCAAAATGCTTGACATGAACTCTCTTTCCTATAATGATTTTAGCTACCATTTGTGAAAAGCACTCACATTAACTTTATGTCTACAAACAAAAAAGGAAAAAAATTGCAAGATGAAAATTAGCAAAATTCTAAGCATCTTAATGTCCACCTCTGGCTTATCCAGTGGCTCGAAAACTCTGCAGGTTCTACTCACAAAGTTACTCCTTTATAGAACATTGATCTTGTTTTCAAGAAACGAAGAGAATGAAGCTTGCTGTTGCCTAAGTTAACACATCTTATACATAGAGTACATATTTGTTATTTTCCACTTGCTGAAATTCAATTTTTCTCCAAGCAAAATTTCACCTCAGAAGAAGAGCACAAGCACAATATAAACTAGTTACAGCATAAACTCGTAACAGATAACTGATCTGGGTTTCAACACATACACTACAAATTGAATTAAAATCATATACAGCACTCGGCTTTATAGTCAAAATCTGACAAGTCACGAAACTCAATTTTAAAGTTAAGGTCCTTTAGGATGCATGCCCTGACACTTTTGTGGAAAAGAAAGGTTTTCAAAATATGAAAAGGTAGAACATCAATAAATGAAGGATAAAAACAAAGTCAAAATTTTGCTTGCTAGGAGGAAGCCCATAGTAACTAATAAATTTGAAGTTAACATATATCATAAACAAATAAGAATGCACATTCAGCACAACCTGAGAAACCTCAAATGCAGAATCCCCAGCTCCATCTTGCTGGGGTATGAATCCACCATTGTTATATTTCGGAGCAAAATCCTCGCGCTTCCGTTTTCCAGAAGGCATGAAGAAGTCCTGGAATTCTCTCCAATATTAAAACATAAGTTACCTCAGTGGCAACAGTATGTTATTGTTTTGGATGACAAATAAGGGATAGTTTCTGAAAATAAACCTTTAGCATCCAGAACCTTTTGACCATGAACTCTCCTTGAAGCACAAAACTACACAATACAAACAAAAGTTACCTGTGTCAAAGTTTGGTTAGAGATCCCTCTGTCCACCTCATCCCGCCCTTCGACATAAGCTACAAACGCACAACATTTATTGGTTAATGCTCTTCAAAGACAGCAATCACTAAACAACTTGCTAATGTGACATGAGACTTGCCAACATTGACATCAACACTAAGAGGCGGCCTTTGATGCATCCAAGGGAAGGAGGTTGCTGTTGGAAGACAGAAAGGAAAAGATCAGTCAGCATATCCATAACCAAATAACAGCTCCACATTAGAGCAGCAAGCTTCTGGCCACTAATCTCCCAGGGAAAAGAAGGTGTGCGCGCCCACACCACACGTGCACTCACACACACGCACTAGCATATGCTAACTAAAGAGGGCTGAAAGATCAAATCAGTGCTTACCATGAAAGGACTGGGTCTCCCAGCTTTTCCATCGGTACTGCCCCCAGCATCACTGACAGGGGTGGGATAATCACTAGATCCAGTAGGAATGTTATACATGGATGAATTGTCCACACTTCCAGGTAAAGGTGTTTGTGCATTTCCGGGTAAAGGTGTCTGCGCACTTCCTGGTAATGGCGTCTGCATGGGTGTTTGCAAAGGTGTCTACAATCCCAAAACCCACATAAAATATTCTGGCTGACAAAATAACTGAACTCATAAATCAATTCAAAATTCACATACAGCTAACAGACATCAAAACTACCACTGACAATTACTTGAAAATTCAAAAACAACTCAACCAGAACACATTTTACCAATAAAGAGACTGTATAGTATGACAGGAAAGAGATTCCACTGACCCATTTCAAGCTAAGGTTCAGCAATCACAGGGAGATGCTAAAAATTAGTATATCAGCTAAATCACTTCACTAAATTAAGAATACATTAACACAAAAATTATACAGGAGCAAGTCGCAATTACTCACAGGAGGGAAGAGTAAATCAGCAGTGGAGTCTCGTATTCCTAGGTCCCTTCATAAGGTACATTGAGGTCGTGTACTGGAGTAATTGGACCACCAGGGATCGGATGCTTATTACCTAATGACCTCTCTATGGGAGCACATATAACACCTGCTTGCATCATTTTCGCCTCCCAAAGCTAAAATCCCCCATAAAAAATAAACACAATCAGCAACTTTACAGCTCCCGGTATGAAAATAAATTACCAATCTGAAAGCCCTGGAACTCATAGTAATACCAGATCCAAAAAATCACCAATCAGAGGGAAAAACTAAAAATATCAGTCAAATTTAACCCAAAAACAAGAATAGGGAATGTTGATTACTCCTTGAAGCTCATAGAGGACGTTGTCGCCGGGGGCCCCGTTATTGATGAACTCGTCGCGGACCTTGTTGATGACGTCTTCGATGACGTTGATGTAAACGGAGCTTGTTGTTGCCGTCGTTGTCGACATTCTTCACCTCTCAATTTTTTTATTAAATAATTCAGTTCGACTAATTTTGATAGTATCGAAACCCTAATAGAGATGATTTAAGACACAAATCATAAATAAAAAAATCGATTTGGAAAGGAAACAGGGATTTCTAGGGTTTGGATTTGTGGAGGGAAGAGAGAAGAGGCGGACGACAAATAAGAATAAAGGGTGGAATATAAATAGGTTTGCATCCGATTTAAGTAGTGGGTCCACGTGTCGAGATCTGCATTGGTCTTTATAATTTTTATATTTTACCCGGAAGTGGACAACGTTTGATTTTATTTGTACTCTCGCTCCCTCTCAGTCTCAATAGCCTACTCTTGTCACCGCCGGCCATGTTGACAATTGATAGGCAGTCGTCATCTCTGCCGGCCATGTTGATCCTTTTTAGCTTTTCTTTTTTTAGATATCTTCCTTTCAATGCTTTCTTCGCTTTCGTTACGGCAACTTCTAAAAGGGTATTTTAGTAATTGAAGAAGTGTCGTTTATTATACATATTATTATTATTATTATTATCTATATATCTAAAAGGCATCAGTTAAATGTACAGTAAATTACTGTAGATTGGATGTTTTGCATTTGTACTCCACAGGAGTACAAATGCCTCTTTTTTTTTTTAAATTTCGTTTTTTTTTTAAATTCTTTTTTTTTCTAAATTTTGTTTTTTTCTTTTTAAATTCTTTTTCTATAAATTTCGTTTTTTTTTTAAATTCTTTTTTTTCTAAATTTCGTTTTTTTTTTAAATCCTTTTTTTTCTTATAAATTTCGTTTTTTTTCTTTTTAAATTTTTTTTTCTAAATTTCATTTTTTTTTAAATCCTTTTTTTTCTTATAAATTTCGTTTTTTCTTTTTAAATTCTTTTTTTTCTTCTAAATTTCGTTTTTTTTCTTTTTAAATTCTTTTTCTATAAATTTCGTTTTTTTCTTTTAAATTCTTTTTTTCTAAATTTCGTTTTTTTCTTTTTTAAATCCTTTTTTCTTATAATTTTTTTCTTTTAAATTCTTTTTTTCTAAATTTCGTTTTTTCTTTTTATCTTCTAAATTTTTTTTTTTTTTGTTTTAAAACCTTTTTTTTTTTCTAAATTTCGTTTTTTTTAATCCTTATTTTGGAAAGTGTTGCTTTTCGTTTGTTTTTTTATTTTTTTAAATCCTAATTTTAGAAAATTACTCTGTAAAAGTTGTTTTCGTTTGTTTGTTTTTTAACTTGGATATCAATGATGACTTACACGTATCACGATTAATCTCCGGATCTATTTTTTCCTTTTTTGTTTCCACTTCTACATTTCCCCCTTTTTCCACTTATATTTTTCCCCATGATCGGGTGTCCGAGTTATTTTATGCACAGACATGATTTTTTTCTCATTACTTGTTTAAAAGGTGTTTTTCCCTTGCATTGTTTTTTAATAACCATGCTTTTTTTAATAATAATGTTCACGGTTCAATCATTGTTTGAAGAGGTGTTTCTGTTTTTATTTTAATCGGGCTTTTTTTCTTTTAAACCCGAGTATCCGATTCATGACTTATGCGCACCGACTAATCTCTGAATCCATTTATTATTATTATTTTTATTATCACTTACATATTTTTTTCATGACCAGGATATCCGGATTAGTTAACGCGCCTCATGATATTTATATGTTTTTTATTTATTTTTGTTAAAGTTTCTAGAATATTTTTAATTTTTCATTAATTATATGTTCCGATATTTATTGGATATTATCTCATACTGAATATATATAGGGATAAAAAACATGACCTTGGATCTTTTGAATAAAAAAATTAATATCGAGTATTCTTAAATACATTTACTATAATCATATAATGAATAAATCGAATAACATAAAAAAATTGTCTTGAATTTTAATTTTTTACTTAACACAATAACAATAACAATAATAATTTAATTGTTTTTCTTGCTTACTCTTTTGTTATTGTTTTTCTCTCCATATAATCTAATAATTTTTATTGTTTTGATAGATGATGACAATGATTTTTTTAATTTTCTTAAATTTTCTAGGATAATTTTAGTCTTTCATTAATTATATGTTCTAATATTTATTGGATGGTATCTCATATGAATATATATATATATATATATAGGGAAAAGAAAACATGACCTAGGTTTTTTGGAATAAAAAAATTAATATCATTTGAAAATTAATATTGAAATTTGGTACTCTTTTGTTTAGATTCATTTCTTAAAAACAAATTTATAATATTTTCATTTTTAATATTTTAAATATAATATTGCTGGGGAAAAGATAAACTAAAAAAAAATAAAGATTTACGTAGGTTATCTACAATTACAAAATATACGCGTCACTTTCCATTTTGATTACATAAATTTTATAAATTAAAACTAAACTAGATAAATATTAAACTAATAAAATACAATACATATAAAAACAATAAATTTTCTACATAGATAAAAAACACACATGCATCGCGTGGTATACCGCTCAGTAAACTCCTAAAATGGGGAAGGTGAGAAGGAGTATTATAATTTACCAGGACAGCTCATAAAATGAGGGTATAAGCATAACATTAATTGATTACAAGTCTACTTGCTCTCAATTCCTTGTGATTAGGATGCTCCTAGATGCACAAGTCAGTAATATTAATAATAGACCACAAAACAGAACCACTAACAATAGCATCAACCACAACCGAACAGAACTACAAAAGAAAATTGAAGAATGTACTAGCGCCTAGATGCGTATGTCAGCTATTGAGCATATGAAGATCTGTACTCCAACATTTCATTCCTGTATTTCTCGTATATCTAAAGGCATCGGCCAAATCCACGATGAGGTTACTTGTGGATTGGCAATTTTTCATTGTACTCAGCGGGAGTACATGTGCCTACTTTTTTTTTTTAATTTCGTTTTTTTAAATTCTTTTTTCTTCTAAATTTCGTTTTTCTTTTAAATTCTTTTTTTCTAAATTTCGTTTTTCTTTTTTAAATCCTTTTTCATCTGCTTTTTTTTTTTTAAATTTCGTTTTTTTAATTCTTTTTTTCTAAATTTTGTTTTTCTTTTTAAATTCTTTTTTTCTAAATTTCGTTTTTCTTTTTTAAATCCTTTTTTTCTTACAAATTTCATTTTTTTTCTTTTTAAATTCTTTTTTTAATTCGTTTTTTCTTTTTAAATTCTTTTTTTTCCTAAATTTTCTTTTTTTTCTTTTTTTTAAATCCCTTTTTTCTTACAAATTTCGTTTTTTTCTTTTAAATTCTTTTTTTAAAATTAGTTTTTTTAAATTATTTTTTTTCTTCTAAATTTCGTTTTTTCTTTTTAAATTCTTTTTTTTTTCTAAATTTCGTTTTTTTCTTTTTTTTAAATCCTTTTTTTCATCTGCCCTTTTTTTTTTTAAATTTCGTTTTTTTTTTAATTCTTTTTTTTTCTAAATTTTGTTTTTTCTTTTTAAATTCTTTTTTTTTCTAAATTTCGTTTTTTTCTTTTTTTTAAATCCTTTTTTTTTCTTACAAATTTCATTTTTTTTCTTTTTAAATTCTTTTTTTTTAATTCGTTTTTTTCTTTTTAAATTCTTTTTTTTCCTAAATTTTGTTTTTTTTTCTTTTTTTTAAATCTTTTTTTCCTTACAAATTTCGTTTTTTTTCTTTTTAAATTCTTTTTTTTAAAAAATTAGTTTTTTTTTCTTTTTAAATTATTTTTCTTTTCTAGATTTCGTTTTTTTTCTTTTTAAATCTTTTTTTCTTATAAATTTTGTTTTTTTTCTTTTTAAATTCTTTTTTTTACTAAATTTCGTTTTTTTCTTTTTAAATTCTTTTTTTTCTAATTTTTTTTTCTTTTTAAATTCTTTTTTTTTTCTAAATTTCGTTTTTTTGTTTTTTTTAAATTCTTTTTTTTCTAATTTTTTTTTTCTTTTTAAATTCTTTTTTTTTTCTAAATTTCGTTTTTTTCTTTTTTTTAAATCCTTTTTTTCTTACAAATTTCATTTTTTTTCTTTTTAAATTATTTTTTTTAATTCGTTTTTTTCTTTTTAAATTCTTTTTTTTCCTAAATTCTGTTTTTTTTCTTTTTTTTAAATCCTTTTTTTTCTTACAAATTTCGTTTTTTTTTTTTTAAATTCTTTTTTCTTCTAAATTTCGTTTTTTTTTATTTTTAAATTGTTTTTTTTGCTAAATTTCGTTTTTTTCTTGTTATTTTCTTTTTTTTTATAAATTTGGTTTGTTTTGTTTTTAAATTCTTTTTTACTAAATTTCGTTTTTTCTTTTAAATTCTTTTTTTCTAAATTTTGTTTTTTTCTTTTAAATTCTTTTTTCTAAATTTCGTTTTTTTCTTTTAAATTCTTTTTCTTTTCTAAATTTCGTTTTTTTCTTTTAAATTCTTTTTTTCTAAATTTCGTTTTTTTTCTTCTAAATTTTGTTTTTTTTCTTTTTAAATCCTTTTTTTTTCCTAAATTTCATTTTTTTTAATCATTATTTTGGAAAGTGTTGCTTTTCGTTTATTTTGTTTTTTTAGGATTTTTTTTAAATCCTAATTTTAGAAAATTACTCTGTAAAATTTGTTTTCATTTGTTTTTTTTAACTAGGATATTAAAGACAGCTTACGCGTATCATGATTAATCTCCGGATCTATTTTTTTCCTTTTTTTGTTTCCACTTCTATATTTTTCCCCTTTTTCCACTTATATTTTTCCCCATGACCGGGTGTCCGAAGTTATTTTATGCGCAACATGATTTTTTTCATATTACTCGTTTAAAAGGTGTTTTTCCTTGCATTGTTTATTTTAATAACCATGCTTTTTTAATAATAATGTTCACAGTTCAATACCGTGTGAAGAAGTGTTTCTGTTTTTTTATTTTAATCGGGCTTTTTATTTTCTTTTAGACCTGGGTATCCGTTATGACTTATGCGCACTGACTAATCTCTGAATCCATTTATTATTATTATTTTTTATTATCACTTACATATTTTTTTTTCATGACCGGGATCTCCGGATTAGTTAACGCGCATCATGATATTTATATGTTTTTTTATTTATTTTTGTTAAAGTTTCTAGGATATTTTTAATCTTTCATTAATTATATGTTCTGATATTTATTGGATATTATCTCATACGAATATATATAGGGATAAAAAAACATGACCTTGGATTTTTTGAATAAAAAAAATTAATATCAGTATTCTTAAATACATTTACTATAATCGTATAATGAATAAATCGAATAACATAAAAAAAAATTGTCTTCAAATTTTAATTTTGTACTTAACACAATAACAATACCAATAATAATTTAATTGTTTTTCTTGCTTACTCTTTTGTTATTGTTTTTTTCTCTCCATATAATCTAATAATTTTTATTATTTTGACAGTGATGACAATGATATTTTTTTAATTTTCTTAAATTTTCTAGGATAATTTTAGTCTTTCATTAATTATATGTTCTAATATTTATTGGATGTTATATATATATATATATAGGGAAAAGAAAACATGACCTAGGTTTTTTGGAATAAAAACATTAATATCATTTTAAAATTAATATTGAAATTTGGTACTCTTTTGTTTAGATTTATTTCTTAAAAACAAATTTATAATATTTTCATTTTTAATATTTTAAATATAATATTGCTGGGGAAAAAATAAACTAAAAAAAAAAGTATTTACGTAGGTTATCTGCAATTACAAAATATACGCGTCACTTTCCATTTTGATTACATAAATTTTATCAATTATAACTATACTAAATAAATATTAAACTAATAAAATACAATACATATAAAAACAATAAATTTTTTACATAGATAAAAAAAAAACCGCCGCATCGCGCGGGTATACCGCTCGTCTAATATACTAAAAGAGATCAGGCGGTTACTGTGGATTGGAATAGTGTTTTATACTATATATATATTGTTGCATACAAAATATCAAAAGTAAAACATGTAGCCCACTGGTAAGACTACCAGTGGGGGCGCGCGGCTGGCAGGGGTTCGAACCCTGCCAGGGCCATTTTGCACTTCTTTTACTTTTTTTTTTGACTTTTTTTTTGACTTTTTTTTTGACTTTTTTTTTTCTTTTTTTCTTTTGATTTTTTTACTTATATTTTAATTATTATTATTATTATTTATTTATATTTTTTTCACTTTGCTTTTTTTTTTCTTTTTTCACTTTGCTTTTTTTCATTTTTTTTATTTCTTTTTTTCACTTATATTTTTTTTTTATTATCCTATGTACTAAAAGAGGCCAGCCGGTTGCTGTGTATTGTGAGTGAAATCACTCTGGATTTCAACAATGTTTTTTTTTTGTATTTGAACAGTAACTATACTTTTTATATATTTTATCACACAAAGAAACAATAACAATGATGTAGCTTATTGGCAAACGCATGACCATTTGGAGGGCGAGAAGGCGCTGGGCAGCGGTTTGACCCCTGCCACCGCCTAGCTTTTTGTTTCTTTTCATTTTTCTCTTATTTCTTTCATTTTTTTTTCATTTTCCTATTATTTTTTTTCATTTTTTATTTTATTTTGATTGTTTTTTTATTATTATTTTTTCGATTTTGCCTTTCTTTTGTTTTTTTACTTATGTTTTTTTTTATTATTATTTTGATTGTTTTTTAATTTTTTTATTGATTTTGATTTTTTTATTTCGTTTTTGTTTTTTTTTTAAAAAATTATTCTTTTATTTTTGTTATTATTAGCATAATAATTATTATTATTATTTAATGTTTTCCTCTTACTTAATTTTTTGTTAATGTTTTTTAGGTTTTTTTTCTCTAGAGATAATTTGATAATTTTTATTCTTTTAATAGTTATACAAACTTTTTGCTCAGCCCACAAAGTAGTGTAATATTTTTTTATAAATTTTCAGGTCAAATAATTGTTTTTGGAATCAATAATTTTTATTGTTTTTTTTATTTTATTTTTTTCATTTGCTCTTTAGTTAATGTTTTTTTAAGCCTTTGATTTATTTTTGTTTTCTTCCTGTTATGAAAACAATAATAATATAAATATTAAGAATAATAATAGTAATTTCAGGTTTTTATTCTTAGGTACTTTTTTAATAATTTTGTTTGGTTTTTCTATGAGATTTATTAAATAATATTTATTGTTTTGACAGTGATGGTGATGATGATTTAAGAAGTTAAGACTTTGATTTAGTATTATTATAATAAAAGATATTGATCTTTTTCATAATATCAAATTTTATATATTAGAATATTATATTATAATCTCAACAGGTATGAAGATTATTTATTTTGCGCGCACTATGCCCGCAACGTAGTGCGGGCAATCCAGCTATTACTTAATATACTAAAAGAGATCGGGTTAGCATCTGTAGAGTGGTCGTTTTCCCTCCATGCTTCGCAGCGTTCAGTCAACCTTTTTTTTTTTTACAAAGGCCTTCTTTTTCTATTTTTATGGTGGTTAAGACCAAGTAAAGGTTGTGGCCGAGTGGTCATCTCAGCGATGCCAATCTGCAGCGCATGACGAGTTCGAAATGCTCCGACCACAAAAATGCTTTGAATTTGTGTTTTTTTTTAATATAAAAAACTGTTTTTTTTCTTTTTAAAAAAAGGGTCTTTTGTTTTTTAATAACTGGTTGTTGTAGTTTTTTTTCTTTGAAGAACCATTTTTTTTTCTCATGTTTGTTTAATAATGTTTATTGTTTTGACAGTAATAGTGACGATAATTTTAGAAGTTAAGACTCCAACGTTACTATTCTTATGATATAATATGTTGATCTTTTTTATTATATCAAATTTTAAATGTTTAAATATTATATTTTAATTTCAATAATGATAAAAATTATTTGTTCTGTCAGCACTATGCCCGCAATGTAATGCGGGCATTTGACTAGTATACATTTAAAAGATAACGAGGTTTTGAACAGTAAAATACTGTTCACTGTCATTCATTATCACTATTTATATGCAGTTTCACCTGGTACTTTGCAAGTATATGTCTTCTTTTTTCTTCGATTTTAGACAGTGTATTAATGAAATTAGCCCCCGAAAAAAACAAAAAAGTCATCATTTTCAGGGGCAGGATGGTCATTGACTGTTCCGGTCCTGTCCGGTTCGAACTGTCGGTCAGTTTTTTTATTTTTTAATATTACAACGAACAGTGTATTAACGATTTTGCCCCTAGAACAAGACAAAAACTAGGCCTACGGGTCAGGATCGTTACGGTAATTAGCTAATGTTTTAATATTTTTTTCACTGACAACTTTTGGCGCGTCTCTGAACATGCCATTCATTTCAACGCTCACACGCTTTTCGAACAACGCGTGCGGCTTCATACGGCGTCCAAAAATGCCCAACCGACGTCTAGAATAATTTTAAAGCATTTTCACTTCCACCTGGGCGCGACGCGTGTGGCACTATGGTGTCCGAAGATGTGTCAATGGTCGTTTGAATTCCCCCACCCTCTAATTTCTCTCTCTCGCTGCGCTGGATGACGTCGACTAAGTTGCTTTGTCAAAGTTCATTTCAGTCCCTGAATGTTTTAATTTCTTTTATCGCCCTTAATGCTATTATATAGGTTTTCAATTCTTTCAATTTTGTACTTCAATTGAAATTAATTATATATTGGAGTTCCAATTCGGTCCTCATTCTTTTAATTTAGTACATTGGGCTGAAATTCGGAATATTTTAGGTATCAAAGTTTTCATTGATTTCAATTTCATCCTTCCATGCAAATTTATTATAAATCAATAATATTTTCAGTATCAAAGTTTGATTTCTTTCAATTTTATCCTTCTATGCAAATTGATTATAGATTTTATTTTCACTTCGATCTCAAATCTTTTAATTCCAGGTTTTGTTTTAAATTATTTAATTTCAATATTTTGATTTGCTTCAGTTTATTATTGAAATTAATTATATTATTTAAAGTATGTCAAATTAATTATATATTTGTATAGTTATGTCAAATTAAAATATGTTAAACTAATTATATGTTCTAATATTTATTGAATATTATCGTCTAGGAATATAGAGAGAGAGAAGAAAACATGACCTATGATTTTTTGAAGGAAAAAAATTAATGTCAATATTCTTAAATACATTTAATATAATAATATAATGAATAAATCGGATAACATAAAACAAATGGCTTTGAATTTTAATTTTGTCCTCTTTTTTTAAACTTTATTTCTTCAAAAAACAAATTACAATATTTTGGTTTTTAATATTTTGGATCTAATATTTCTGGGCAAAAAATACAATTCAACAAAAAACAATTCACATTTACCTAGATTTCAAAAATATGCGAGTCACTTCCCGTTTCAATTACACTGTTCTTTTTAGACAGTAAATAAATCATTATAACATGCAAAAAAAATTTTTTTTCCTAAAAAGATATTACAATATTTTTATTTATAATGTGTCAGATCTAATATTACTAGGAAATAAAAGGCAACTCATAAAAAAAAGACAAATTTACCTACGTTATCTATAATTAAAAAAATATGTGAGTCACTTCTCGTTTTGATTAAACTATTCCTTTTATATGGCAAAGAAATAATTATTGCATGCAAAAAAATTATGTTTATTTTGAAAAACAAATTACAATATTTTTATTTATAATGCGTCACATCTAATATTACTAAGGAACAAAAGCAACTCATAAAAAAATGACAAATTTACCTAGGTTATCTACAATTAAAAAAATATACGAACCACTTTCCATTTCAATTATACAGATTTAAGTATTTCTACTATTTATTGAATATTATCGTCTTAAAATATATATATATATATATATATATATATATATATATATATATATATATATATATATAGATAGATAGATAGATAGATAGATAGATATATATAGAGAGAGAGAGAGAGAATGACCTAGGATTTTTTTCTTAAAAAAAATTAATATCAATATTCTTTAATACATTTAAGTTAATAATATGATTAATAAATTTTATAAAAAAAATTACCTTTGAATTTAAATTTAATACTCTTTTGTTTAAGTTTATTTCTTAAAAACAATTTTACAATATTTTCATTTTACTTGGGGAGGGGGGGGGGAATATTACACATTTACTTATATTATCTACAATTAAAAAAATATGTGAGTCGCTTCCCGTTTCGATTACATTGTTCCTTTTAAACAACAAATAAGTCATTATAACACATAAAAAATAAGTTCATTTCTTAAAAAAATGACAATATTTTTATTTTTAATGTGTCAGATCTAATATTACTGGGGGGAAATGCGACTAAAAAAAATAACAAATTTACCTAGGTTATCTACAATTAAAAAATATACGAACCACTTCCCATTTTGATTACACTATTCATTTTAGGCGGGGGGAAAATTTATATGTTACATATTTTATGTATTATAGTGTTACTAATTAAATATTTAAACAACTAATAACAGTATTTAAAAAAATCAATTGGTTTTCTATATAGAAAAACCCTAACACAATGCGCAGGCAAGCATACTAATTATACAATGCTAAAAACTCATTTCTAACATATTTGATCTATTGCAATTTCAATAATTAAATATTAAAATAACTAATTATAAAACGCAAACAATATAAGTTTATTTCTTGAAAAAAATTACAATATTTTTATTTATAATGTGTCATATCTAATATTACTAAGGAAATAATGCAACTCATCAAAAAAAATTACCTGCGTTATCTGCGATTCCAAAATATACGAACCATTTTCCATTTCGATTATACAGATTTTATCAATTATAATTTTACTAATTAAATATTATAATAATAAAATACAATATATATAAAATCAATCAATTTTTAACATATATAAAAAAAACCCGGCACATCGCACGGGGAATCCGCTGGTACATGCATAGAGCAGAATCAAAAGTTAAAAATGCAAATGTTCTGCTGAGAAATTCCAATTTTTATACTCTAGTGTTTCTGGTACTTTAAAAGCACGAGAAAACAAGATTGAAAAAAAAATGTATTTGATAATTATATACAAGAAAAAATAATTATCTATATATCATATTTAGTTATCATAAACAAATCATGATAAAATCTTAATCAATTTATTTATTTTTAATATATATTATTATCAAACTTTTATATTTAAAAAATGATTAGATATTTTAAAATATTTGTGAGTTTTTCTTTTCAAATTTGATTTTTTTTATTAAATAGAAGTAAATAAATAAAATTTAATAATTATACTATTGGAGGGTTTTTTAGAAGCAATTATTTAATTATATAACTTACTCATATTAATTGTATAATTATAATATATATACAAAATAATTGCACTATATTTAAAATGATATAAAAAATTACTCTTTTAAATAGTTTTTATCATTAGAATACACATAAATAAATAAAAATTATATTTACAGTATTTAAAAAATTATTTTATAAATTTAACTTTCTAAAATAATTTTTACTAATGGAGTTGCTCTTTATAGATGCAAAAGGATATTGCCTCGTAACGTCCGATCTCCCAGCCATTCACCACCACCACCATCAAAACGAAGAAGACCCATTCGAGCTCATAGGGTTTATAACATCCTTCTCCATCTGGTCTCTGAACTCAACCCAGTTTCCCTTCATTCTTCTCTCTCTTTCTCTGGTCACCTTGCAAAACTTGAACAGGTCCTCCTACACTGGCTTCAAGTTTGAATTTCATGGCGGATAACTTGAGAGCGTATGTGCAGGTTATTGATGTGGGTTTGATTTTGGGCTTGGATTATGATATATTAGATTTGATTTTTTTTATTTACATAAAATTAATAAATTAAAATGTTTGGGGTTTTTTAAAGCATTTAATTAATTGTATAAACTACTTATATTAATTGTATATTTAATTGCATCGTTATATTATATACAAAATAATTTCAGGATATATAAAATATACTAAGATATAATTTACTCTTCTTAATGATTTTTTTCATTCAAAAAGTTATGTTATCAATTTAACTTTTAAAAATGACATTTTAACTTGGAGTTGCTCTTAGAAGTGTTTTTTATTTTTATTTATTTTAAGTGTTTTTAGATTAATGTGTTAATATTAAAATATTTTAAAAAAATAAAATTATTTTAATATATTTCTAAAAATATATATTAAAAAATAATCGTTATTAAACTTCTCATCACCCCATGTTCAAAAATTAAGGATAATAACAATTAAAACGACATTTCTTTTTACTATTTAAAATCAAAAAAATCACTATTCACCAGTACAACTAACTATTCATTTACTATGCATTTTTGTACATTTTTTACATTTTGGTACTTACATTGTGCAAAGCTAACATTTTGATCCCCAAACTTTATTTCTTTTAAATTTTATCCTTTTAGGTTTTGTTCCGTGGATGGCTATGTGTAGACAACCCTTGGAAATCAGATAAGGTTCACGTACTCATGTTTACTCATAGTAAATAAGGCCATGTAAGGGAAGCATATGGCATGTATAGTTGTAAAAGTAGTCATCCAAACCTAATTGGATGCTTAATGAGTCCTTAAAGGGAAGTGTAGAAAAGAAAAATAGCTAGAGGGTTGGTAGCATACTTGACTTGAGAATCAAAAATACAATAGGATAAAAAGTCATTCAGCTAAAAAAGTCATTCAGCTACAGAAGCCATTCAGCTAAAAAAAGCCATTCAACTAAAAATATTTGTTTCTTTATCGTCACGTTTTAAAAATATTTTTGAAAAAAATAATATTAGATTATTTTATTTTAAAATAATTGTTTTTAGTATTTTTAGATCATTTTGATATGTGCAATGTCAAAAATAATTTTTCTAAAAAAAAACATCATTTAATATATTTCTGAACGAAAAATACTTTAAAAAATAATCTCAATCATATTTCCAAACATAGTTTTTTTAAGATAATCAAGATAAAATCTCTCCTTACTAAAAAAAAGTTTGTACATCAATTGAGAAATGTGTGGCTCATTATCCATGAAAAATACATAACATAGTAGACTTGGTCAAAAATGGAGCATAAGGTGGAGATTTTAAAGGAAACACCAACCTAAGACTTGGTCAAAGTAAATTAGTTCTTAAATTATCATAATCGTTTCACTCCAAGTCATGTAATGTTTTAATTTATCAAGTCATGTAATGTTTTAATTTATACAGTTACAATATTTACTCTTTATTGTTTTTGGACAAAGTTATATTAATGTATTATTTATTATTTTTTGTCTTATTTTTTTTCGTGTTAAGACATTCTTATCTCTTAACTTGAAACTAAAAATCCTCAAAACTTGTTATTCTAGGTCCAAAACCCCTACAAAGTCCTTGAATAAGATTTTAAACCCTTGCCATCAGGGGCTTGGCATGACGGTCAAGAAAGATTTCTCCCTTTCTCTCAAGCCTGTCACCCCCCGGTGTCTTATATGTTCATTAGCCTTGCAGGATATTTAGTGGGTCCGATAATTAATTGTGGCGCGCGCAAGCTAACCTGGACACCCCGGTTATATAGAAAAAAATTAAACCCTAAGTTCTTATTATTAAAGTCTTAAAGCTCTCGTGAAGTCTTTCTATTTAATCCAAATTTGCCGACAATTTTCTTTAGAGGGCGTGAAATTAAAAGTCTTCATTCTTTATATTTAAACATTGAATGGTCAAGTGGATTTGTTCAGACCAAAGTTATCAATATCGTTCCGGTCACCGTTTTAGTCGTCGTTCCGGTTTTTCAATTGGAACGGAACGTTCCGGCATGCCGTTTCAGTATCGTACTGTTCATAAATAAATAATTAATTATATATATATATATACATGAAAAAAATAAAATATTAATTTAACAAGTATAATTAAAATTCAAGATAAATTAACTTTAAATTATACAATACAAACACAAAGTCAAACAAACATAATCTCAAAATTAGAAAAAAAATCACAAGTTAATCAAAATAAAAAGAATTTATTTAAAAAAAATAAAAGTTTATGGATGGGCTGAACATGGACCAAAATACCAACCCATTTGTATCATGTTGGACTCAAAACATAAAGCCTAAACATAATCCTAATATAGTTCTCATCATCAACTTCCCAGCTCCACTTTAATAGAAAAACCCTAGCTGGAGGCGCCTCTATAGATCCCTCGTTACTTTTGCTTACTGTACTCGGCCTGTTCTTTTCTTCTTCTTCTTTTATTTTTGATTTTTATCCCCACTCGTTTTGATCTATCTCATTAATATGTATCTTTTTTTTGTTTCTCATTCTAGGTCCAAAGGCTCTCTCTCTCTCTCTCTCTAAGATTGTAAACGTTTTTTTGGCTTCAGAGTTTTTTTAAAGGCCAAAACGGCACGACCGGGACAGAACCGAGACGTCCCGGTAAGAATTTTCGGAATGGACCGGAATTAAAACCGAGACAAAAACGACACCGTTTTGTCTTGGATTTTTGAACGGAATGAAACGTTCCGGCCGGAACGGAACGAAATTAATAACTTTGGTTCAGACACATCTATTAAATTTTATGATATGAGGTCACCCGACAAGTTTAACCATTTTAAGGTAAGATCAAAATATACTTTTGTGTGAGTGATTTTACTATTTGTTTTGAAAATCACACTTTATTTTTTTCTTAATGTAAACTAAACTAAATTATAAAATGATTTAGAATGTAAAACTATCACACAACAATAAAATTTAAATTGTAAATTGTGATTTTCAAAAATACAGAGAATAAATGTAAAATCAATTGACTATAAACTAAGAATATATATATATATATATATATATATATATATTTTAAATATATAAAATTAATTTTTTTTTAATTTCAACATCTCTATATCAAAACTATAAAAAAATCTAAAATAAATATTAATTTAATATCTTTATAAAAAAAATAATTGAAAAAGAGATTTGACGGCGTAAACCATAGTTATTGATTCCGTCTCGTTCAGTCCTACTGAACGCTCCATTCCATACAAAATACCGAGACAAAAGGCATCGCTTTTGTCTCAATTTTAATTCGGTTTGTTCCGAAATTCTGGCCGAACGCCTCGCTCTGCTTCAAGTGCTGCTTGGTTCAAAATCTATTTTTTATTTTTAAAAATTATTTTTAACATCTATACATCAAAATAATTTAAAAACACCAAAATAATTAAAAAATTCAAAATTTAATTATGCTTGTTAAATTAATATTTTATTTATATATATATGTGTGTGTGTGTGTATATATATATACATATAAAATTAATATATATACATATAAAATTAATTATATATGAACACTACGACATCTAAAGCGACACGTTGGAATGCTTGAAACCAGAATGTTCTGTTTTCATTGAAAAATCGAAACGATAACCGAAATAATATTGACAACTATGACATAAACAAACCCTTTTGAATTGGATTCACAAGTTTTTCAAACCATTAAAATCGAATTATCCAAACGCAGCGCAAGATCAGAATGAGAACCCGACTGTAAGAGAAGGCCCTTCCTGTCTTTTCACCTTTATCCTATAATAATAATTAACAAGAAAAGAAAATAAAAATCGCATAATCTTTAAAATAGGAAGTGCGATTTCATCATCTTTCTTTATCTAACCACAAGCTACTTACCCATCAAAACCCTAAGGAAATGTCGGGCGGGTTTTTCCGGGTAAGCTCCACTCTTTTAGATCCGAATATGAATTTGCAGTTCCAGATCTTGAAACTCGATTTGATTTGATTTGATTTTTTTTTTATTCTAGGGCACGTCTGCTGATCAAGACACTCGATTCTCCAACAAGCAAGCGAAGCTGTTGAAATCGCAGAAGTTCGCTCCTGAATTGGATCACCTGGTTCGTTTTCTTTTCTCAATTGAGCTGATGAATCCTTTGTGGTTGAAATTATCTAATTTGTTTTCAAATTTTAGGTGGATACGAGGAAAATGAAGATGGATGTTATCAAACCATGGATTGCTACTAGAGTGACGGAGCTTCTCGGCTTTGAAGATGAAGTTCTTATCAACTTCATTTATGGCCTGCTTGATGGAAATGTATTACTGATTTTCTGCAATTTACTTGACTTTTTCAAGTATCTGAATATAGTTTATGTTGCGCTTTTCAATTGAATGCTACCCGCGTGCATCCTCCATCTTTGCTAATATAATTTTACAATACTTTCACAAGGAATTGTTGAGAGATAGTTTGATGTTAGGCATTTTGTTTCTTAACAATAGTGAAGTGTGGATTAGTTATCATTTTCTTTTTGTTGTATACTGTATTGATGCAGGAAGTGAACGGGAAGGAAGTTCAAATATCCCTTACAGGATTCATGGAGAAAAACACCGGGAAGTTTATGAAAGAGCTTTGGACACTTCTTCTTAGTGCGCAGAAGAATGAAAGTGGTGTTCCTCAACAGTTTTTGGATGCCAAAGAAGAAGAAACACGGAAGAAGCAGGTTTAAAATGCTTTTCAAGTCATGATGGTATGACATTCAATATCTGAATTGATCTTTCCTTACTGTGTTAACTTGGATTACTGCAGGCAGAGGTTGATAGGATAGCAAATGAAATCCAGAAGAAGAAGGAGATAGAGAAGGAGATGAGAGAACTTGAGAGGAAAAATTGAAGAAGATGGTAATGCTAACTCGCTCATGCTGGAGTTAGATTCCCTAAAATTGGGTTTTTGGTTTTAACTTTAGTTTGTGTTTTCATGGTACTCAGCTAGCTTCTGCAATTATTTGGGTTCATGTCCTTTACCTCAAACTACTGTAGGACATTGAGGTTGAAAAGAAAGCCAATAATGCTACGGAGCCAGCCTCAAAGCACATGCTGCCTAAAGGTTCAAGTGGCCATGCTGAGGATGAGAAAGAAACTGACATGAGGAATGGTGCAAGAGGAAGGAAAAGGTTAGGGGTTTTATTTTATCGTTTAAATTTATTCTGAAGGAGCAGGGTATGGATATTTTTTCAGGCCTATCATGGTAATGTAGACCCCTCATTCTTCAACCTTTACAAATTTAAAGCAGCAAATACTGCATCAATGTGGACTTCAACCTAACCTATGCTGTTAAATTTCTGCACAAGTTTTTATCATGATGTCATCCAGGAGCATGTTAAACACTCATTTTTCTTTGGTACTTTATGGATAAATTGATTCTCATTTCACTCTTCCCTTTTGTGTTAGTAGTGGCCGTATAGGGTATACTATGCTGTTCATAATGAGTCCAGGGTGAATAAAGCAGTGCAAATTAGCAGCGACTAAGAATTCTGCTTGGTGTAAAATTCTTTTGGATGCTTCATGGAGCACAACCACTTATTTTAATCTTCCTTGATTGGATTTAGAACCTATCACGAGACGTGCACACAAGGTTCATTAATGCGTATATCATAGCATAAGTCTTGGTGGTTTTAACAGAATTATGCTTCAAGACGATGTTGAATGCCACATGCAAGTTCAATTTTGTGTCTTACCGTTGACAAAGATATAGCATTATGAATTTGAATTGGTGGGCATCCATCATACGGGACTTTAATACTCTAGTTGATTGGTTGACTCTAGTTGATTGGTTGGTACACTGCCTGCTCTATACCTGGTGTAACCATTCTTTCTTGTTTATGTACAAGGAAGACCACATAGCTCCCTATTTGCTTACCTTAGACCCACCTTTTAAGGTTTTTGTTACACTGCATGTAACAACTGTCTAGATTTGTATGGACAGAGCAATCCAACATTGATTCAAGCTGTATATTTCCCACCCAAAACAATTATATATTTGTAAAAATACTCTCCAATGATAGTGAAATAGCCAATTATTATACTTAACTAGTGAAAGAAACTAAAATTGAGCTTTGACATTTGCTATAGCTACTAGGAATTATTCTGAAAAGAGCAATTTTTTTCTTATCTTAGAATGGCTTTTGGATGAGATGCAGTAGGCAAGTGTATTCATGTTTTTTTTTTTTTTTGACAAGATTGGAGTTGTGAAATACTAATGATGAATCTCTCAGTGTTTCTAGGTCTCCTAATTTGTCTGGTTGTTCATTTTCATCTCCTCGGTAATTTTCCTTGCCATCTTAATATTTGATAATAGTTTTGGTTCGCATCTAGAGGATGTCTGGCTTACCAATAACCAGGACTGTCTTGTGCAGAGGCTCACCTTCTAGGATTAGCAGTTCAATTTTAAATTCAAGAAGTCATCTAAGGCATGTCTTTTTATGCAACAACATTAATATCATAGTATATCATTTAATTACTTGGATTTGGAGTTTTTCTTCCTCTTCTTTCCCTTTGCTGGTCATTTTATTTAGGTGCAAACGAACAATCTCATGCAAACATTTCTAAATATAATAATGAAATGGAGTGCATGATTTACCTGTAACTTTTGTCAATTGTTTGTCATTCCTTTTTCATATTTTTTAGTGCAACACCTAACTTTATGTATGCATGCCTCAATTGCAGGCAAAAGTCAAGAAGTGTGTCTAGATCACCTGAAGCACATAGGAAGCGCTCCATATCTTCTGATAGAATGAACTGCTCACCAAGAAAGCGCTCAATTACTCCTCGTCGAAGGCGTTCATCCAGAGATTCACCCTCCCCACAGCGGAGGAAATCATCATACTCCAGGCATAGGTCTAGATCTCCTTTAAGACATAGGTCACCATCCCCTATACGACGTAGATTGCGTTCTCCCTTTAGGCGCAGGTCACCTTCACCCTTATATGATAGATCACATTCACCTGTTCGACGTCGCAGATCCCCTTCACCTATTAGGCGTCGCAGATCCCCTTCCCCTATTAGGCGTCGCAGATCCCCTTCCCCTGTGCGTCGCAGATCCCCTTTCCCTGTGCGTCGCAGATCCCCGTTGCCTTTAAGGCGTAGATCACCTTCACCCATATCGCGTAGATCACTTTCACCTCTTCGTCGGAGATCACCCCCTTCCTTACGACGCAGATCACCATCTCCTATACGCCGGGGGTATCCAAGGTCTCCCACTCCTCACAGTGGGTCTCCTTCTCCTATGCAACATAGGTCATCTGTAATTTCACACAAGAGATCTCCATCTCCTCGTCAGTCTCCTTCGCCTTACACATCAAGCTCTCCATCTCCTGTCCAGCATAGGTCCCCTTCTCCAGTGAAACCTCCTAATGAAAACAGATCACCTGTGCAGTGTCTTGGAGAAAGAGTTAGGTATGTTCATTTCCTTGGTGAGAACCTCCTCTTAACTTAATTAGTTTACATCAAGACCAGATCTGTAATAGTGAAGATATTATATTGCAGATCACAACAAAAAATGTTGCCTAGTCCACATCGGTCCTCCAATTCCTTGAGGTCACCACAAAGAGATCAAAAGAATCGAAAAGATTTATGCAATAGATTGCCAGTTTTATCTCCTTCACCAGAGAGGTCCCCTCCCCAGCCAAAATCTCCACCAGTTGCAAGAAAGAGGAGTGCCAGCAAAGACAGAAGGTGATTTTATTTTCATTAAAAAAAGTAGCATTAAGTTATCTTCAGAATTCTGATCACTTGTGCAGATACTTTATGCACGTGTTTAAAATTTTTGGTTGCTAATGAAGGTCCCCTAGTCCATATGAGAGTCCTGCCAGGCAAAGAAAAGAGCAAATTACACGTGATGATAGCTTAAGTCCTCATAAACAAAGAGGGAGGAAACCTCTTAAGGATAGTCCAGAAACTAGCAAAGACCATGAAGAAACTGGTCATACTCGGTTAGATTTAGAGCTAGACATTTACTGTGCATTCTTTAACCTTTTTTGTGATAGTGTTTTCGATGTTTTCGATGTGTCTTACTTCAATTGATTGCTCTGTTTCTTACGGCGGGTGGGGATTATTATTCTAGGTCATCACGGCAACGACCTATCCATCCATCTAACATCAATAAGCAGAAAGATTCTCCTGTGAAGGTTCACTACAAGGATGAGCAATCTTTTGAAAGATTAGCCAGTCGCCGGACTACTGATTCCCGAAACTATCCAGATAACATGGATTCGAGGAAGAAAGACCAGGATATAAAGATGTATATGTTTCTTGCTCTAACATTTGTTCTTCTACCCCACCCCATTGGTGTGCATACATTAACAAGTAAGTAGTTCTGATGTCTATAACATACCTTACAGGGGGAAGTCTTCTGGGAGGGGCGCTGATCATGAAGCTCTTGATGCAAAAAAATCTCCAACTCTGTACAAGGATGAGAAAGACCGTTCATGCCTAAACAATTTTAAGGATAGTGATAAACGTCTCAAATCAGAAACTGCACCAGTGACAGTTGAAAAAGTCCAACATAGCAATGGCAGTGGTGCTTTGGATCCTGGTTCTAAGGAAAGTGATAAGCACAAAGCAGAAAAGAGGGAAAAGTCAAAACATAAAAGGTCGCATCGGCATGAAGTGGCTTCGGATGACGATGGCAGCTATGGTTCCGAAATTGAAGAGAGGAAAGAGGCTAAAAGGAGGAGGAAGGAAGAAAAAAAATTGCGAAAGGAGGAGAAGAATCGACGACGCGAGGAGCGACGCCATCGGAGGGAGGAACGGCGTGCAGAGAAGCTAAGATTGAAGGATCGTGACAATGCTAGTTCTTCTGATGAACATGTTAGCAGGAGGGAGTCCCATCCAAGTGATGATGAAGAGAGAGAGTCTGATCAGAAAAAACTTGAGATTGAGTTAAGGAAGAAGGCTCTTGAATCACTTAAAGCAAAGAAGGGCATCAATCGCTAAATTTGTTACAGCATTGAACATTAAACTCTTTTTTATACTTTAATCATGTTAAGCTTTTCTTTATATTTGCTAGGAGCTTTTGGTTTGGATTGGATTTTTTTTTGTGTAACCTTTTAATGTAGTCTCTGTTTCCTGCTGGCAGCTGAAATGGATAGATGAGGATTTTCTGAGCTGTTCTCTTGAGTGCACCTTTAAGCAGACCTTGCTGCCAGTTTTTCTGGTAATAAATGTTGTCCCTTGGCTGGGAATCTTTTTTTTCTTAGTGGGTTTTAACAGTGACATGGATGTTGATGGAATATATATGTGAATGCATCATTGCCTTAACAGCTAAATTTTCACATTGTTTTCTCTTTAAATTATTATATTTAATTATGAAATACCTCTTTTTAGTTTCTGTGGGATATTGTGATTTCTAGTGTTGCTCCCCACATTTGTAAGATCAGGTGTGCAAGATTAAGTGATGAAGTGAAACTACAGCTTATTTCAGTTTAATTAATACGAAGTTGATACTGAATTGGCTTTCTGGTCAATTGTTAGATGAATTATTATCAGCTAGATGACTTAGCTTTAGCAGACTGCAGATCCACATTTGAGCAAGATTCAGGTTCAGTTTAATTAATACAAAGTTGATACTGAGTTGGCTTTATGGTTAATTGTTAGATGAAATTATTGTCAGCTAGATGACTTGCTTGAGCAAACCATGTGCAGATCCACATTTGAGCAAGATTCAGGTGAACTGTTTTCATTTTATATTGTCTGTCTTATAATAAATAACTCTGTGCTTATTGTTGAATTTTCTCTTGTTTTTGTCGGCTGCTTTCTCACTGTATTTTTGTCTTACCTGTGTGGATGGCAGCTTGAGCATTTTCCTGGGCATTGTTTTCTAAAATTCTCCAGGTGCTGTAATCTTGGGCTCGTCTTGTCCAGATCTGATATTTGCTTGATGTATGTAGAAAAAAATGGCCATATATATATATGCGCAATAGTTAGCTCTGTATGAACTATATATATATATATATATATATATATATAATATATATATATGCGCAATAGTTAGCTCTGTATGAACCATTGATAATTATCTTATTTGTGGCAGTGATATATTCTGTAAAATTGTTTGTTGTTTTCTTTGCCTATATTTTGTTACTTTTTCACTTCCCAAAAAACATTTTACGGCATTAGGACAACTTGGGAGGGTGCGAGCCTTTGGAAGCGGTTAGCTGTTTTAGACCTGGCTTTCATTGGGACCTGGCATTCATTGGCATTGCCTCACTATTTCTTAACTTTGCCAACCATTGTGCCATGGTGTCCATTATAGTTTCTGCACTCACTCGCAATGCATACATACTCTACGCTCTTACTGGGATGTAGAAGATATAATATTTCTTTTGTTGACTTAACGATGAGCATTTAGGGTTACTTTAAGCAGTATGTATTGATTGCTGTGCTATGCTGGCATTAGTTTGAAGTCTTTCTGACTTGATGCTTGGTGATTGATTACCAAATTTTGGGAGAACACTCCCTGTGAAAGCTATGTTAAGAACTAAAAATGATTGTTACGCCTGATTTTTCTCATTTTCATTTCCGAAGTTGGGTAACTTGTGTTCTGCTGATTCAAATTAGGAACCCTTTTTTTAGCTACTTTCAGTTGATTGGAAATTTTTGCAAGTACTTAGATTATGTGGAGGTTCATTCCTCATTTGATTGTTATTTAAGGCAGCTTTATAGTGGTCTTTATTCGTTGAACTGTTTTTGCTAGGAATTTGGCTGCCTTTTGCTACATAAATTACCAAATAGATAAATAAAACCGGAGTATTTGGTCACTACACTTTTTTTTTTCTAGGGTTATGTTTGCTAGGAATTTCTCTACCACTGGTGCATAAATTACTAAATAGATAAATAAAATTAGAGTATTTGGAGCCACTCTCCCTGTCCCCTTATTATTGGCCTTTTCGCAAAAGCACAAATTTTAAGGAAACACCAATAATTCATTTACTAGTGTTGATTTCAGTATGCTATACATTTTCCACTCCCAAGTCGACTAAACTTGGTGCGTTCTTGATTTGTAAATTTATTAGGTAGTGAAGGACACCATAGAAAATTTAGTATTTACAATGGCCAATAAAAATGAGACAAAGGGAGTAGCTCGCTTTTGATGTTATGAGCAAATTACTATAAGATAGTCTGCCTAAATGCTTTCAAAAATAAATGGTTACAGGTAGCTGCTAGAAGTTATAAATTGATTCACTGTTTTAATAATGGGCTTGGAAGTATATTTACGGGTTTCAAGTCATATATATTAAAAAAAATTAATATATTATAATAATGTTGGATTTGGCAAAGGAGTGCCCTTATAAACATTTAAAACAGTGTAGTGGTAGCTAAGAATTTTACTCCATTGGGGTTTTCAAGATCAATATTTATTTATTCACTCAAGGGCCAGCTTTTCAATTGAATTTTTCTCCTTTTATTTTCCAATACATACTTTGAGTTCACAAAGAATGGTTAATGGTCATTAACCCGACTATGTTTATGCATAAGAAACTAGAGGAATTTACAATGCACTTGCAGCTCATTGATATTATTGCAAAGCAAGGGGGATGATGACAAGTTCGGATCCCACCCTTGTCAATATGCTCTTAATTTAGAGAAAAGGTATTGAAATATGTATTGTTGATTTGTCAAAATTGATTCTATTTCAGTGTTATATATATATATATATATTAAAATGCTTGGAGAATGCTTTGATTTTATATGAATTGATTTGATGGGTGTTTGCCTTGATCCTTTAAGGCACTCCCCTGGCTGTCCTTTTATGCTTGATAATCTTGTGTGCTCAACGTGTTTAGTGTCTTTTATTCAAGCATTCTTACCCACAGTTGCGGTGATACGAGATGAAAGTTATCGAATGTGCTAGATATTTATTCAAGCATTCTTTTTGGTCCGAAACCCTAATGCTTGTGGGTGTTGTGCATGCAGAATTGCGGGTGGATAATCCTGAATTTGCGATAAATTTGGTTTTTTGTTATGTGAATTGTGATGCCATAATACCTCATCCTTGTGGAGTGATGAATATAGATCACGGTATTCCATTTTAGTCAATTGACCTTGGCAAGATATTACTGTGGGAATCAAGAGGAGAGTATAAAATTCACTACTTCATTTGTATTCTGAAGGAGTGGATGACTTTTTTCCTGTTGCAATTGATTTTTATGGATTGGTGGACTTGGATTCAGTAGTGATCTGTGGCATGTCATCACAATGGTAATTATTAGGGAAAGTCTAACGGGAGAGGCATCGAGAGGCAAAGACAAATTTTTAAAATTTTAGCTCTTGCTGTTCAATTTAATGCCTCCAACAGGAGAGCATCCTGAGGAGCATTTTACATTTTATTCAACCGGGAATGCATTCCCACAAATAGAAAGATGAAGAGCCAAATTGAAAAAGAGCCGCTGGGATTCAAGAAATTATACTGCAACAATAAAAATCACAGTTCAAAAATACACGAGATAATCACAATTCAAAAATACACAAATAATCAAAAATCTCTTGACAACAAAAAACAACAACATTTGCACTTGTTCCTTCTCTTGCCACCATTAATGGGTTTGTGAATGGAGACGAGGCTGCTGGTAGTGGTAGTGGTGATGTGGTGGAGAAAGAGGGAAAAGAGGAAGGACACAACAAAGAGAGATGGAGGGAGGCAACGAAGAAGAAGAAGTGAAGAAGAGGATGAGGAGATGAGGCACATGTTTGACATTGTGGTGCGTTCTGCGAAGAGGATGAGGAGATGAGGCACATGTTTGGCATTGTGGTGCGTTCTGCGAAACACAGAACGCACCACAATTTGCCGTTTGGTTAAAGCCAAAAATCACTTTTTTTTGTGTGGGACCCACACCAAATTTTAACCAAAACGCTGATTCAAAAAAAGCTAAAAATTGATGCTTTTTTTATCTGTGATTCGTGCTTATTGAAACCACAATACAAATCCATTTTCATGCAAAAATGTGAGAATGCAAAACTGTGAAAAATTTAAATGCAAAACCCTTGACAAATCCATGTTCGATAATTAAAAAAAATTGATCTGTGCATGGCTCTCTCTCTCTCTCTCTGCCCAAAACAGAGAACAACTATGGAAGCCGAGAGCTTCCATCGTTGACTCCGGGCACCACAGGTCACTATTTACAATGAAACCACAATAGGAAGAACCACCTCGGTCTCCTTTACCTGTCGGTATCCTCCGTTGCAGCTTTCGTCGTGGTCGGTGAACAGTAACACCACCTTCCATCGTTGACTCCGACCACCACAGGCCACCATTTCAGACGCCACCACCACAGAAAAAACCACCTAGTACTCCTCTACTCGTAGGTATCCTCCTTTGAAGCTCTCGTTGTGGTCGGTTGGAAGCCACAATTTCACGTGCACATGCGCTGCACTGTCACGCGAAGAAGACGTGTACAGTGCAGCGCACCGTTTCACTCTTCACGTGAAATCGGCCTGGCCGCTCTCGCCCAACCTAAGTCCAGCTAAGTCGGGCCGACCCATTTAGTCGGTGAGGCTCAATCCAATTTAAAAAAATATTTTTAAAAATAACAAAAAAATGTATTTTTCTCGATTAAAAACATGGCGCGTGACTTCGTTGCACTCACAACCCTATTATTTTTTGATTGATGGGAGAATAAAAATTAATATTTTTTCATGAATTATTAATTACATTATATTGCTATAATTATTAAATTTATATATATATATATATATATATATATATATATATATATATATATATATATATATATACACACCTTTAAAGTAATTTCACAAGTTAAATGCAAAATGAAAAACTTGGTAATCAAACACACAAAACTGTTTTTTTTTCAATCTCAAACTCAACCACAGTTTTAACCAAACACTTAACTGCTTATTTTGAACCACAGTAAAAAGCTCTTTTTTTGAAATTGTTTTTTTTCAACCTCAACCACAACCGCAACCGCAATACCAAACAGGGCCGAGGAGGAAGAGACTAGCGGCCCAAGGAGAGAGGGATGTGTGGGCAGCGGCGCAAGGTAAGAGAGATGGGTAGGCGGTGGGAGGGAATTAGGGTTACTATAGGTAGGATTTTATAATAATAATAATAATAATAATAATAATAATAATAATAATAATAATAATAATCAGGGGTTTATAATAATAATAATAATAATAATTATTATTATTAATAGTTAGCATAAAAATAATTTTAAAAATCCTATTAATTTAATAACATTAATTAATTTCATATACAACAACCATAAAAACATACAATTACTTGAAAAACATACAATAAGTAGCTTAAATTTCAAAACTCAAATATTGTGGGCCTTTTAATTATATTTAAATACATTTTTAATTTAAATATAATTACAAAATAATAATTTTATTGTTGGAGGATTTTTCAAAGAAATTATTTAATTATATAAATTACTCAAATTAATTATATAATTAAAATATATACAAAATAATTGAACTTAATTTAAAATAAGATAAAAATGGCTCTCTAAAATGACTCTTAGGGCATCTCCAGTGAGTGCCATTTTGGAGAGGCAAATCTCCAAAATGACAATTTGAATAATGTAAAAATTATATTTTTATTGATGTGTACTCTAGTGGTAAAAGTCATTTTGAAGAGCCATTTATTTTTATATTATTTTAAATATAATATAATTATTTTGTATGTAGTTTAATCATGTAATTAATTATACAATTAATAAGAGTAAATTATATAATTAAATAATTTCTTTTAAAAAACTCTCCAACAATATAATTATTAATTTTTTAATTATATTTAAATTAAAAATAAATAAATATGGTGTGATGTAAATAAATTGCATTTTATAACAGAAAATACAAAATTTGAATATACACAGAAGAATAAAATATAATATATGTATATGGCTTTGGCCATCTGCTCATCATGCAATATTTAGCATTCAGGGATGGACAACTACCCTTAGCTACCCTGATACATGCTTCATTGCAGACATCATATTGAAAAGAAAGAGGCAAAAGATATGTAAAAATATATTATTTTATTTATACCTCTTCATTTAGCATTGTAGTTGCTCTTATTATTGAAGAGCACATCAACTCAAAAGTCATTTATATACTATTTAAAGAGTTATTTTTATGATTTAGCTCTCGCAAAAATCTTTCTACTGAACTTGCCCTTGGCATGGCAGTGAATTTTAGCTTGGTTATTTAATCAGCTTCATGGTTGAGCCTTTGAAACAAGCGCTGGTGTTTCTCGTTGGCTCCGTGGAAAGCAGACCTGGCACTTTCTGCGGGAAAGTCCTTGCATGGTGCCCAATTGTTGTCAAAATGCGGTCTTCATCGCCACAGTAATGTTTGTTTAGGGCATGCTCTTTGCAATTTTAACTTGGCGATCAGATTGGGTCTCATGTCCAATGATTTGTGTGTGTGGTGCTTGTATTTTCCTCCTGTGCCGGGAGGAAAAATGATCGATGGATTGTTGTTTGAGGGAGATATATACGTTATATTTTGATGGCATCACACATGCATCATCACCATGCAAGGGGTCTCAGCACTCCCATTAATGGCACTCCCGGCTTGCGTGGGCCAAACAGAGATTTATGAAGGATTGAAATACTACCTCTTGCATGATATGTGCAAAATATGTCATTTTCTAGTAGCTCAATATGACAAAATGGCGAATTAGAATTTCTGGTGCCAGGTTTTTTCAAACGGATAACATGGAACTACGTGGCTCAAGTTCATTTGCTGCCAGTCCTTTGCCTCCCTATCCCGATAATATCCGAACTAAAAACTCTAAGACGGCCGCTGTCAGGCCTTGATGGATATAGGGTGATGCACGGAAAACATCAGAACAACATAGACTTGAAGCAGGGAGGCGTCGTTCGGAAACTTCTCTTTTCCCTTCTATGGCTCCAACTCTCACCTCCAATTCATTTCTCCTGAACACCACTCCCCATTCAAGACTCTCCCTCAGAGTCTTGGCAAAAAAAGCTGGGCCCCTCTCCACATTTCAGCTCGGCAAACCAAAAGATGGTTCATCATCAGAAGAAAGTCAAACTGGTGGTTCAGGCAATTCAAGTCCCTTTAATATTGACTTTGGCAAGGTATCTGACTTGAAGTCTTTGTTGCCTGTTGTGAGCAAGCCCTCTTCCGGGTTGTCATTTGGGAACTTGAGAAGGAAGGACCCTGGTACTGTTTTTGTTGCTGGAGCTACTGGGCAGGCTGGCATTCGTATTGCACAGACGCTGCTGCGTGAGGGTTTTAGCGTAAGAGCTGGGGTTCCTCAGCTTGGAGCTGCTCAGGAGTTGGCTCGTCTTGCTGCCCTGTACAAGGTTAGCTGCTTAACACAAACTGGAAAACTTTGGTTCAATCTGAGTATGATATTTATGGAACACGAGAGGTAATTTGTCTATTCCAATCCTAAATGGTGCATGTTTAGTGGATCAAGTTCACGAGGATATCCAAAAAGAACTATATTCAGCTTGATGTGGTCAAATTATCGTCAAACACATTGCTGGACTCGTTAACCAATGAAATGAAAGGGAAACCATGTTTAAT
>CM063596.1:4232407-4293101 GCA_032356905.1 Salix exigua
ATTATCACTATTTATATGCAGTTTCACCGGGTACTTTGCAAGTATATGTCTTCTTTTTTCTTCGATTTTAGACAGTGTATTAATGAAATTAGCCCCCGAAAAAAACAAAAAGTCGCCATTTTCGAAGCGGGATGGTCATTGATCGCTTCGGTCCTGTCTCGGCTCAAACTGCTTGGTCGCTTTTTTATTTTTTAATATTACAACGAACAGTGTATTAACGATTTTGCCCCTAGAACAAGACAAAAACTAGGCCTACGGGTCAGGATCGTTATGGTAATTAGCTAATTTTTTAATATTTTTTTCGCTGACAACTTTTGGCGCGTCTCTGAACGTGCCGTTCGTTTCAACGCTCACACGCTTTTCGAACGGCGCGTGCGGCTTCATACGGTGTCCAAAAGTGCCCAACCGACGTCTAGAATGATTTTAAGGCATTTTCACTTCCACCTGGGCGCGACGCGTGTGGCACTATGGTGTCCGGAGACGTGTCAATGGTCGTTTGAATTCCCCTTAATTTCTCTCTCCTGCCTGCGACAGATGATGTCAGCTAAGCTATTTTTGTCAAAGTTCATTTCAGTCCCTGAACGTTTTAATTTATTTTATTGCCCTTAATGCTATTATATAGGTTTTCAATTCTTTCAATTTCATCCTTCAATTGAAATTGATTATATATTGGAGTTCCAATTCGGTCCTCATTCTTTTAATTTAGTGCATTAGGTTGGAATTCAGAATATTTTTGGTATCAAAG
Source organism: Salix exigua (assembly GCA_032356905.1). Taxonomy (NCBI): domain Eukaryota; kingdom Viridiplantae; phylum Streptophyta; class Magnoliopsida; order Malpighiales; family Salicaceae; genus Salix; species Salix exigua. Next base: position 4,233,153 of record CM063596.1, read on the forward strand.
TTTTCATTGATTTCAATTTCATCCTTCCATGCAAATTTATTATAAATCCTTAATATTTTCAGTATCAAAGTTTGATTTCTTTCAATTTTATCCTTCTATGCAAATTGATTATAGATTTCAGTTTCATTTCGGTCCCAAATCTTTTAATTTCAGGTTTTGTTTTAAATTATTTAATTTCAATATTTTGATTTGCTTCAGTTTATTCTTGAAATTAATTATATTATTTAAAGTATGTCAAATTAATTATATATTTGTATAGTTATGTCAAATTAAAATATGTTAAACTAATTATATGTTCTAATATTTATTGAATATTATCGTCTAGGAATATAGAGAGAGAGAAGAAAACATGACCTATGATTTTTTGAAGGAAAAAAATTAATGTCAATATTCTTAAATACATTTAATATAATAATATAATGAATAAATCGGATAACATAAAACAAATGGCTTTGAATTTTAATTTTGTCCTCTTTTTTTAAACTTTATTTCTTCAAAAACAATTACAATATTTTGGTTTTTAATATTTTGGATCTAATATTTCTGGGCAAAAAATACAATTCAACAAAAAAAAATTGACACATTTACCTAGATTTCAAAAATATGTGAGTCACTTCCCGTTTCAATTACACTGTTCTTTTTAGACAGTAAATAAATCATTATAACATGCAAAAAAAATTTTTTTTCCTAAAAAGATATTACAATATTTTTATTTATAATGTGTCAGATCTAATATTACTAGGAAATAAAAGGCAACTCATAAAAAAAAAGACAAATTTACCTACGTTATCTACAATTAAAAAAATGTGCGAGTCACTTCTCATTTTGATTAAACTGTTCTTTTTAGACGACAAAGAAATAATTATTGCACGCAAAAACATTATGTTTATTTTGAAAAACAAATTACAATATTTTTATTTATAATGTGTCAGATCTAATATTACTGAGAAACAAAAGCAACTCATAAAAAAATGACAGATTTACCTAGGTTATCTACAATTAAAAAAATATATGAACCACTTTCCATTTCAATTATACAGATTTAAGTATGTCTACTATTTATTGAATATTATCGTCTTAAAATATATATATATATATATATATATATATATATATATATATATATATATATATAGAGAGAGAGAGAGAGAGAGAGAGAGAGAGAGAGAAAAGACCTAGGATTTTTTTCTTAAAAAAAATTAATATCAATATTCTGAAATACATTTAATATAATAATATGATTAATAAATCTTATTAAAAAAATTGCCTTTGAATTTAAATTTAATACTCTTTTGTTTAAGTTTATTTCTTAAAACAATTTTACAATATTTTCATTTTTAATATTTTAAATCTGGGAGGGGGGGGAGGGGGACTAAACACATTTACTTAGGTTATCTATAATTAAAAAAATATGTGAGTCGCTTCCCGTTTTGATTACACTGTTCCTTTTAGACAACAAATAAGTCATTATAGCACGTAAAAAAAATTAAGTTCATTTCTTAAAAAATGACAATATTTTTATTTTTAATGTGTCAGATCTAATATTACTGGGGGAAATGCGACTAAAAAAAAATAAAAAATTTACCTAGGTTATGTACAATTAAAAAATATACGAACCACTTCTCATTTCGATTATACTATTCATTTTAGGCGGGGGGAAAATTTATATGTTACATATTTTATGTATTATAGTGTTACTAATTAAATATTTAAACAACTAATAACAGTATTTAAAAAATCAATTGGTTTTCTATATAGAAAAACCCTAACACAATGTGCAGGCAAGCATACTAATTATACAACGCTAAAAACTCATTTCTAATATATTTGATCTACTGCAATTTCAGTAATTAAACATTAAAATAACTAATTATAAAACGCAAACAATGCAAGTTTACTTCTTGAAAAAAATTACAATATTTTTATTTATAATGTGTCATATTTAATATTATTGAGGAAATAATGCAACTCATAAAAAAAATTACCTACGTTATCTACAATTCTAAAATATACGAACCACTTTCCATGTCGATTATACAGATTTTATCAATTATAATTTTATTAATTAAATATTATAATAATAATAAAATACAATACATATAAAATCAATCAATTTTCAACATATAAAAAAAAAAAAAAAAAGAGAAATCCGCTCGTACATAGAGCAGAATCAAAAGTTAAAAAATGTTGGATAAGGTACGCATAAGATAGGCCTTATGCAAATGTTCTGCTGAGAAATTCCAATTTTTATACTCTAGTGTTTCTAGTACTTTAAAAGCACGAGAAAACAAGATTGAAAAAAAAAAGTTTTTGATAATTATTCAAGATTGAAAAAAAAATGTTTTTGATAATTATATACAAGAAAAAATAATTATCTATATATCATATTTAGTTATCATAAACAAATCATGATAAAATCTTAATCAATTTATTTATTTTTAATATATATTATTATCAAACTTTTATATTTAAAAAATGATTAAATATTTTAAAATATTTGTGAGTTTTTTTTTCAAATTTTAATTTTTTATTAAATAGAATTAAAAAAATTAATAATTATAATATTGGAGGGTTTTTTAGAAGTAATTATTTAATTATATAACTTACTTATATTAACTGTATAATTATAATATATTTACAAAATAATTACACTATATTTAAAATGATATAAAAAATACTTTTTAAAATAATTTTTATCATTAGAATACACATAAATAAAAAAATTATATTTACACTATTTAAAAAATTATTTTATAAATTTAACTCTCTAACTATTGGAGTTGCTCTTTATAGATGCAAAAGGATATTGCCTCGTAACGTCCGATCTCCCAGCCATTCACCACCACCACCATCAAAACGAAGAAGACCCATTCGAGCTCATAGGGTTTATAACATCCTTCTCCATCTGGTCTCTGAACTCAACCCAGTTTCCCTTCATTCTTCTCTCTCTTTCTCTGGTCACCTTGCAAAACTTGAACAGGTCCTCCTACACTGGCTTCAAGTTTGAATGTCATGGCGGATAACTTGAGAGCGTATATGCAGGTTATTGATGTGGGTTTGATTTTGGGCTTGGATTATGATCTATTAGGTTTGATTTTTTTTATTTACATAAAATTAATAAATTAAAATGTTTGGGATTTTTTAAAGCATTTAATTAATTGTATAAACTACTTATATTATAGTTAATTGCATCATTATATTATATACAAAATAATTGCAGGATATATAAAATATATTAAGATATAATTGACTCTTCTAAATGATTTTTTTTTTCATTCAAAAAGTTATGTTATCAATTTAGCTTTTAAAAATGACATTTTATCTTGGAGTTGCTCTTAAAAGTGTTTTTTATTTTTATTTATTTTAAGTGTTTTTAGATTAATGTGTTAATATTAAAATATTTTAAAAAAATAAAATTATTTTAATATATTTCTAAAAATATATATTAAAAATAATCGTTATTAAACTTCTCATCACCCCATGCTCAAAAATTAAGGATAATAACAATTAAAACGACATTTCTTTTTACTATTTAAATCAAAAAATCACTATTCACCAGTACAAATAACTATTCATTTACCATGCATTTTTGCACATTTTTTACATTTTGGTACTTACATTGTGCAAAGTTAACATTTTGATCGCCAGAACTTTATTTCTTTTAAATTTTATCCTTTCAAGTTTTGTTCCGTGGATGACTATGTGTAGACAACCCTTGGAAATCAGATAAGGTTCACGTACTCATGTTTACTCATAGTAAATAAGGCCATGTAAGGGAAGCATATGGCATGTATAGTTGTAAAAGTAGTCATCCAAACCTAATTGGATGCTTAATGAGTCCTTAAAGGGAAGTGTAGAAAAGAAAAATAGCTAGAGGGTTGGTAGCATACTTGACTTGAGCATCAAATACAATAGGAAAAAGTCATTCAGCTAAAAAGTCATTCAGCTAAAGAAGCCATTCAGCTAAAAAGCCATTCAACTAAAAATATTTGTTTCTTTATCGTCACGTTTTAAAAATATTTTTGAAAAAAATAATATTAGATTATTTTATTTTAAATTAAATATTTTTAATATTTTTAGATCATTTTGATATGTGCAATGTCAAAAATAATTTTTTTAAAAAAAAACATCATTTAATATAGTTCTAAATGAAAAACACTTTAAAGAATAATTTTAATCATATTTCCAAATATAGTTTTTTATAATAATCAAGATAAAATCTCTCCGTACTAAAAAAAAAAGTTTGTACATCAATTGAGAAATGAGTGACTCATTATCCAATGAAAGATACATAACATAGTAGACTTGGTCAAAAATGGAGCATAAGGTGGAGATTTTATAGGAAACACCAACCTAAGACTTGGTCAAAGTAAATTAGTTCTTAAATTATCATAATCGTTTCACTCCAAGTCATGTAATGTTTTAATTTATACAGTTACAATATTTACTCTTTATTGTTTTTGGACAAAGTTATATTAATGTATTATTTATTATTTTTTGTCTTATTTTTTTTCGTGTTAAGACATTCTTATGAATCTTATCTCTTAACTTGAAACTAAAAATCCTCAAAACTTGTTATTCTAGGTCCAAAACCCCTACAAAGTCCTTGAATAAGATTTTAAACCCTTGCCATCGTAGTGGCCTCGACGGTTAAAAAGACTTCTCCCTTCCTCTCACGTCTATCATCCCCGTGTCTTACATGCTCACCGGCCTTACATGATATTTAGTGGGTCCGATAATTAATTGTGGCGCGCGCAAGCTAACCTGGACATCCCAATTATAAAAATAAATAAACCCCAAGTTCTTATTATTAAAGTCCTAAAGCTCTCGTGAAGTCTTTCTATTTAATCCAAATTGCTGACAATTTTCTTTAGAGGGCGTGAAATTAAAAGTCTTCATTCTTTATATTTAAACATTGAATGGTCAAGTGGATTTGTTCGCACCAAAGTTATCAATATCGTTCCGGTCACTGTTTTAGTCGCCGTTCGGTTTTCAATTGGAACGAAGCGTTCAAGCATGCCGCTTCGATGATCGATCTTGTTCATAAATAAATAATTAATTATATATATATATATACAAAAAAAATAAAATATTAATTTAACAAGTATATTTAAATTTCAAGATAAAATAATTTTAAATTATACAATACAAACACAAAGTCAAACAAACATAATCTCAAAATTAGAAAAAAAATCACAAGTTAATCAAAATAAAAAGAATTTATTTAAAAAAAATAAAAGTTTATGGATGGGCTGAACATGGACCAAAATACCAACCCATTTATATCATGTTGGACTCATAAAGCATAAACAGATACCTAATATAGTTCGCATCATCAACTTCCCAGCTCCACTTTAACTGAAAAACCCTAGCTGGGAAGGCGCCTCTATAGATCCCTCGTTACTTTTGCTTACTGTACTCGGCCTGTTCTTTTCTTCTTCTTCTTTTATTTTTGATTTTTATCCCCACTCGTTTTGATCTATCTCATTAATATGTATCTTTTTTTTGTTTCTCATTCTAGGTCCAAAGGCTCTCTCTCTCTCTCTCTCTCTCTCTCTAAGATTGTAAACGTTTTTTTGGCTTCAGAGTTTTTTTAAAGGCCAAAACGGCACGACCGGGACAGAACCGAGACGTCCCGGTAAGAATTTTCGGAATGGACCGGAATTAAAACCGAGACAAAAACAACACCGTTTTGTCTTGGATTTTTAAACGAAATGAAACGTTCCGGCCGGAACGGAACGAAATTAATAACTTTGGTTCAGACACATCTATTAAATTTTATGATATGAGGTCACCTGACAAGTTTAACCATTTTAAGGCAAGATCAAAGTATACTTTGTGTGAGTGATTTTACTATTTTGTTTTGAAAATCACAGTTTATTTTTTTCTTAATGTAAACTAAACTAAATTATAAAATGATTTAGAATGTAAAACTATCACACAACAATAAAATTTAAATTGTAAATTGTGATTTTCAAAAATACAGAGAATAAATGTAAAATCGATTGACTATAAACTAAGAATATATATATATATATATATATATATTTTAAATATATAAAAGTAATATTGTTTTTTAATTTCAACATCTCTATATCAAAACTATAAAAAAATCTAAAATAAATATTAATTTAGTATCTTTATAAAAAAATAAATTGAAAAAGAGATTTGACGGCGTAAACCATAGTTATTGATTCCGTTCCGTTCCGTCCGGCTGGAACGTTCCATTCCATACAAAATACCGAGACAAAAGGCGTCGTTTTTGTCTCAATTTTAATTCCGGTTTGTTCCGAAAATTCCGGCCGGAACGCCTCAGTTCCGTTCCGGGTTCAAAATCTATTTTTTTTTTATTTTTTAAAAATTATTTTTGACATCTATACATCAAAATAATTTAAAAACACCAAAATAATTAAAAAAAATTCAAATTTTAATTATGCTTGTTAAATTAATATTTTATTTATATATATATATGTGTGTGTGTGTGTATATATATATATACATATAAAATTAATATATACACATATAAAATTAATTATATATGAACACTACGACACTGAAACGACACGCTGGAATGCTTCGAAACCAGAATGTTCCGTTTCATTGAAAAATCGAAACGATAACCGAAATAATATTGACAACTATGACATAAACAAATCTTTTTTGAATTGGATTCACAAGTTTTTCAACCATTAAAATCGAATTATCCAAACGCAGCGCCAGATCAGAATGAGAACCCGACTGTAAGAGAAGGCCCTTCCTGTCTTTTCACCTTTATCCTATAATAATAATTAACAAGAAAAAAGAAAATAAAAATCGCATAATCTTTAAAATAGGAAGTGCGATTTCATCATCTTTCTTTATCTAACCACAAGCTACTTACCCACCAAAACCCTAAGGAAATGTCGGGCGGGTTTTTCCGGGTAAGCTCCACTCTTTTAGATCCGAATATGAATTTGCAGTTCCAGATCTTGAAACTCGATTTGATTTGATTTTTTTTTTATTCTAGGGCACGTCTGCTGATCAAGACACTCGATTCTCCAACAAGCAAGCGAAGCTGTTGAAATCGCAGAAGTTCGCTCCTGAATTGGATCACCTGGTTCGTTTCCTTTTCTTAATTGAGCTGATGAATCCTTTGTGGTTGAAATTATCTAATTTGTTTTCAAATTTTAGGTGGATACGAGGAAAATGAAGATGGATGTTATCAAACCATGGATTGCTACTAGAGTGACGGAGCTTCTCGGCTTTGAAGATGAAGTTCTTATCAACTTCATTTATGGCCTGCTTGATGGAAATGTATTACTGATTTTCTGCAATTTACTTGACTTTTTCAAGTATCTGAATATAGTTTATGTTGCGCTTCTCAATTGAATGCTACCCGCGTGCATCCTCCATCTTTGCTAATATAATTTTACAATACTTTCACAAGGAATTGTTGAGAGATAGTTTGATGTTAGGCATTTTGTTTCTTAACAATAGTCAAGTGTGGATTAGTTATCATTTTCTTTTTGTTGTATACTGTATTGATGCAGGAAGTGAACGGGAAGGAAGTTCAAATATCCCTTACAGGATTCATGGAGAAAAACACCGGGAAGTTTATGAAAGAGCTTTGGACACTTCTTCTTAGTGCGCAGAAGAATGAAAGTGGTGTTCCTCAACAGTTTTTGGATGCCAAAGAAGAAGAAACACGGAAGAAGCAGGTTTAAAATGCTTTTCAAGTCATGATGGTATGACATTCAATATCTGAATTGATCTTTCCTTACTGTGTTAACTTGGATTACTGCAGGCAGAGGTTGATAGGATAGCAAATGAAATCCAGAAGAAGAAGGAGATAGAGAAGGAGATGAGAGAACTTGAGAGGGAAAAATTGAAGAAGATGGTAATGCTACCTCGTTCATGCTGGAGTTAGATTCCCTAAAATTGGGTTTTTGGTTTTAACTTTAGTTTGTGTTTTCATGGTACTCAGCTAGCTTCTGCAATTATTTGGGTTCATGTCCTTTACCTCAAACTACTGTAGGACATTGAGGTTGAAAAGAAAGCCAATAATGCTACGGAGCCAGCCTCAAAGCACATGCTGCCTAAAGGTTCAAGTGGCCATGCTGAGGATGAGAAAGAAACTGACATGAGGAATGGTGCAAGAGGAAGGAAAAGGTTAGGGGTTTTATTTTATCGTTTAAATTTATTCTGAAGGAGCAGGGTATGGATATTTTTTCAGGCCTATAATGGCAATGTAGACTCCTCATTCTTCAACCTTTACAAATTTAAAGCAGCAAATACTGCATCAATGTGGACTTCAACCTAACCTATGCTGTTAAATTTCTGCACAAGTTTTTATCATAATGTCATCCAGGAGCATGTTAAAAACTCATTTTTCTTTGGTACTTTATGGATAAATTGATTCTCATTTCACTCTTCCCTTTTGTGTTAGTAGTGGCCGTATTGGGTATACTATGCTGTTCATAATGAGTCCAGGGTGAATAAAGCAGTGCAAATTAGCAGCGACTAAGAATTCTGCTTGGTGTAAAATTCTTTTGGATGCTTCATGGAGCACAACCACTTATTTTAATCTTCCTTGATTGGATTTAGAACCTATCACGAGACATGCACACAAGGTTCATTAATGCTTATATCATAGCATAAGTCTTGGTGGTTTTAACAGAACCATGCTTCAAGACAATGATGAATGCCACCTGCAAGTTCAATTTTGTGTCTTACCGTTGACAAGGATATAGCATTATGAATTTGAGTTGGTGGGCATCCATCATACGGGACTTTAATACTCTAGTTGATTGGTTGACTCTAGTTGATTGGTTGGTACACTGCCTGCTCTATACCTGGTGTAACCATTCTTTCTTGTTTATGTACAAGGAAGACCACATAGCTCCCTATTTGCTTACCTTAGACCCACCTTTTAAGGTTTTTGTTACACTGCATGTAACTGTCTAGATTTGTATGGACAAAGCAATCCAACATTGATTCAAGCTCTGTATATTTCCCACCTAAAACAATTATATGTTTGAAAAAATACTCTCCAATGATAGTGAAATAGCCAATTATTATACTTAACTAGTGAAAGAAACTAAAACTGAGCTTTGACATTTGCTATAGCTACTAGGAATTATTCTGAAAAGAGCAATTTTTTTCTTATCTTAGAATGGCTTTTGGATGAGATGCAGTAGGCAAGTGTATTCATGTTTTTTTTTTTTTTTGACAAGATTGGAGTTGTGAAATACTAATGATGAATCTCTCAGTGTTTCTAGGTCTCCTAATTTGTCTGGTTATTCATTTTCATCTCCTCGGTAATTTTCCTTGCCATCTTAATATTTGATAATAGTTTTGGTTCGCATCTAGAGGATGACTGGCTTATGAATAACCAGGTCTGTCTTGTGCAGAGGCTCACCTTCTAGGATTAGCAGTTCAATTTTAAATTCAAGAAGTCATCTAAGGCATGTCTTTTTATGCAACAACATTAATATCATAGTATATCATTTAATTACTTGGATTTGGAGCTTTTCTTCCTCTTCTTTTCCTTTGTGGGTCATTTTATTTAGGTGCAAACGAACAATCTCATGCAAACATTTCTAAATATAATAATGAAATGGAGTGCATGATTTACCTGTAACTTTTGTCAATTGTTTGTCATTCCTTTTTCATATTTTTTAGTGCAACACCTAACTTTATGTATGCATGCCTCAATTGCAGGCAAAAGTCAAGAAGTGTGTCTAGATCACCTGAAGCACGTAGGAAGCGCTCCATATCTTCTGATAGAATGAACTGCTCACCAAGAAAGCGCTCAATAACTCCTCGTCGAAGGCGTTCATCCAGAGATTCACCCTCCCCACAGCGGAGGAAATCATCATACTCCAGGCATAGGTCTAGATCTCCTTTAAGACATAGGTCACCATCCCCTATACGACGTAGATTGCGTTCTCCCTTTAGGCGCAGGTCACCTTCACCCTTATATGATAGATCACATTCACCTGTTCGACGTCGCAGATCCCCTTCACCTATTAGGCGTCGCAGATCCCCTTCCCCTATTAGGCGTCGCAGATCCCCTTCCCCTGTGCGTCGCAGATCCCCTTCCCCTGTGCGTCGCAGATCCCCTTTCCCTGTGCGTCGCAGATCCCCGTTGCCTTTAAGGCGTAGATCACCTTCACCCATATCGCGTAGATCACTTTCACCTCTTCGTCGGAGATCACCCCCTTCCTTACGACGCAGATCACCATCTCCTATACGCCGGGGGTATCCAAGGTCTCCCACTCCTCACAGTGGGTCTCCTTCTCCTATGCAACATAGGTCATCTGTAATTTCACACAAGAGATCTCCATCTCCTCGTCAGTCTCCTTCGCCTTACACATCAAGCTCTCCATCTCCTGTCCAGCATAGGTCCCCTTCTCCAGTGAAACCTCCTAATGAAAACAGATCACCTGTGCAGTGTCTTGGAGAAAGAGTTAGGTATGCTCATTTCCTTGGCGAGAACCTCCTCTTAACTTAATTAGTTTACATCAAAACCAGATCTGTAATAGTGAAGATATTATATTGCAGATCACAACAAAAAATGTTGCCTAGTCCACATCGGTCCTCCAATTCCTTGAGATTTCCACAAAGAGATCAAAAGCATCGAAAAGATTTATGCAATAGATTGCCAGTTTTATCTCCTTCACCAGAGAGGTCCCCTCCCCAGCCAAAATCTCCACCAGTTGCAAGAAAGAGGAGTGCCAGCAAAGACAGAAGGTGATTTTATTTTCATTAAAAAATGTAGCATTAAGTTATCTTCAGAATTCTGATCACTTGTGCAGATATTTTATGCACATGTTTAAAATTTTTGGTTGCTAATGAAGGTCCCCTAGTCCATATGAGAGTCCTGCCAGGCAAAGAAAAGAGCAAATTACACGTGATGATAGCTTAAGTCCTCATAAACAAAGAGGGAGGAAACCTCTTAAGGATAGTCCAGAAACTAGCAAAGACCATGAAGAAACTGGTCATACTCGGTTAGATTTAGAGCTAGACATGTACTGTGCATTCTTTAACCTTTTTTGTGATTGTGTTTTCGATGTTTTGGTTGTGTCTTACTTCAATTGATTGCTCTGTTTCTTACGGCGGGTGGGGATTATTATTCTAGGTCATCACAGCAACGACCTATCCATCCATCTAGCATCAATAAGCAGAAAGATTCTCCTGTGAAGGTTCACTACAAGGATGAGCAATCTTTTGAAAGATTAGCCAGTCGCCGGACTACTGATTCCCGAAACTATCCAGATAACATGGATTCGAGGAAGAAAGACCAGGATATAAAGATGTATATGTTTCTTGCTCTACATTTGTTCTTCTACCCCACCCCATTGGTGTGCATACATTAACAAACAAGTAGTTCTGATGTCTATAACATACCTTACAGGGGGAAGTCTTCTGGGAGGGGCGCTGATCATGAAGCTCTTGATGCAAAAAAATCTCCAACTGTGTACAAGGATGAGAAAGACCGTTCATGCCTAAACAATTTTAAGGATAGTGATAAACGCCTCAAATCAGAAACTGCACCAGTGACAGTTGAAAAAGTCCAACATAGCAATGGCAGTGGTGCTTTGGATCCTGGTTCTAAGGAAAGTGATAAGCACAAAGCAGAAAAGAGGGAAAAGTCAAAACATAAAAGGTCGCATCGGCATGAAGTGGCTTCGGATGACGATGGCAGCTATGGTTCCGAAATTGAAGAGAGGAAAGAGGCTAAAAGGAGGAGGAAGGAAGAAAAAAAATTGCGAAAGGAGGAGAAGAATCGACGACGCGAGGAGCGACGCCATCGGAGGGAGGAACGGCGTGCAGAGAAGCTAAGATTGAAGGATCGTGACAATGCTAGTTCTTCTGATGAACATGTTAGCAGGAGGGAGTCCCATCCAAGTGATGATGAAGAGAGAGAGTCTGATCAGAAAAAACTTGAGATTGAGTTAAGGAAGAAGGCTCTTGAATCACTTAAAGCAAAGAAGGGCATCAATCGCTAAATTTGTTACAGCATTGAACATTAAACTCTTTTTTATACTTTAATCATGTTAAGCTTTTCTTTATATTTGCTAGGAGCTTTTGGTTTGGATTGGATTTTTTTTTGTGTAACCTTTTAATGTAGTCTCTGTTTCCTGCTGGCAGCTGAAATGGATAGATGAGGATTTTCTGAGCTGTTCTCTTGAGTGCACCTTTAAGCAGACCTTGCTGCCAGTTTTTCTGGTAATAAATGTTGTCCCTTGGCTGGGAATCCTTTTTTTCTTAGTGGGTTTTAACAGTGACATGGATGTTGATGGAATATATATGTGAATGCATCATTGCCTTAACAGCTAGATTTTCACATTGTTTTCTCTTTAAATTATTATATTTAATTATGAAATACTTATTTTTAGTTTCTGTGGGATATTGCGATTTCTAGTGTTGCTCCCCACATTTGTAAGATCAGGTGTGCAAGATTAAGTGACATTATTTATTAGGATGAAAGTGAAACTACAGGTTATTTCAGTTTAATTAATACGAAGTTGATACTGAATTGGCTTTCTGGTCAATTGTTAGATGAATTATTATCAGCTAGATGACTTAGCTTTAGCAGACTGCAGATCCACATTTGAGCAAGATTCAGGTTCAGTTTAATTAATACAAAGTTGATACTGAGTTGGCTTTCTGGTTAATTGTTAGATGAAATTATTGTCAGCTAGATGACTTGCTTGAGCAAACCATGTGCAGATCCACATTTGAGCAAGATTCAGGTGAACTGTTTTCATTTTATATTGTCTGTCTTATAATAAATAACTCTGTGCTTATTGTTGAATTTTCTCTTGTTTTTGTCGGCTGCTTTCTCACTGTATTTTTGTCTGACCTGTGGATGGCAGCTTGAGCATTTTCCTGGGCATTGTTTTCTAAAATTCTCCAGGTGCTGTAATCTTGGGCTCGTCTTGTCCAGATCTGATATTTGCTTGATGTATGTAGAAAAAATTGGCCATATATATATATATGTGCAATAGTTAGCTCTGTATGAACTATATATATATATATATAAATATATATATATATATGCAATAGTTAGCTCTGTATGAACCATTGATAATTATCTTATTTGTGGCAGTGATATATTCTGTAAAATTGTTTGTTGTTTTCTTTGCCTATATTTTTTTGTTACTTTTTCACTTCCCAAAAAACATTTTACGGCATTAGGACAACTTGGGAGGGTGCGAGCCTTTGGAAGCGGTTAGCTGTTTTAGACCTGGCTTTCATTGGCATTGCCTCACTATTTCTTAACTTTGCCAACCATTGTGCCATGGTGCCCATTATAGTTTCTGCACCCACTCGCAATGCATACATACTCTACGCTCTTACTGGGATGTAGAAGATATAATATTTCTTTTGTTGACTTAACGATGAGCATTTAGGGTTACTTTAAGCAGTATGTATTGATTGCTGTGCTATGCTGGCATTAGTTTGAAGTCTTTCTGACTTGATGCTTGGTGATTGATTACCAAATTTTGGGAGAACACTTTTTGGGAGAACACTCCCTGTGAAAGCTATGTTAAGAACTAAAAGTGATTATTGCGCCTGATTTTCTCATTTTCATTTCCGAAGTTGGGTAACTTGTGTTCTGCTGATTCAAATTAGGAACCCTTTTTTTTAGATTATGTGGAGATTCATTCCTCATTTGATTGTTATTTAAGGCAGCTTTATAGTGGTCTTTATTCGTTGAACTGTTTTTCCTAGAAATTTGGCTGCCATTGCTACATAAATTACCAAAACTGGAGTATTTGGTCACTACCTTTTTTTTCTGGAGTTATGTTTGCTAGGAATTTGTCAACCAATGGTGCATAAATTACTAAATAGATAAATAAAATTAGAGTATTTGGGGCCACTCTCCCCGTCCCCTTATTATTGGACTTATCGCAAAAGCACAAATTTTAAGGAAACACCAATAATTCATTTACTAGTGTTGATTTCAGTATGCTATACATTTTCCACTCCCAAGTCGACTAAACTTGGTGCGTTCTTGATTTGTAAATTTATTAGGTAGTGAAGGACACCATAGAAAATTTAGTATTTACAATGGCCAATAAAAATGAGACAAAGGGAGTAGCTCGCTTTTGATGTTATGAGCAAATTACTATAAGATAGTCTGCCTAAATGCTTTCAAAAATAAATGGTTACAGGTAGCTGCTAGAAGTTATAAATTGATTCACTGTTTTAATAATGGGCTTGGAAGTATATTTACGGGTTTCAAGTCATATATATTAAAAAAAATTAATATATTATAATAATGTTGGATTTGGCAAAGGAGTGCCCTTATAAACATTTAAAACAGTGTAGTGGTAGCTAAGAATTTTACTCCATTATGGTTTTCAAGATCAATATTTATTTATTCACTCAAGGGCCAGCTTTTCAATTGAATTTTTTCTCCTTTTATTTTCCAATACATACTTTGAGTTCACAAAGAATGGTTAATGGTCATTAACCCGACTATGTTTATGCATAAGAAACTAGAGGAATTTACAATGCACTTGCAGCTCATTGATATTATTGCAAAGCAAGGGGGATGATGACAAGTTCGGATCCCACCCTTGTCAATATGCTCTTAATTTAGAGAAAAGGTATTGAAATATGTATTGTTGATTTGTCAAAATTGATTCTATTTCAGTGTTATATATATATATATATATATATATATATATATATATATATATATATTAAAATGCTTGGAGAATGCTTTGATTTTATATGAATTGATTTGATGGGTGTTTGCCTTGATCCTTTAAGGCACTCCCCTGGCTGTCCTTTTATGCTTGATAATCTTGTGTGCTCAACGTGTTTAGTGTCTTTTATTCAAGCATTCTTACCCACAGTTGCGGTGATACGAGATGAAAGTTATCGAATGTGCTAGATATTTATTCAAGCATTCTTTTTGGTCCGAAACCCTAATGCTTGTGGGTGTTGTGCATGCAGAATTGCGGGTGGATAATCCTGAATTTGCGATAAATTTGGTTTTTTGTTATGTGAATTGTGATGCCATAATACCTCATCCTTGTGGAGTGATGAATATAGATCACGGTATTCCATTTTAGTCAATTGACCTTGGCAAGATATTACTGTGGGAATCAAGAGGAGAGTATAAAATTCACTACTTCATTTGTATTCTGAAGGAGTGGATGACTTTTTTCCTGTTGCAATTGATTTTTATGGATTGGTGGACTTGGATTCAGTAGTGATCTGTGGCATGTCATCACAATGGTAATTATTAGGGAAAGTCTAACGGGAGAGGCATCGAGAGGCAAAGACAAATTTTTAAAATTTTAGCTCTTGCTGTTCAATTTAATGCCTCCAACAGGAGAGCATCCTGAGAAGCATTTTACATTTTATTCAACCGGGAATGCATTCCCACAAATAGAAAGATGAAGAGCCAAATTGAAAAAGAGCCGCTGGGATTCAAGAAATTATACCGTTGCATTGCAACAATAATCAACAATAAAAATCACAGTTCAAAAATACACAGATAATCACAATTCAAAAATACACAAATAATCAAAAATCTCTTGACAACAAAAAACAACAACATTTGCACTTGTTCCTTCTCTTGCCACCATTAATGGGTTTGTGAATGGAGACGAGGCTGCTGGTAGTGGTAGTGGTGATGTGGTGGAGAAAGAGGGAAAAGAGGAAGGACACAACAAAGAGAGATGGAGGGAGGCAACGAAGAAGAAGAAGTGAAGAAGAGGATGAGGAGATGAGGCACATGTTTGACATTGTGGTGCGTTCTGCGAAGAGGATGAGGAGATGAGGCACATGTTTGGCATTGTGGTGCGTTCTGCGAAACACAGAACGCACCACAATTTGCCGCTTAGTTAAAGCCAAAAATCACTTTTTGTGTGGGACCCACACCAAATTTTAACCAGAACGCCGATTAAAAAAAGCTGGAAATTGATGTTTTTTTATTTACGATTCGTGCTTATTGAAACCACGATACAAATCCATTTTCATGCAAAAATGTGAGCATGCAAAGCGTGAAAAATTTAAATGCAAAACCCTTGACAAATCCATGTTCGATAATTAAAAAAATTGATCCGTGCATGGCTCTCTCTCTCTCTCTCGCCTCAAAGCAGAGAACAACTATGGAAGCCAGAGCTTCCATCGTTGACTCCGGGCACCACAGGTCACTATTTACAATGAAACCACAATAGGAAGAACCACCTCGGTCTCCTTTACCTGTCGGTATCCTCCGTTGCAGCTTTCGTCGTGGTCGGTGAACAGTAACACCACCTTCCATCGTTGACTCCGACCACCACAGGCCACCATTTCAGACGCCACCACCACAGAAAAAACCACCTAGTACTCCTCTACTCGTAGGTATCCTCCTTTGAAGCTCTCGTTGTGGTCGGTTGGAAGCCACAATTTCACGTGCACATGCGCTGCACTGTCACGCGAAGAAGACGTGTACAGTGCAGCGCACCGTTTCACTCTTCTGTGTGAAACTGGCCTGGGCTGCTCTTGGCCCAACCCAAGTCCAGCTAAGCTGGGCCGACCCATTTAGCTGGGTGAGGCCCAGTCCGAATTTAAAAAAAAATATTTTTTAAAAATAACAAAAAAAATGTATTTTTCTGACGAAAAAACATGGCGCGTGACTTCGTTGCACTCACAACCCTATTATTTTTTGATTGATGGGAGAATAAAAATTAATATTTTTTTTCATGAATTATTAATTACATTATATTATTATAATTATTAAATTTATAATATTAAAAAAAATTATATATATATATATATACACCCTTTAAAGTAATTTCACAAGTTAAAAGCTACATGCAAAACTTGGTTACCAAACACCCAAAACTGCTTTTTTTTCAACCTCTAACTCAACCACAGTTTCAACCAAACACTTAACTGCTTATTTTGAACCACAGTAAAAAGGGCTTTTTTTGAAACTATTTTTTTTCAACCACAACCACCACAACAACCGCAATACCAAACAGGGCCGAGGAGGAAGAGACTAGCGGCCCAAGGAGAGAGGGAAGTGTGGGCAGCGGCGCAAGGTAAGAGAGATGGGTAGGCGGTGGGAGGGAATTAGGGTTACTATAGGTAGGCTTTTATAATAATAATAATAATAATAATAATAATAATAATAATAATAATAATAATAATAATAATAATTATTATTATTATTATTATTAATTAGCATAAAAAATAATTTTAAAAAAATCATATTAATTTAAGACAATAAATAACATTAATTAATTTCAAATACAACTACCATAAAAAAACATACAATTACTTGAAAAACATACAATAAGTAGCTTAAATTTCAAATCTCAAATATTGTGGGCCTTTTAATTATATTTAAATACATTTTTTTTAATTTAAATATAATTACAAAAATAATAATTTTATTGTTGGAGGATTTTTCAAAAGAAATTATTTAATTATATAAATTACTCAAATTAATTATATAATTAAAATATATACAAAATAATTGAATTTAATTTAAAATAAGATAAAAAATGGCTCTCTAAAATGACTCTTAGGGCATCTCCAGCGGGAGTGCCATTTTAGAGAGATAAATCTCTAAAATGACACTTTAAATAGTATAAAAATGATGTTTTTATTGATGCGTGCTCTAGTGGTAAAAGTCATTTTGAAAAGTCAATTATTTTTATATTATTTTAAATATAGTATAATTATTTTGTATGTAGTTTAATCATGCAATTAATTATACAATTAATAAGAGTAAATTACATAATTACATGATTACTTTTAAAAAACCCTCCAACAATATAATTATTAATTTTTTTAATTATATTTAAATTAATAAATAAATAAATATGGTGTGATGTAAATAAATTGCATTTTATAACAGAAAATACAAAATTTGAATCTACACAAAAGAATAAAATATAATATATGTATATGGCTTAGGCCATATGCTCATCATGCAATATTTAGCATTCAGGGACGGACAACTACCCTTAGCTACCCTGATACATGCTTCATTGCAGACACCATATTGAAAACAAAGAGGCAAAAGATATGTAAAAATATATTATTTTATTTATACCTCTTCATTTAGCATTGTAGTTGCTCTTATTATTGAAGAGCACATCAACTCAAAAGTCATTTATATACTATTCAAAGAGCTATTTTTATGATTTAGCTCTCGCAAAAATCTTTCTACTGAACTTGCCCTTGGCATGGCAGTGAATTTTAGCTTGGTTATTTAATCAGCTTCATGGTTGAGCCTTTGAAACAACCGCTGGTGTTTCTCGTTGGCTTCGTGGAAAGCATACTTGGCACTTACTGCGGGAAAGTCCTTGTATGGTGCCCAATTGTTGTCAAAATGCGGTCTTCATCGCCACAATAATGTTAGTTTAGGGCATGCTCTTTGCAATTTTAACCTGGCGATCAGATTGGGTCTGGAGTGGTGCCTTGCCATGTCCAATGATTTGTGTGTGTGGTGCTTGTATTTTCCTCCTGTGCCGGGAGGAAAAATGATCGATGGATTGTTGTTTGAGGGAGATATATACGTTATATTTTGATGGCATCACACATGCATCATCACCATGCAAGGGGTCTCAGCACTCCCATTAATGGCACTCCCGGCTTGCGTGGGCCAAACAGAGATTTATGAAGGATTGAAATACTACCTCTTGCATGATATGTGCAAAATATGTCATTTTCTAGTAGCTCAATATGACAAAATGGCGAATTAGAATTTCTGGTGCCAGGTTTTTTCAAACGGATAACATGGAACTACGTGGCTCAAGTTCATTTGCTGCCAGTCCTTTGCCTCCCTATCCCGATAATATCCGAACTAAAAACTCTAAGACGGCCGCTGTCAGGCCTTGATGGATATAGGGTGATGCACGGAAAACATCAGAACAACATAGACTTGAAGCAGGGAGGCGTCGTTCGGAAACTTCTCTTTTCCCTTCTATGGCTCCAACTCTCACCTCCAATTCATTTCTCCTGAACACCACTCCCCATTCAAGACTCTCCCTCAGAGTCTTGGCAAAAAAAGCTGGGCCCCTCTCCACATTTCAGCTCGGCAAACCAAAAGATGGTTCATCATCAGAAGAAAGTCAAACTGGTGGTTCAGGCAATTCAAGTCCCTTTAATATTGACTTTGGCAAGGTATCTGACTTGAAGTCTTTGTTGCCTGTTGTGAGCAAGCCCTCTTCCGGGTTGTCATTTGGGAACTTGAGAAGGAAGGACCCTGGTACTGTTTTTGTTGCTGGAGCTACTGGGCAGGCTGGCATTCGTATTGCACAGACGCTGCTGCGTGAGGGTTTTAGCGTAAGAGCTGGGGTTCCTCAGCTTGGAGCTGCTCAGGAGTTGGCTCGTCTTGCTGCCCTGTACAAGGTTAGCTGCTTAACACAAACTGGAAAACTTTGGTTCAATCTGAGTATGATATTTATGGAACACGAGAGGTAATTTGTCTATTCCAATCCTAAATGGTGCATGTTTAGTGGATCAAGTTCACGAGGATATCCAAAAAGAACTATATTCAGCTTGATGTGGTCAAATTATCGTCAAACACATTGCTGGACTCGTTAACCAATGAAATGAAAGGGAAACCATGTTTAATAAATAGAAAAAACTACCCAATTATAACATTGTTATAAAATAATATAAATTATATCATAGGGTCTCATCTAATATGATATAGGAGCCTTTTTAACTTGACGGTCACGAGTTCAAATCTTACCGCTCTCATTTTATTTGATAAAAAATAAGTACAAGATAGTATGAACATATACAAGTTGCAGGCTCAAAAAGCTTTTAATTGAGGTTGTGTGTTTAGATATATTCTAGGCTTTACCTACAATTTAAATCTTTGAGTGAGATGATTTCTTAATATACCATAATTTATTTAAGGTTTCATCTTGCCTATTTCAACTTTATAAATTATGGATACCCTCTAACGTTTGATTTTGGACTTTACCTTTTGGACTCAAATCTCCGAAAACAGATTTTAGTCGGAACTGTTCCTTGAAGAATAGAGGAGCAACGTTCTGATGAACTGATCTATCTATATTGTTGATGAAAAAGTTTATACGTATAGCTCCTTTATCCTGGGGTAACCTCTGTTATCAACTCTATAGTAATGAGTATGGATAGTGTTGGATTGGAAGTCAGGTTCGCAGAGGCAACGACTTCACTGTGATTCACGGAGCTGATATATATGCTTTTATGCTTACATGAATTCCTATTCCTGCCGCAGATCATATCAAATGAAGAATCAAAGCGCCTCAATGCTGTTGAATCCACCTTCCAAGATACAGAAGCAATTGCCAAAGCAATTGGCAATGCAAGCAAAGCTGTGGTTACAATTGGACCTACAGAAAATGGCCCCACCTCTGAGGTCTCCACGTTGGACGCCTTGCAAGTGATCGAAGCGGCTCAACTAGCTGGAGTCGGCCATGTTGCCATAATCTATGATGGGAACCCGGAAAGTGCATCAACTAACAATGTGCTCGATGGATTCAAAACTTTCTTTAACAATCTATTCTCGCAATCTCAGCTTTCTGTACCCGAGTTCTTGCAGAAAGTGATTGAAACAGATGTTAGCTATACTCTTATAAAGACAAGTTTGACAGAAGACTTTTCACCTGAGAGCTCTTATAATGTAGTTGTGTCAGCTGAAGGAAGCACTAGTACAAACGACCTCAAAGTAATGTAATGTATGCAATTAATTTTTCTGTTTCATTATAGTATTTATTTTGCGTTTTGCCATTTCCTTTATGTTCCCAAGGCTTTATTTTTGGATTTCACGTTGTTAGGTAGCCAAGTCCCAGATAGCATCCGTGGTGGCAAATGTTTTCTCAAATACATCGGTGGCAGAAAATAAGGTACATGTCTGATGTAATTAAACTATGGAACTGAGGTAATTAAATAGTTCCAGTATTTCTACGACTCCTCTTTAATTACCTCAGTTCCTTCACTCAACGCACGATGCCCTTGCTAATTCTTTCATGGTAAGATGATAAATAAGCTTGAAGCAGAAATTTGCAGCTCTCATTTTATGAAATGCTATTGTACCCTTACTGATTACCAAATAACCTGCAAATCTCTGTTGCTAAACGTATTCGGTATCAGGTTGTGGAAGTTTTCACCAATCCATCAGCACCATTAAGACCTGTGGATGAGCTTTTCAGGTACTTGGGGTTTGGATTTTTATTCTGTTTTCTTGTGAAAATAAAACTGGTTAATTTGTGCAAGTGATAATCGTATCCAGCGCCATCCCTGAAGATGGAAGAAGAAAAGTCTATGCAGAAGCTCTTGCAAAGGCAAAAGCAGAGGAAGAGACAAGGGTAGCTGCCGAGAAAGCATCCGAGGCAGCCAAAATGCTGGAAGAGGAAGTGAAAAAGCTTTCAGGGCAGGAAGCTAAAGCTTCTAGCCTAACTGAAGAAGCCCAGGAGAAGGCTGAGGCTGCAGGGGCGTCAGTGGAAAACTTCTTGAGTAAAGCAAAAGAAGTTGGTTCAGGGTTCTCTTGGGAAAAACTTAGCTCCCAGATCTCAACTGCGGCTCAAACGGCTAGTGAAAAACCAAAATTGCAGCTTGCTACTGTCCGGGGACAAGCCAAGGCTCGTTCTTTGCCGGTCCAGAAAGCTGCAGTTAACCGGCCTTCACCCAAACCTCTTGCTTTGAAACCAGAGGAGGAGCCAAAGCAGAAGGCTAAAGAGACAGAGTCTAAGGCAGAAGTGCGGAAGTTGTTTGGTGGCCTTTTCCAGCAAGAAACCATTTACATCGATGATGATTGAGACAATTAATTACGTTGTAACCATCTTATCTTTCAGGTAGTTTGATGTAGCTGTGGTTTAAAGCTTGTAATGCTGTTGATCGTGAGTCATGTAACATTTTAAAGCTTTCACACCATTTTCCATATGACTACAACTATGTCTTCAATTTGGAAAAGGTTCCGATCCAAATATTTCTGATTCTCTCATTAGTTCTTCATAGTCTAGAGCAATATTGAACATGAAAATTAATGAATGGTTCAATTTAATTGATTTTTTTTTTAAATTTCGAAACGAAACAACCGGAATAATCCGGTGTATTCTGGCTGAAATTTGGCCGGAATAAAAACTGGGGTAAAAATTACGCCGATTTGTATCGTTTTTTTGACTGGTACGGGGCGTTCCGGCCGAAACAAAACAAAACAAAATGGACAACTTTGAAAATAGATGCAATGGATGTATGCAGTACACAAATTAGAGTCCATCAGACGTTGGAAAATTTGCTACAAGGTACAACAAGTTGATGCCGAGTGCTAGGGCTTTTGATGGGGACAAGGGATGGTACTGCTTTAAAGTAAATTGAAAGCTTCAGAAGAACATCCGCTAAACAATTCATTGTGCCTCTCTACCCTTCTCTTGTCAATACTTCTAGACGCGGAAAAATAACATTTCATCCCTATATTTTTTCTTTCCATTTTTTATTTGCTCCCTATAGTTTTCGAAATTTGCACTTCAATCCTAAAAGTTTACTTGTATTGCAATTTAGTCCTTGAATGTTTAAAGAGGAGAAAGAGAGTCATCGGAAAAGAAAGGAGAGAAAAACTTTGGCGGTCAAATTTTATTCATGGAAAAGACCGATATTGATGTATATTAGTTTATTTTGGAGATAAATTTTCAGTAAGGTAGTTTTTTCATTTGACCATGC
This sequence comes from Salix exigua, assembly GCA_032356905.1. NCBI lineage: Eukaryota > Viridiplantae > Streptophyta > Magnoliopsida > Malpighiales > Salicaceae > Salix > Salix exigua. The sequence goes on from CM063596.1 coordinate 4,255,809, forward strand.
ATGAAAAAGTAGATTAATATTTGTAAGTTTTTTTTTTAATTTATATTTTGAGATTGATGAGAGTGTTTTGAAATTGAAAATGAGGTTGTTAGATTCTTAAGATGTTTTCAGATAAGTTTTTATTTAAAAAACAATCATTTCATTAGAACAAACAAAAAAGAAAGACATAAAGGGAATAGAGTTTTAATTAAAAGATATATATTTCCCTCTAAGGTCAATTCATTGATTTTTTTTTAAATTACTTTGAGTGTCGTATGTTTTATTTCAAAAACCATGATACTAATAAAAAGGACATGTTTTTGTATTTCTCTCTGCTTATATATATGAGAAATAAAATTTTCGTTTAAAACACATTTTTTCCTCCAAATTTTTAATTAATAATTATTTTCTTATGAATATATATTTTGAAAACTGTTAATTTCCTTGATTGCTGGAATAATAAGATGTGCTGAAAGAGAAAACAAACCCTAAACTTCTTCTTAGTTAGCAACGTTAATTTCTAGCAGTTGCAATTTTTTTCCTCTGAAGTTCAACTTAGCAGATTCCAATTTGATATAATTAAATAATAAAAGAAACTTAGAAAGCTAAATTAAAGAAATCCTTTTGTTTTTGCAAAATACGTACCCCAGAGTTTAGAAAATGAATTCCACGGTCATGTATATGACTATAAGCAAGGATAAAACATATCCATATCAGTCATGCAGGCATTCATTCTAGAAACTTCGGAAGCTGCTAGTTGCACCTTGCTCCACCATAAAAATATCTCATAATTTTACAGCCTTCATAATATTAATCCAACAGCTGCTTACTATGCCAATGGACTCTTTTCGACGAGATTTTTCGTCTCCACCAAAAAAGTCCTTTTTTGCAAGACGTCGAGGTTGCATCTCTCTCTCTCTCTCACTCTCTTCCAACAAGTGGTACCATAACTTAGGTTTGAATATTGAACATGACCAATCCAAACTTTTCATTTTAATGTTCTAGATTGCAACAATCGAGAAGCAAACATTGGAAGTTTTGTAGGAATCAAATCAATGATTCAACAATGTAAGAAAAATACATCTACAAAAACTACGTGGTAACTTTGAAAAGTTATATATGCTTTAATCAAATAATGTTTTAGAATATTTTATAAGAGTATTGACCATATACAATCAAATGAAGATATATAGGGAGAAAATGGAAGAGACACATGTGGTAGAGAAGATCCTACACTCATTGCAAAAAAAAATGTTTCATTATATGGTAGTCGCGATAGAGGAGTCTTGAAAAATAGAAGTTCTTTTAATACAAGGTCTCATGGGAAAATTACAAGCTCATGATGAAAAAGCCAATAGGATTCAAAAAGATGTCGCTGCACAAGAATGTTTTTTCAAAGAAAGATAATTCTAAATATTTCAAAAGGGATAAAGGACGTGAACAAAGAGGAATAAGATCAAGATTTGGAAGAAGAGGTTGGAGTAGTGTCACAAGTGAAATCTTTGACCAAATAAAAGGAATCAATCGACTGGTTAATTTGACAAAAGCAGCCCAAAATCCAGTTTGATAACAGGTTTGACAAATCAAAAGTTAAATGCTATAATTATCAAAAGACAAGTCATTATGATAGGGATTGCTAGAGTCTAACCAAGAGGGTGAAGGAGAATGTAAATATTATGATAGAAGAAGAAATGGAAGTCACCCGACTACTAGTGCATGATGAGAGAATACAAGGCAAAAAGAACATGTGATATCAAGACAATGGATGGAGCTAGTAACCACGTGTGTGGAGACAAAGACAAGTTTATAGAGCTTGATAAATCAACTAAAGGTAATGCCACCTTTGCAGATGTATCAAAAGTTGTCATCAAAGAAAAAAATATGGTTTTAATTAAATCCAAATATAAAAATCATCAATTTACTAGTGATGGTTATTATATACCAACAGTTAAAAGCAACATATCAAGCTTAGGACAATTATTAAAGAAAGAGTATGATATTAAGATGAAAGATCGTACTTTGATATTACTTGATACTAAATGAGTTGTGATTGCAAAGGTAGTCATGAGAAAGAATAAAATATTCTTGCTAAACATAGAGATAGATGTGCCTAAATGTCTAAATACATGTGTGAAAGATGAAACTTGGTTTTAACATATGAGACATGCACATGTAAACTTTGAACTTAAAAACAATGACATAAAAAAGATATTGAAAGGTATATTGTCTATTATACATCCAAAACAGTTGTGTGAAGGATGTTTAGTAGGCAAGAAATTTCACACAAGTTTCCCAAATAAGCCTACATCAAGAGCATATCAACCTTTATAATAAATACATGATGATGTTTACGGTCCTATCAAACCATGTTTGTTTGGTAAAAATATGTATTTTCTACTTTTTATTGATGATTTTAGTAGAAAAAATAAGGGTATACTTCTTGGAAAAAAATCTAATGAGTTTAGTTGTTTGAAGAAGTTTAAGACATTGGTAGGAAATTGATTTTTTTAATAAAATCACTTGGACGAATGCAAGGTGAATTCATTACAATGAAATTTTTACTTTAATTGATAACATTAAAGGCAAGCTATAAAAAAAATGAAGATGCACAAAACTGAAAGTTAATCTCATTTGACAACGTTATGAATTTAATTGTTTGAAGAAATAAAACTGATGACGAGTACAACGGCAAAACTACTTTCGTTAAATTTTTTAATGATGGAATAAAAATGACATCAATGCTATCATGGCGATAAAAAAAGAAAGATGAAAGAATGATAAAAGTTGATATTGAGAAGGAGTGTTGAAATTCAATATCAATTATGATATAAGATAATAGGATTTAGAATTTGTAAGAGTTTAAACGTTGTTTAAACTCCATAATATTAAGATTAAATTCTAGTTAATATAGAAATTCTTGATGAAAAAAACTTATCATAGACTAATTTATTAGAATCTTTGTTTAATCAAAATATTAGATTTCTAGATAGATTAAGATTTTTTGAGTAATTTCATTCCTTGATTGTCTTGAAGCCTATAAATAGACTTATAATTAGAAGCATAATACATAAGCATAAGAAGATACAGTGAAGAGCTAAAAGATGTATCTCTTGATAGAATATTTAATAATAATAATAAAAAATACATTACATCTCTTATTTTTCTTTTTCTTCGTTAGCGTTGTTCTTAATTAGCTATCATTTTCTCCCAACATTCATTTTCTCGACTTGAAGTTTTATATGATATGATGATCAATGAACTGATCACAAAAGGAGCTTTACTAATTGCAATCCACTGATTAAGAACTATATACATTATTTATGGACTATATAACATTTAATAATATAGAGCAGCTTCTTTCATGATCAGAAAACCTATTGAATAAAACTTGAGAAATTGTAATAAATTATATCCCACGATAAAACACAGACCGTAAACCATCAAATTCAATGTTCGAACAGGAAGATACAGTGCAAAGCAAAGACACGTACCATGTATTTTGCTTTGAGTGCCACCATAAGGAACCCTAAAATTTTAAGAAAATCTGAATAAAGACATATATATATATATATATATATATATATATGTCAAAATTATGTTTCGGTACCCGGTGATGAGTCCTGAGGCCCAGGTCATAGTCTAAGCTCAAGGTCTATCCCTGAGCTCGACGACAGATTACTCTTCTTGCTGATACCATGGACTTGACTGCTTGGGTTTTGATGATCTTCAGTGCTGGGTGATTTCTGGTAAGAAATTCTTAGTTTCTGGATCTCTCCAGCCCGGGCTCTGTCCTTTTAGTTTCATCATGATCACTTCCAGCTTTATCTCCAACAAAAGGCCACTTGATCGAGCTTTCATCTCTTCCTGCCATGGATTCCATTAGGCTAGGAACAGCTAAAGAAAACGAAGGATTTATCTTTGGGGTGTCCGAAGAATGTTGATTTTCATTATTTGAGGAGTTTTTGAGCTTGGCTTTGTCTCTTCGATGAATATTCATGTGGCCTCCTAGTGCTTGTGCATTAGAGAAACCTCTCTTGCAAAAGCTGCACTCATACGACGACGTTGCTTGGCTTATACCCTGTTCTTGTTCATGATCAGGATTCTCCCGGCTGGGCTGATCATCAACATCCATTGCTGAAAGAGGGAGAGAATTGTCAACTGGCTGGGTTTTGTGTGTAGTTTATGTAGTCTTTGTGTTGAGGGGGTTACAAGGAACCTTCCTTCTAGTCTTCTCTAGGTTAAAAAAAAAAAAACGATTCTAGAATTACTGTAAAAGTGATCTTACAAAAATTGATGATGCATGAAATTAAAATGAAAATATTGTTATGTGCTTTTGGAAGATCTTATTATATATATAATCGAAAATTATAATTATTTATGTTTATGAATTTAGATATAACTGAAATAGAATCATATTCTCTAATATTTTTATAAATTATAACACAGCACATATGATAAATATTTCCTGAAAACATATTCTTACTTAAAAATCATTATTAATTATCCTTTTTATATACCATGTTAAGGAACCATCTCACCTAAAACCTTTTAGATGAGATGGTTCCTTAACATGGTATCAGAGTTTTATTGACCCAGCGGTCACGAGTTCGAATCTCAACACTTTCATTTTATTTGATAAAAAAACTAAGCACAAGGTGATATGAGTCTGTATAAATTTTAAGTCTAAAGGGCCTTTCACTTGAGGGTGTGTGTTAGAGTATAATATAATTATATTCCGGGATTTCACCTAGAAGCTTAAGATCTTAGGTGAGATAATTCCTTAACAATATCATCTTATTGTAAATGCAGCCAAATCAATCATTCGAACTTTTTCACCGACAACAATACACATATGTTTAACCGGGCCTTCCCTCACGAAAACAAAAGGGGTATTTAAAATCATATGCTAACACATTAATTAATTAACTATAAGACATATCTTACTTTCTTGTGCAAGGATTCCGTGAGTTTATATGATTAAAGTCCTTATTAGATATTACATTTTAAAAATTCTTTTGAAATAAATTGATTTTTTAATTTTAAATTAAAAAATTCTGGTTTTTTATATTATTTTCATGTATCCATGTCAAGAATAATTTTGTTTTGACCTATTTGTTTAAAAAAGGGGTTTGTCAAGGTTGAATTTTATAATTTGGTATCAACTAGCATCCTTTTATTTTTATACTAGTTTCATAAACCTCATAAAGTATAGGTAGATTAATTGAGACACTCCATAAACCCAGATAATAGATAATAAATTAAAATTGACCCTTCAATATTACACTCACAAAAAAAAATATATGATGGTTCTCATAGATGAATTGGCAGTCACTTTAAATTTGAGGGAAAAATAATCCCGGAAGAAAAATCGTCACTCCCTTGATTATATATATAATTAGGTTTGATGCACTAATTTATTCATCAATGACATGATGAAGACATTATTTTCGTTGTCGATTTTGGAGACCTCGATTTATCTTTGCGGGAAGAAGAGAGATCCCATTGATCACAAATTATCATTTTATTATTACAATTAACATTGAAATGTGTAGTGTACCATATATATATATATATATATATATATATATATATATATATATATATATAGATAGATAGATAGATAGATAGTTGAATGGGTGGGGTGTGTTTTTATAAATGAGGAGGGTAAGGAAGTGCATCAATGGGTCGGTACCGAGCTCATTGTCATATGTAGTTGGAAACGACCGCCCAACAACTAGTGAAATTTATAACATTAAAGGAAAAGCAATAACTTTAATATTTTAGATTATTAAAAAGTATTCTATTTTTCATCATTCTAGCTTTAATATTCTGAAAATAACCAAGAACTTGTAAGGAAATTCAAAAACGAGACTGCATCTTCATATTTTGGTGGCAAGCTCAACATCTTCATAATGGCTAGCTAGTCACAGGTTCAGTATACTGTGAAATGTAACCCCTAAATCTAAACGAACGAGAGAAGCTAACGAGCACAGTCCCCTCTTTGTTCGATGGGGAACTTCATATCCTTGTCAGTCACCTATTAATATCTTTTGCAAGAAGCTTTCATTTTTGTTAAAGAAAAATAATTATGATCGGGTTTCCAGTTCTTGAGGATATAATTAGGGTTCAAATGTGATCCCCTCCAGTTCATTAGTCACATAAGAACCCAATATTTAAAGTGCAAGACGTTGTTCCTGTACCAATTTCCTATAAAATGAAAGCAGAAGAAAAAAAATTCACACACATTAAAATTGCATGCGCCACTTGTACGTGGAGGGAATGCCGAGGATATTTGTTCATCAGACGATATCACATGCGCCTCCAAACCAGACGGACATTGTTCACTCGCTCCCAATGTTCTTGTTGTTTCTTCTTCTTTATTTTTATTTATGAAATCATATTGTTGCCTTTAATTATACCAAATAACTACTAAATAATTATCCTTGGAAAGTAGAAACCTACTCGGGATGATTTTGCAGATGTTTTGATGGTGACTCCGGGTATATTTGGCAGAGCGGTTGTGGTAGCTTTTCAAAGTGTTTTTCGTGCTGAAATATATCAAAATGATATTTTTTTAAAAATTATTTTTAACATCAGCACATCAAAATTATCTAAAAATACCAAAACATATTTATTTAAAATAAAAAAATAAATATCTGCGGCACGACGGTTTTAACGGGCTCTCAGTCATGTCTGTTGCCCGAGAAACATAATAGCATATTTTTTAGAACATGAATAGTAAAAAACTTAAAAATATTCTTTAATATAAGAGAGAATAAAAAGATGGCTTAAATATTGTGGTATTATTTTTTAATCTTAGATGAACAATGAAATTACTTAAATATTTTACTTGTGGTATTTTTAGCTTTTCAAAGTGTTTTTCGTGCTGAAATATATCAAAATGATATTTTTTAAAAAATTATTTTTAACATCAATACATCAAAATTATCTAAAAATACCAAAACATATTTATTTAAAATAAAAAAATAAATATCTACAACACGACGGTTTTAACGAGCTCTCAGTCATGTCTGTTGCCCGAGAAACATAATAGCATATTTTTCAGAACATGAATAGTAAAAAACTTAAAAATATTCTTTAATATAAGAGAGAATAAAAAGATGGCTTAAATACTGTGGTATTATTTTTTAATCTTAGATGAACGATGAAATTACTTAAATATTTTAAAAGCTAAAAAAAAATCTTTAGTGACGGGTTATTTTTTACTAAGATTTTTTTTATTATGTATTCAGGGTATTATGATATTTTTATATAAATTGATTAATATTTAATTTTAAAAAGATATTGTCACATGGGAGAGTCCATGCACTCCGATCGGCGCTTGTGATACTGTATGGTAGTGTAATTTGTCCTTTTTAGGATTGTCAGTTTCGTTTCGTTTCGGCTAAAATGACTGAAATATTTCATACCAATTAAACAAATAAGATAAAACGACATTGTTTTTAGCTCGATTTAAATTCCGGTCCATTCCAGATTTTTTGGTCAAATACCAGCTGAAACACGCTAGTATCATTTCGCCTGTGCTGTTTTGGAAAAAAATTTAAATTAAACCCCCCTAGATCATTTTCTCTCAAACACAAATCCCTAATCTTTTCTTCCCCAAATTTCTTCCCACAACGACACCCTTATCGTTTCTTCTTTCCTAATTTTTATCCCATAGCAGTGATTGACGGTATACCTTTGAAAGGTACGTATCTCTTTATAACCAAAGATCGAATGTCTGAATTTATGATAAAGTTTTCCTTTTCATTTTAGTTCATTAGAAATTTAGAAGTATAATTAGGCAAGAAATTTAGAACTATCACGTTCTTGATAAATAAATACACAACAATCAATTATTGAGTCCTATTATAATAAATAAATAAATAAATCCACACTAACAAATTCATTACCCCATGTAGATTTATGTATTGAATTTTTATATTGAATTCTGTAGACTGTGATGTTATCATCTTCACTACACAACTTAATTTTGATTTGGGTCATCTCTTTGCTTCCACTTTTGGCACTGCCATTAAGCTCCTCCTTCTTTCCTTAATGAATATTCATTTCCTTTATCAGTAATCATAAAAATGCGAACGAAGTTTATTTTAAAAAGTAAAACAATAATTCAAGATACTCCATAGTTGATAATTTATTTTAAATAAATCAATAATTTATCTTCTTCTTCTTTTCCCATTTGTATGATACTCCATAGTAGATTTTTCTTTTTCTTTTTTGCAGTTATGGATTTGGTTACATCCATACAAGAGAATAAAACAAAGTTGCTATAATTATGTTGGATGAAGTTAAATATATTTGTGCCAGACATCATTTTATTGACCATTCGTTATTAAAGCATTATGCTCGAATGGAGATGTAGTTTATTCAGTAGATATATATATATATATATATATATAAACAGTACAATCTTAAAACAATATACCGAAACACTTCAAAAATTTAACGTGGTACTTCTAGCATCCCTTTAGATTCGTCCCTGCATCATTTTTTATCGTAGTTTGGCGCATGTAATTGAAAAATTCATGGTTTATCACCAATCATTATATTTTTTCATCTCCTTTCTATTCTCGAACCTCTCTATGGATGACATATTGGTCTTTTTAGTTTTATTTATTTAGACTTTGACCCCTTTTCTTTTTTTATTTTTATCCTTGATTTTTTTAAGAAATTTATTTCTTTTCAATATGCCCTTCTATTCAAATACACACACACACACACACATATTCATATTCTTTTGATTTTTTTTTCTTTACCCTTTTATAGAAAAAATATTATTGGCTTTCAATTTTACCTTTCAACCCAAGTTTATGTTATGTTATTATTTTGAGTGTGGTCCCTCATTCTTTTTTCCTATTTTTTTTCTTTTACTAGAGATTTTTTATCACTTAACCCTTCAAACAATAATTGTGTCATTTTTCTTTTAATTTCTTAGTTTTGTTCATGATATTTTTATAAAAGTTTATTTCATTTCGATTTACCTTTACAATTACAATTCTATCTGTATGGATTTTTTTATTTGACACCTTATTCTTTTTCCCCCTTCCCGATGGAGCTATTTCTCCTTTAAATTTAACCCTTCAATAAAAAACTTTTAATTTCCCTTTAATTTATTTTGTTTTGATTTTTGATTCTCAGTTTCACACCTTTATTCCCCTCTATCTCATTATTCAATATTTGATTTATCAGAGATTACACTTCACTATATGTTGTTTCTAGTTTAATTGAAGAAAAGAAGAATCAGATGAAAGTGAAGGAGAGAAACTGATTTTTTTCATATCCTCTGCATTACAGATGAAAGTGAAGGAGAGAAACTGATTTTTTTTCATATCCTCTACATTACATTCTATTACATATATGTATATACACGCACACACACACGAATTATATTTATGAGAGTAATAATTCTAATTATATCACTGATATTTCTCCTAAGATAAAGCCTAAGAATCGATAAGTGATAGCTAATAGGGAAAGAAGAATTATATTATATTGGTAACAAATCATATCAGAATCATATCTCCCAATACTCCCCCTCAAGCTAGATCAAAAAGGTTGATTGACCCAAGCTTGGAAAACAATAATTGAAATTGAGCGGAAGGCAGGGTTTGGTAAACAAGTATGCAAGTTGATCTTGACTTCTAATATATTGAGTAGCAATCATCCGAGATTGAACTTGTTTCGAAATATAATGACAATCAACTTCAATGTGTTCGGTTCGTTCATGAAATACCGGATTAGAGACAATATGCATTACGACTTGATTATCGCAACAAAGGAACATGGGTTAAGGATGACAGACACCCAAATCAACAAGTAATACTTTTAGCCATATAAGTTCAGAAGCAGTGGAGACCATGACACGATATTCGGCTTCAGCACTGGAACGGGCAACGACTGATTGCTTTTTACTTTTCTTAGAAACAAGATTTCCTCCAACAAATATGCAGTACCCTGTAGTAGATTTGCGATCTAGATTATTTCCTGCCCAATTTGCATCGGTGTAACCTAGTATCTGTGAGTGACCATGTTTTTGCATAAGGATTCCATGTGCAATAGTGCCTTTGAGATATCGAAAAATGCATTTCACAATCATCATATAGGATGCAGTGGGGGCATGCATGAATTGACTTACAATACTAACTGAATGGTTGAGATCAAGTCATGTAATTGTAAGATAACTGAGCTCTCCTACCAGTTTTTGATAAAGTTGAGGTTGATCAAAAAGCTCCCCATCCAAGGTTAGCTGAAATTTGCTATCTAGAGGTGTATTTACAGATTTGTATTCAAGCATATCAACATCACGCAACAAATCCAACACATATTTGCGTTGATTCAAAAACAACCCCTTATGAGAAGTAGTCATTTCTATGTCGAGAAAATATTTGAGAGCGCCAAGGTCTTTAATAGAAAATTGATGATGAAGAATACTCTTAAGGTTGGTAATTTTTGCCTGATTGTTACCTGTAATAATAAGGTCATCAACATAAACTAAAATTGCCAAAGTTTATTTAGAGTTGATGCGAATGAATAAAGAGTGGTCAACATTGCTTCTTATGAACCAAAGTTTAGTAAGAACAGTGCTCAGCTTAGCATAGCAAGCACGGGGAGATTGCTTTAAGGCATAGATGGATTTATGCAATTTGCAGACCAGCTTTGGATCATTACTTTGTGGATGATCGGGTGGTAGCTTCATATACATTTCTTCTTGGAGATCGTCGTGTAAGAAAGAATTTTTTACATCTATTTGAGACAAAGGCCAACCATGATTTATAACAATTGATAGCAAAGTTTGAATGGTGTTCATTTTGCAACTAGTGGAAAAGTTTCCTTGTAGTCGATGCCGTATGTTTGAGTGAAGTCTTGTGCAACCAATCTAGCTTTATGTCTTTCAATGGAGCCATCTGACTTGAACTTAATCTTGTATACCCATCAATTGCCAAAAAACCTTTTTATTCTTTTGTAGTGATACAACACTCCAAATATGATTATAAGCCAAAGTTTGAAGCTACTCGCGCATAGCCTTTTGCCAAACAGGTTGCTGAAAGACTTCATGAAAACTGTGTGGTTTTGTTGTTTGCCTTCTGCCAAACAGGTTGCTGATAGGCTTCATGAAAACTATGTGGTTTTGTTGATTTAGTGATAGTGTTGAGTTAGGCTCTAAAGACTGAAGATAATATGTCATAGGCTAAAGCATTAGTTAGAGGGTGTCTCACTGTATGTCATAAAATCACGAAACCTTGATGATTGTCTATGGTTACAAGTAGGATTACGCCTGAGAGATGAACTTATATCACCTTGTTGTGCAATCTATTTATTTGCCCCCTTTGTTATGGTTGGAATAGGATCACTAGGGGGGTTCATTTCTGTATGATAGTCAGGTTGGTCTAGACAATATGCCTCAACTACAGGAGTTGGTAATGAAAATAGATCCAACAAAAACTCCCCTTGTCTAGTGGCCTCATTGGAAGATGAGAAATAAGGTGTGTTTTCATCAAACAAAACATCCTTGGTAATAACAAGCTTATGAGAAGTCTGACTGTAACACTTATATACTTTCTGTGTTGGAGAATAGCCCTAGAAGATGCATTTGACTGCTCTGTGGTCCAATTTGTCATGCTAAGATGATGATATATGCATATAACAAGAACAAACGAAGACTTTCAGGTGCAACAAAGTTGGCTTCTTCCCTATTAATAACTCATCTGTAAAATAAACTTGAGATGTTTGCTAAGCAATCAATTTACAAGATAGGCAGTCGTGAGTACTCCTTGAGACCAAAATACTCTGGGAACATGCATATGAAATAACAATGAGCTTGTTTTCTCTAGTAAATCTCGATTTTTTTCTCTCAGCTATCACGTTTTGTTGTGGAGTATACACATAATTAGTTTGGTGAATAATGTCATGCATGCTCAAGTATTGTATCATGACGTGTGACATATATTCAGGGTCATTATATGATAGCAAAATTTTGATGTTGGATGAACATTGATTCTGGACCAATATATGAAAACTTGAAATACAGTGGCAACTTCACTTTTCTCTTTTAACAAATATAGCCAAGTGAATCGAGAGAAATCATCAACAAATGTAACAAAGTATTTAAAACCATCAAAGGATTCAACAACTGGACTATAATTATTAGAATGAATTAAATCAAAAAGTTTAACTGAATGAGAAGTGAAAGTGGGAAATGGAAGCGAGTAGATTTTGACAAATGACAAACATCACAATTTATTGAATTGCTTTCAACTTTGGAAAAAGTTTCGACAAAACAGGATTTGAAGGATGTGCCAAACACTAATGCAATAATTGTTGTACTGAAGCCAAACAACCATCAACTTGAAAACTCTTGGGAATGCAAAAATCGATAAATAGATAATAGAGGTTGCGAAGAAGGAATCCTTCACCAATCGTCTTCTTGATGATTAAATCCTGAAACACAACATTGTGAGGAGAGAAAATAACACATCCATTTAGTGTTTTTGTGATTCTGCCAATATAAAGTAATTTAAAAGGAAAGGAGGGGACATACAAGGCTGAAGATGCATTTGTTTGAGAGAGTAATTTAATTTTCCCTTCTCCAAAAACTGGTGCATTTTTACCATTGCCAACGGATATTTGAGATGGTGGAGAAAAACTTTGAAAATCAAGCAAGTGATTATGTTTATTTGTAATGTGATCAGTGGCAGTTGAATCTATAATCCAAAAATCATGCACATTACTTACAATAAGAGTATAGGAGAGAGCATTCAAAATACCTGGAACATCCTAAGCCGAGACATTTTTATTTGCAGCTAAAAATCCTGCAAATTGACCAACCAGTGTTGCTGAATCATTATTTACTTCTAAGTCATTTGCATTTTGCCTTGCACCCTGTTTTGCGTGAAGATAGGATGCAAATTCATTGATGAGGTCGACTGGACTGGAAGTAAATGTTGATACTCCATTTACAGATTGGTTGGAGACTGTATTGGCTTTATACCATGATGATTGAAGAAGCTTATGCCCTCCCTTACTGTCTCTTGAAAACTTGGGTTTAAATTCAGGACGAAGCTCCCAACATCGATCTACTGAGTGCCCAATGTTGTTGTAGTGGTTACATTTTAAATCAAGTCTTCTACTCTTGTACCCTTTCTCTTCATAACATCTCTGATGGGATGCAAATGCTCGGGTTGCAGATAAGTCAGATTTGGAGTTTTGATTGATGATCTTTTTTTTTTGTTTCCTCCCGTTGAATAGTTGCACAAACATTTGCAAAGGAGGGTAATTTAGAGTTCATAAATATACGGTTGCAAAGTTCTTCATATTCAGGAGATAAATTGCCCACGAGTTGAAAGATTTTATCTTCTTCAGCTCGTTTCAATAAAATTGCAGCATTTATGGTGCAAGGTCGATAAATTGCCAATTCATTCCATATGTTTTCATGTTCCAAAGATACTGGACAAAGGATCTACGTTCCTGGTGCAAGCATGAAATGTCTTTCTTTAGCTGAAACACACGGGCAATATTATTTCGATTTCCATACATCTCTTTGACTGCATTCCATTAATCTGCAGTAGATACAGAATAGCTGAAGATTTCTGCAATGTGTTGTTCCATAGTATTGAGTAACCATGACTGAACCATTTGATCGTTAAACAATCATGATTTGTACTGGGGAGATTTAGAATCAGGAGCAACACATTTTTTGTCAATAAATTCAATTCTAGACCTTCCACCAAGTGCTAATGACACAACCCTTGACCAAGGAAGATAATTGAAATCATTTAATTGGACAGAACACAGACAATGATTTGCACTCAAATCAGGTATGTTCAAATCAGAACACACACTCTGGTTTAGTGATGGAGCAGTAGAGCCTTCCATAACACTCTGATTTTGTGATGAAGGAGCAGTAGAGTCTTTCATAACCTTTAATTCAGGAAAAGCCTACTTAAATAGAAAATATAAGAAACTGGCAAATATGAACTAGCTTTGATATCATGAAGAAAAGAAGAATTAGATGAAAGTGAAGGAGAGAAACTGATGTTTTTTTTTCATATCCTCTGCATTACATTCTATTACATATATATATACACACAAATTGCATTTATGACAGTAATAATTCTAATTATATCATTGATATTTCTCCTAAGATAAAACCTAAGAATCGATAAGTGATAGCTAATAGGGAAAGAAGAATTATATCAGATTATTAATAAATCATATATCCTAATATTAATGATATAAATTGCATGTTTGAAACTTTGAATATAGTATGTATTTATGGCAGGTTTTATTCAAGGCTTTTATCCCCTTTCTTATCTATTTTTTTTTAAATGCTAACTTGTTCTTGTTATCTAATTTTTATTATTTAACTTGAATTAAATCAACTTTGTTTTATTTGCCATAAACATCATATTTATTGGAGAGAAAAAATCATAAGCATAACTAGATTTAGAGGCCATTCGGCATGTTTCATGTTTTTTTCTCATTTTAAATGAATATATTTTAGTATTTTTAGATCATTTTAATATATCGATGTCAAATATAATTTTATAAAAAATAAAAAAAAATATTATTTTAATATATTTTATCATAAAAAACACATTAAAAAACTATAAGAAAACCGCCCGCGATAGTATGCATGCACTGACGCTCGCACACATAAAAACACACGCTCCTTCATGAATGCTCCCATTAGTTCGTTCTGTTACAACCTCCTAACCAGTTGATCGTTCTGCCAGCCCCAGCTTTTACTTCATCCCTCGCGTGCTCACGGGCTCTACCCCTACCCCAGATATTACGCCACCAAGCTACTGAAAACTACGCCCTCCCTCCCCAGTCCCCCACGCTGAAAACCAGCCGGCAACCCTTCATTTAACCCAAGAGTCAGCCGCCACGTAACCAGCCTCCCCTGTTTTCTAACGTCGAAGTGTTTCACCAAGCCCTCCACGACTCCCTGCTCCTCTCGAAACGTGTCCATCTCTTTAAACCACGTAAACTCCTTTCCTCTGCACTCTCTCGCTGCCACCAAACATCCATAATTTCAACCCACGTGTCCTGCTTTGACGCAATCTGATTCTGAAACCCCGTACACGTTTTTGGAAAAAGAGTAGCGCCGTACAGTGATTGGTTTGGTGGCGTTTCAATTCCAAGGCGAGGAAGATGACTCCCTAACGACTAACCCGAGCAAACGTAATTTCCCGGTGGTGAGAATTTTCCTAAAAGGTAACCATGGTTCGGTTAGTGATTTTGTTTTGCATTCTTTTATGCTACGTGTCACGTGGTCCTGTAGCTTTGCCCTCCTGTCAATTCCATGCACCGGAAACCTGTGTATAGTACACGTATAACTTCCAACTGCTTGCCAGCCAGATTTTACACGTGGAACCATCAATATGGCTTCCGTTTTATTCACTAGCGGCCCCCACTACCGTGCTGTCTTCTCTGACAGCTCACACGTTGTCTACCTCCTTTCACTCCGCTTATAAAGAAAAATCTTCTTTGGGTGATTTGCTGCAGCCTCATGGGACCACACTCTAATAAATGTTAATTTTGGGGTTTGAGGTTACTTTTCGTCAGTGTATTAAAATAAATTGATAAAAAGATATTGTTAGGATAAAAAAATAGAAATGAAAATATAAATAAACTGTTTTTAATATAATTTCAAAACAATATTTTATATTAATATAATAAATAATAATTGTTAGCATCTTCTAGTGTAACTTTGTACCGTATGGGGTCCTTAAAGGAGTCTAATAACAACACGTGGCAGGGATGAGAGACTTTGAGGTTCAGATATTCTAGAAAAGCGTCGACTGGGACCTGAGGGTCCCAGAATGTCTTCGTCAAACAACTGATACGTAATGCAACTTGATTGGTCCAGAGGAGAAGGAAGGAATAGAAATGGTATTTTAAATTCATTTTCTTCAATCTCATATTTTAAATGCAACTGATACGTAATGTAGACACGTGTTACCAAAACCCAAAAAATCAAAACTTGAGATTTAAAGTTAGAAAAAACCTAAAAGAGGGCATACGAGGACCACATGCGTGTTAGGAAAGCAAGTACCTGTTGCGGTCGTGTCTAGACATTACTGGGCCACGTAACTTGATACTTTGTACACGTTTTTGATGTTGACGTTGAAGAGGCCAGGATCCAACGGTTGGTGTGTGTTTGATTTACGCCTCAATAACTATGATCTGCCCATACGGTGACGGGCAGGCTACCCGTGGCAACCATGCTGAAAAGCAAAAGAGAAAGAGAGTTGGCAGGGCTGTGATTTTGAACCCTCTCTTGAGCGCTCGAGCGCTCTCTTTTCAATACTTCTCTCCAGTTTCAATTTTACAACCCCACGTAAGCTGCTTATCTAAGAGCAGGGTTGGCGATTTTGTGGAAGGAGGGGTGATAATTTAGTGTTTAAATGGCTGATGTTTGCTGTGGAATAGCGAGGGAAAACGAGGCATCGTCGACGCCATGTGAGCCAACTTCAAGAGCAGCTAGGCGGAGAAGAATGGAGATCAGACGTTTCAAATTTGTTCCAGGACTGGCCTCAACAGAAACTGGAGCTGATGACATGGGTGCTAATAAGAAGCAGAAACAACTTGACAGGAGTGCTAGTAGTCCATTTTCTCGTCACTGCCAAAACGAAGTAGACAAATGTCGTTCTGATCATCGCAGTATAGACGAGAAAAAACTGTTGGAGAATGGAAAATCATCAGAACTTAAAATTTCAAGGCAGTGCTCTTTGAATCTAACTTTAAGCCCCTCCTTTTTATTAACACCTTCAATTGATCCTACGGAGCTGTTTCCAAAATTTGGGGTGGCTTCAGTTTGTGGAAGGAGAAGAGACATGGAAGATGCAGTAGCAATTCACCCGTCTTTCTGTCGCAAAGACCAAGAAACAACAACCGGGTTACACTATTTCGGTGTCTATGATGGACACGGTTGTTCTCATGTACGATTTCCGCAAATGAAAGAGCTACAGGGTTTTTATACTCATAAATGAAATGTGAAACTCATTTGAATTTCGTCTATGTATAGGTGGCAGTAAAGTGCAAGGAGAGATTGCATGAGCTGGTGAGAGAGGAGGTGGAGAGCGCGGAGGAGTGGAAGAGCGCAATGGAAAGAAGCTTTCGGCGGATGGACAAGGAGGTGATAGCGTGTAATCAAGGGATGAAGATTAGGGCGAGTTGCAGGTGTGAAATGCGAACTCCAGAATCCGATGCTGTTGGATCTACAGCGGTGGTCGCCGTCGTAACTCCTGATAAAATCATTGTCGCTAACTGCGGCGATTCACGAGCTGTCTTGTGTCGTAATGGCAAACCTCTCCCTCTTTCTTCTGATCACAAGGTCTGTCCATCAATATCCACTCTCCATTATATGTATATGCATGTCACAATTTTAATTTTAATTTCGGTCAACTTTCGCCTGGTCTCCTCGCTTCTGGCGCCAACAGCCTGACCGTCCAGACGAGCTTAGACGGATCCAAAACGCGGGTGGCCGGGTCATCTACTGGGACGGGCCGAGGATTCTTGGAGTTCTTGCCATGTCAAGAGCCATAGGTAAAATACATTAGAAACACACAGTTACGTGCGTACCCAGTTAAAATCCTAAACCATGTACTGGATCTGACATTACTGTAATGAATCGATTCACAGGCGACAACTATCTCAAACCATACGTCAGCTGCGAGCCGGAGGTGACGACGATGGATCGGAAGGTCGATGATGATTGTTTAATACTGGCAAGCGATGGTCTTTGGGACGTGGTGTCCAACGAGACAGCATGTGGGGTGGCTCGGATGTGTTTGAGGGCGAAAGAACACTCGCCGCCTCCATTTCCGGCTAGGATGGTGGAGAATGATGATGTTTCGGGGATAACCACCACCAGCGGCAGTGGGGAAGTATCGGACAGGGCGTGCTCTGATGCCTCGATGTTGCTGACGAAGCTGGCCCTGGCCAGGCATAGTACTGACAATGTGAGCGTCGTCGTGGTTGATTTAAGGAAAGACACGTAGCAAAGCAACCTGCCAAATGATGATCATAATCTCTTTTTATAAGCTGTTTGCCCGGTGTTTTATATTTTCAATTTTTTAAAAGGAATATGTTTTTGTGTTTTTAGATATTTTAATATGATGTTAAAAATAATTTTTAAAAAATAAAAAATATATTTAAAAGTTATGAATCCCAGACATACCCTTATTTGTCAGTTGGTGAAGTGCAAAAAAACTGATGCGTGGGTTTATGCTTTTTATTTTTCCTTTGGAAGGAGAAAAATTGGAATAGAAAAATAGCTGCTGATCAAAGAAAATAAAAACATAAATAAATATATCATTAATTATGGGTTTAAAATGAGTTTTTGTATAACATGATATTAGATGTGCGTGTTTTAATAAATAATATTTTATATATATATATATATATATATATATATATAATCGAGATTGATCTAATGTGATTTAATTAACTTTATTGGATCGAAACAAATCCAAACAATCAGAAAAAAAACATAGTTTGACTCATGTTATAAATCCTGTTCCGTTTCGGCCGGAACGGCTCGTTACAGTGCGAAATTCGGGATAAAATGACGACGTTTTTGTCCCGGTAAAAATCCGGGTCAGATCTGGAAAATCTGACCATTTTCCGGTCGGAACGTTCCGGTTCCGTACCAGGCGTTCTGTTCCGGGTCCAACCAAAACGACATTGTTACGATCCGGGTTTTTTATTATTTTAAAATCAAATCTTGCACTGATTTACCGAATCACCTCTTATATTTATACACAAAATAATTTACCTTCTTATTTCTCATCCGATGTGGGATAATTAAAGAAGGAACCATTTTAAGAGTGGAGAATATACACGTATTTATATTGAACTCCAAAGAGTGGAGAAGATTTCTGGCCGATGTGGGATAATGAAACACTTATTTATAGTGAACTCCAAAGAGTGGAGAAGAGTTTTGGCCGATGTGGGACAACTTTCATTGTCCCACATCGGACAAAACTCTTCTCCACTCTTTGGAGTTCACTATAAATAAGTGTTTCATTATCCCACATCGCCAAAAATCTTCTCCACTCTTTGGAGTTCAATATAAATCTTCTCCACTCTTTCATTGTCCCACATCGGACAAACAGTTTGTCCAGAATTATTATAGCACATCAACAAAATATTTATTTTAAATTTGTAATAATAATAATTAGCATAAAAAATAGTTAGCATAAAAAATAATTTTTAAAAATTATACTTGTTAAATTAATATTTTATTTTTTTCATATATATAATTAAATAAATATGAACAGTACAAAACCGGAACGGAACGCCGGAATGCACCGAAACCAGAACGCCATATATGGATGATGAAATTGAAAAAAAAAATCTAAAAATAAAAGCATAATAAAGTGACTTGAATCTACTTAATTAACCCAAAACATGTGATCTGTGTCAAAAGATCAATATAATATAAAAAAAACAAACTAAAAGAAATCATGAAACCTCATTTGTAATTAAATCAAAGTTCAAGGGTGAAATTGAGAACACTTAGAAAAATAAAAATTTAAACTTGAATGAATGGGGTCAACTTGTCAAATTTAATCTAAGTCACCAGACTAAAATAATCTTATTAAAAACAAATCAAAATAAATTATTAAATTTAATTCAAAGCCATTAACAAGTGATGAGACCGAGTTAATCATGCATAAAGCAAACCCTGATAAATAATAAAGTATAATCTTCAATAAACTAAATATTAAAATATAAAATTAAAAAAAAAACATAGATTTCAAAAGGAAAAACATATTATTAAAATAATTAGCGTTTGGTGTGGTGTTGTAAGGAAAGAGTGCAACCCTTTTTAGTTGATTGTTAATTAAAGTTGTGTTTGTTTCCTGAAAGTAAATTCGGAAACTATTTTCCAAACTTTCCTGTGTTTGTTTGCTTTCCGGAAAGTTGATCAACGGAAAACACTTTTCGGTCAACGGAAAACACTTTCTAGTCAAAGAAGAATTTGACTTGGTTTTCAGGAAAGTGTTTTCCGGAAAATTTGGGCGGAAAACACTTTCCGGAAGTTGTGAAAAATTTAGAAATATCATTATTTGTTGATTATATCAAATTTGATCCTCAAACTTTTGATTGCTATATATAATTTGTTTTGAATATTTATTTTTCAATTCCATCTCTTAAAATTTAATTTTTATATTAATTCTAGTTCTTATTTTTATAATTGCTATTTGCTTTTTCTTATCATTTTTTATTCAAATTTTTTATCTATCAAATTTGGTCCTCATTTTTTATTGTTACTTATTTTATTTGAAATAATTTATGAAATGTCAATTATTATTATTTTAATTTATTCATCTTTCATTTGTTTTTAATTTTTAGATTTGATCTTTATTATTTTGATCTTTATTTATTTTATTTGAGATAATTTATGAATTTTTTTCAATTTCATTCTCATTCAACTTTTTAATTTGTAAGATTTGTTCCTCATTATTTTAATAAACTTAAAAAATTAATTTATTAATAAATTATTTTTCGATTCATTTTCCATAACACAAACAAACACCGAAAAGTGTTTTCCAATTCATTTTCCATAACACCGCCAAATATCGAATTCACTTTCCAGAATTTATTTTTCAGAATTCACTTTCCAAAAGAAACCACTTTCCAAAGCAAACAAACGGGACCTAAGAGAAAGAACACTTAGAAAATAGCCTATAAGGAACTGGGATCCAGCACAGTTAGAGGAAGGATGCTTCTGAATAATTTCAGACAAAAAGGTATAAAAAATTAGACAGAAACTCCATTTATGCAGAGAACATATGAGCACAAAATGTCCGGAAAAAAGCTTTCCACTGATTAACAGTGTATCAACATGCTGTAACATGAGCATGGAGTGAACAAAGGTGGTTGATGCGCAAGGAAAAATTATAAGGCTTGGGACACAGGACTTCTCAAAGATGCCCTATAATCAGGATCAAATTATCTGATGGCAATCAAATATAAAAAGAATCTTCTCTACATTACATTTGCCTGCCGCCATTTTCCACTCCACCATCCTTCAATGCTTGCAACTTTCTGTAACCTTTATCGGTACCAAATACCCTGACAGTACAAAAGAGCCGGGAAAAAACCCATCACATCATGATCAGTAGAAACTATGCTACTATTTCCCACACAATGGAGAGTATGAAATTGGACGTTTGGCAATTATGAAAGAGCAAATGAACCCTGGCAGCAAAAGAACATGCCAGTTATGCTTTTCACTTGCATCACAAACAATCGTAACAAATGATCGTCCTCGGAAAGCAAGTCACTGTGCATGTGTTCTGCAAATTCTCTTTACATTGTAACTGGTGGTAAGAACTATTGATGCACGTGCAACAAGCATGACTAAGAGCAATAAACGAAATAAAAGCATAATTGGGATGAAGGGCATGAATCTGGTCATAATTGCTAAAAGTACTCAGAATGCCACACTTGGTGATGCAAACGCTGAGGAAAAACCTTATGGATCAAAGAGGAGGTTTTGAAAAATGCATGGATGACTGATCTGCTGATATCTTAGCAAAGACCACCTCAATGGATTTCAAATGAATTTTATGAGTTTACAGTAGGCAGGACTGAGATAATTTCAATTAACAAGGATACAAGTGAATTAGGGCAAGTGACATGGAGAGGACTTTTTAGTATGGTAAGTCTACGTAATGGAGAGGACATTTTACAAGCCTATTACAACCTGGGAAAGCTGGGACAAGTATAATAACCTAAAAAACAAACGAGTAAAGAAACCCAGCTGTCCAAAGTCAGAGTGCAACCCAGGTGACTGTTTGTAGACTGAATACCCAGACAAGGAGTAGAGCAGGCCTTCTAGCCTTTTACACAAACTTTAATGTGTCAGCCGCATATGACTAAAATAAATGTTATCATAGATTAAAGTCGAAGCACATAACAGAAATAATGATAATGCTCTGAGGGGGCTAAAACTCACCAGTCCATGTAGGTGAAAGTAGACGAGTAGTTTCCAGATTTAGTATACAGTAACCGGTGATGGTAGTCATGAAAATCAGCACTGGAAATTTTTTGAAACAAATGTCAGAGATTACAGTATAAATGAACGTAAAACATAGAGGCTCACAAACACTCACCCTCCATACAAAGGTAAAAAGTTGGAGAGGCTCCATGGGAAATGATAACCACAATGTGCTTCAACCGTCTCCAGAACCCTTAGTACCATCCATAACCACAAAGTAAGCAGATGGGGCCCAGTGATGGCAGGACCAATAATGGTAGCAAAGCCAAGGAACAGTATTTCAGCAGGGTGAGCATATTCAGAAGTTAATCCAAATGGTGTGGCATATCTGCACATTTAACAAGAACATTAAAAACTTTAAGCACAACCTAACCGATAACGATGGTAAAAAAAATTATGCCAGAGAGAGAAACACTTAGGGCTCTCTACATACTCATGATGAACACTGTGCACATGCTTGTACAGCCATTTTGTGTGTAAAATCCGATGTCCCCAGTAGAATATAAAATCTTCCAGGATGAAGTAGAATGTTATCTGTGTTAGAATTACATTCCTGCAGGGGAAAAAAACAGAATCTCTTGACTATGCTACAAAAGTGATGAAAATAGTATGAGAAACAATTAATAACATATTGTATCCAAAAAATAAATAAAAGGATAGCAATATATCGCTTCACAACTATAGCATCAGACACAATAGTGTCTGGCTAAAAAAAGCTTTAGGATATAAAGAACCTGAAAATACCAGGACGGGAATGGAAGACTAGTTTGCATGCCCATGTGTCTGAAGACAGGATAGGAGGCCAGCATAACTGGTAGATTAACACCAAAATGATATAAAAGTAGGCGAATAATACATTTCTCTTGAGATGCAGTAGTGTTGTTTTTCATCTGCATGCAACCAGCAATTAGCAACAAGACTAAAGGACACCACTTTTGGGGATGCAAATGTTCGGGAAAAAAAGTTTCACAGCGTCATTATTTCACCTTAACAAAAGAGAAACTAAAGGCATTGCAATGGCAATGCAGATTAAGATCAACCATGCTGACCCTTTTCATCAAATTCAAGTCAACAATTGCAATGAGAGCAAAGCAGAAAAGGAGCAACCTGGATTTTGTACTTTTTCAGCCATCCAGCCCTTTCAAGATATATGAAAGGAAGTCCAGACAAGAAGAAGACGCTTTCATGAATAAAGAAACTTCCAAGACATGCCAACTGGAAATCGCTGAAATGCGTGACCAAATACTGCATCGAAAAGAAAACCACTTCCATTATATCATTTTCATGTTAAATTCTAATACTTCCATAAATAAAATTTGCAGTCACATGCTTATATATAAATAACAAAATCAGCCAAAGGTTTCTTCCATCACAAAAAAAAATCCCGCATGGAATTTAATAACTAAACCAAAATAACATTTACCAAGAAAAACATTTAGAGTGATAAAAAAAATGAATTACAGAGATCTCAATATCAAAATGACCAACAAGCAATGTGAAATCAAATAATATCCATCACAAATGTTATTTTATTCTATTTCACAAAACCCCATTTTCCTCCCCGGGCCAGGCCCCAAAAGATCTGAAAAAATGCAGCTACCCCTTCATTCACTTCGCTTGTGCAGCAAAGCTTAAAAAATCATCACAGCGTTTACATTACAAGTAAGCAAATACATACAGATCCAGAGAAATCATATCTCCCCGTAAGAAGAACAAAATGAAGAGGAAGAAAAAGGCGTTGGTTGGTGCAAAAATTTAAAAAAGAGGGAGTACCAGCCAGCAAGACTCGATGAGGGAGGCCATGAGAGGAGTGTGAAGAAGATGGTTTGCTCTACCTTGATTTTAACAACAAAACTGAAAAACAAAGAATAAAGATTTTGTAAAGCGATGGTGAGGTTTATGAAGCAACAGAGGCCACGAGGTGAATGAGACAGTAGAGTGTCACTAGTGATTGTGAGAGAATATGAGAGAATCTGGGCCCTTTCTTTCTTTCTTTCTTTTTGGGCTTTATCATTTCTATATGTATCTATCTATATATAAATTTACAGATAGATATTTATAAATGTAGTTGTAGACGCTTCTGATTTTTTTCTTATTTTATTCCTTTTTTTTTAATAATACTTTTTTATATATATATTTTACCAGTATATCAAGATCATATAAAAATACATTAAATAATATAAGATTTTTTTAAAAAAAATACATGAATTAGATTTGAAATATGATCGAGAAGGAGAAGCTATTCCCTAGCAAACTAATATTTTTAGGTACGACATTTTCACCATCAAGAATATTTTAATATTTTAATAATAATTATATGCGAACACCGAACATGCTTATATAAAAGCAAAACTATTTGGGAAATAACTAAACATGATTTCAAAGTATTATGTTCTCAGTATAGATTTCATTTCAAAATATTTTTATTTTCAAAATAATTTTGAAAAAAAAAACAAAATGATTTTTCCAATTTTTTTTATCTAAAAGTAAAGTAAGACTCAAGAATTCATGAAAACCTATAAATTTAATATAATGGTTTGATTTATATGCTTCATAAAATAATTTAGACTATACTTTTACAAAAAAAAAAGATTTATGTTTAGAAATGAGAAAATCCTACAAGAAATAAAGTATAAGCTATACTTCAAAGTTAAATTTACTATTAAATATATTTTTTAATTGCCTTTATTTTACATAAAACGAGAGCATGGGAAATTCCATCCTAGTAATATTAGAAATATTTTGAACAAAACAAACTATAAAATAATTAATTCAACTCAATCCAGAAATAAATAAAAGAGTATTATATGACCTGTTTGAGAGTGCGATTGTGGTAGCTTTTTTAAAGTGCTTTTCATGCAGAAATACATCAAAATGTTGTTTTTAATTTTTTTAAAAATCATTTTTGACATTAGCACATCAAAATGATCTAAAAACATCAAAACATATTCATTTAAAATGAAAAAAATTGAAATTTTGGCAAAACACCGGTTGAAACGCAGAGCCAAACAGGCTCTAAATCGTGCGCGGGGGGTTACTTTTTTATTCTTGAGTTACTAATCTTTAATTCTTTGTTTTGTTGGTTTTTTGGTCTTTTCAGTTGGCTCAGTAGTTTTTCCTGATCTTTAACAAAGTAAATATTTTTTAACCAGAACCCAGGTAAGATATTTTTTTGCCCTTGATATCAAATAAATATTGAGTTGTTGGATAAGAGTACTTCAGTTTTTTTTTATGTGCAATAAAAGACAAAAAAAAGGTTTTCCCTTTAGAGGTATTTTGGTATTTCTCATGTGATATTTTGTGTAATTAAGAGGAGATTGGGGTGTGTTGGTATTTTTTATGTTTTTTAATTGGAGAGTTGTTGACGCATATTCCAAACATGATAGCGATTAGATAGTGTTCATGTCATTCGATTGTCATATATAGTCTTTGTCGTTTCGTTAGATGTGAAGTTGTAGCCTTTTTCACATGGTGTGATGCGTATAGTCTTATGGTTGTTAAATTATTGTTAGTGATTGATTTTTTTTCCCTTAACAATTAAAGTACACAATTATCCTCTTTGCTTGTTGTTTGTTAATTTCAATCTTTATTCTTTTAATTTCTTATTTCATCCTAATTTATTTTATATAAGTTTCTTTTTTTTTCAAATTTGTCATTCAATTATAATTTCCCATATATTTTATTTTTCATTTCATACCTTATTTTCTTACTTTTTAATTTTGTTTTCATTCATTTTATAGTTTTAGTCATTCCAAAGTCATCTCTAGCTTTTGTTTGTGTTTTTTAATCCATCATATTTTTTTGTCGTTTTTTTCTTTTGTTACAGTTTTATGCGTTTTTAATCTAGTCCTTCAATTCTAATTTGTGCATATGATGTTTTCTGAATTGGTATGTTTTCTTATTTTATCCTTTGACTCTTTTGTCAAAGTTCTTATGATTTTTAGTCATGTCCTTCAAATTAAATTTACATTTTTTTCAATAGTAATAATATTTATTTATTTTTCATTTTTTTACGTTGCACTTGTCCCTTTGTAAAAGTTTTTATAGTTTTTAATTTTATCCTTCAAAACAAGTTTATAATTTTTTGCTATTCCAATCATTATAATAATAAAAATTGTTGTAGTTATAATAAAATATATAAGAGCTTACTCAATATCAATAGATTTATTTAATAGGTTTAAGCAAAAATTGAATGAGTTTTTTGTATTATTTTCAAAACCTAATATTAAATTATAAAATTATAAAAAATAAAGTAAAAATTAAAAGAGAACATCAAGTTACATAAACTTTTCAAACCATTAATTTGGGATGTTAGATTAAAAATATCACACATTATAAAGTTATGAGACTCAATTCCTAACATATATAACATCGAGTGATGAATTATCACAATAATTATTCTAATTATTATTATTATTATTGCTAATATGGTCACACTAATTAAAACTATCATTATTACTATTACTAACAATAAGTAATATTCTAATTATTATTGGTATTATTTTTATAATTACTATAACTATCATTGTTATCATTGTTATAATTATTATTGTTTATAATATTGTTATAATTATTATCACCACAATTATAGTTAATATTACCATCTTTTTTTATATTTATTACTATCATCATCATCGTTGTTGTTATCATAACCACAATTACTACTACTACCACCACCACCACCACCACCACTACCATCATCATCATCACCATTATTATTATTATTATTATTATTATTATTATTATTATTATTATTATTATTATTATTATTATTATTATCATTGATATAATTATATTTTTGTCATAATTATTATCACTACAACTATAACTATAATCATCATCATCATCATTATTTATAATCTTGATATTATTATCACAATTATTGTTATTATTACTATCATCATTGTAATTACTCATAGCATAACCACTATAACTATTATAATAAATTATTATTGTTATTATTATCATCATCGTTATTAATATTACTATTATTTTTTATTATTATTACAACCAAGATAAAAGATTTATTGTCTTACCAAGATTTATATTTATATTTTTAATAAATGTTTTTAAAAACAACGTTCAACCCGTGACGGGGAACTAATAAATAAATTATTTGTCAATAATGTATATATGGCAAGAGATCACACAATTTACAGCATATCCATAATATATAGAAATTAAATTGTAACAATAATATATGGCATTTATTGTATACTGTAAATTAGGGTTTTATACCTATATTTAGAGGATGAAATTCCTATTTTGAAATTCATGAAATCAAAGAATAAATTACACAAAAAATTGATATTTGTGACATAGTATCAGAGTCTTGTTGACTCAATGGTCATGAGTTCGAATCTCACCACCCTCATTCTATTTGATGATAAAAGCAAGCACAAGGTAGTATGGGTCTATGCAAGTTTTAAGCCCAAAGAGTTTTCACTTGAGGAGGGTGTTAGAGAATAATATAAGTCATATATGGGGTCTTACCTAACAGCTTGATCTTTTAGGTGAAATGGTTTTTTAATATGGTATTAGAGCCAATAATTATGATCTAAATCTTTACTCTTTTCTACAATATTTTGTGATTTTTTTGTGTGATTCTAGGATGTCTGGAGAGACTTTTCTTACTTTATTTAATGACAAAAATTATGTCAGTTGAGAATTTCAATTTCAGATGTTTGTGAAAGGGAAGGGATTATGGGGGCATCTTGATGGATCATCATCAATATCAATCGATCCACGGGAGCTAGTTGCTTGGTCTACCAAAGATTCCAAAATTGTTTCTGGATATTGGGTATGTTGAACCCCATATGATTAACAATCTTAGATCATTTGACACAGGGAAGGAGATTTGGGACTCCTTCCGACACATTTATTCTCAGAACAATTCGGCTAAAATATTTCAAGTTGAATTGAGTATTCCAACTACAAACAAGGTAATCTCTCAATTGAACAATTTTATGCTGGATTCATAAACCTATAGACTGAATATACTGGTATAATTTACTCTAAAGTACCAAAGGAAAGTTTAGAGACATTGAACCTTATTCATGCCGAAAGCTAGAGGGACCAGTTCTTGATTAAGCTTCGGCCAAAATTTGAGGTTGTGTGAGCTAGCTTGATTAAAGCAAACCCAACACCTCCTTTGAATGATTGTTTGGGGAGCATTATGGTAAGAACAACGACTTGCCACTCAACACAAGTTGACTCAGCCGACTGCTACAAAAATGGCATACATGGCTTAGGGAAAGGGATGATAGAGGGGTGTGGGTGTGCAGTGTTTTAATTGCAAGGAAAGTGGGCATATCATCAAAAATTACAGCAAGAAGTTCTGCAATTATTGCAATAAAGAAGAGCATGTTATCAAGGACTATCACTTGTGACCATAAAATCAACAAGGGCTAGGGCTTACTATTCATATGAATTTGGGTACTACTTCCATGGATGCCATAGTTATCTCATCGTCATCGACATTAGAATCTTCGTCGACAATGAGATCTTCATCGACAACCCTCAAGTCGGAGATAGTGCATCAGATGATCGTCTCTGCCCTCTCGACATTTGGGTTTCAAGGTAAAAAGATTAAATTTAATTCTTCAATGGCTTTGACATATGATAAAAAATGGTTAATGGATTCAACATTTGGGTTTCAAGGTAAGAAAACTAAATTTAATTCTTTTATTACTAAAATTTAATGGATTTAGCAACATCAAACAATGAAAAAGTGTTGTGTAATGTGTAAAAATACATGGGTAATCAGCATATACAGCTTGAAGAGCATATTGTGAGTCATCTGCAAACTGAACATAATATCAATAACCGTCTTTGGAAAGAATAGAAAAGGGACCCCGTAAATCTAAGTGTATTAATTCAAGAGGTTTTTGAGTGGTAGTGAGTGATGAAATGTAATGTGTATGTTTGGATTTGCCTATATGACAAGCATCACAAAATATAGGACTGGTTATGGGAGAAAACTTATCATGATTTAACATGTGTTTCATTACATTAATACTTGGATGACCAAGCCTCATATGCTATAGATCAAGCTTGGAACATTGAGATGATTTAGCAAATATAAACTGAATAGAGGACTGAAAATAAACTAACTTTGCTAGACTTTTTAAAACTGATTTGAACTTTGATTGAATTTTTTTTAATGAATCAGGATGTTGATGTATCTGTAGCTGATACAAGCCTTCACTTAGTACTCCCCAAAGCACCTCCCTCTTTGTAATTCGACCCTTCATAATGTAACAAGTATTATTAAACTCGACAAATATGGGGTTATCATTTGTTAGTTTGGTAATTGATAAAAGATTTTTAGCAATTTGAGGTACACAGAGTATGTCGTTTAAGGTTAGAGAAAACTATGTATTGAAGTTGTGAAGGAGACTGTGACCTGAATGATTGATGGGAAGAGTTTGTCCATTACCTATGAGAAAATGAGTATTGCCTTTGTATTCAAATTTGTTATGCATTGTTAGAAGGATGTGCAATGATGTGGTTTGTGGCTCCACTGTCCAAGTACCAAGCATTATCTTAGTTGGTGTCATTTGATGTTGCATAGTAAGCTTGCTGAATATCTTTGTTGGATTGTTGCTAGTCAGGGAAATAATCATTTGAGTGTTGAACATTGGTGAAATTGTGTTGTCCTTGATAGGAAATGTCAAAACGATGATAGCATTTTAGGGCTATGTGGTCAGGTCAATTACATAACTGACAAAGAGGACAATTGTCTTTGCTGCACCTTCCTCTATCGTGACCTCTTCTAGAAGCAAAATTACGTCCGGATCAGTCGAAAAAGTTGTCATTAAAGCTTTGAAGGGTGAGAGATTTACAAAGTTGTGTGGCTAGATTTGCATTTGGTATGGAGTTATCAGAGGAGATAGGGGGATTAAGTTGCTCAAGTCTAATCTCCTGGCTTTGAAGCATGTATTAGACTTCTTAAAGAGTGACCTGATCATGGTGTGAGGTCAGATTGACTACAACTGAGTCATAGTCATGACCAAGGCCCCCAAGAATGTATAGTATGAGTTCATCATCTGAGATGAGTTGTTCGATAGAGGTTAATATTTAAGTAAGGGATCTCATTCTCAACAAATAATCATGAATGAAAATATTGCCTTTCTTAAGAGATTGGAGTTGAAAACACAATTGAAGGGTGCGAGCTTTAGAATGAGTTATGAAGAGATTTTCAAGGGTGTGCCAAACTTCACAAGAGGTGTTACATCGGACTATGTGACCAAACATGGACTCAAAATGGAGTCAAGTAACCAGCTCATAATGTCTTGGTCCATTCGGATCCAAAGAATGAAGCCAATATTAACTTGCCTAGATAAGGCAGGAGAAGTATTGTCATGACCTAATTTTGGGTCATTCCCCAAATCTACTTAAAGTATTTTATTATTGGATAAATCTACCTCAATGAAGCCAATATTAATTTGGATCCGAATGTCTTGGTCCATTCGGATCCAAAGAATGAAGCCAATATTAACTTGCCTGGATGAGGCAGAAGAAGTATTGTCATAACCCAATTTTGGGTCATTCCCCAAATCTACCTGAAAATAACAAAAAAATAAAATACAAATGGCTGGTGTTGGCAAAAAAATTAAGGTGAAATTTTAGACATTTTCGAGAGCTCAATCGTAACTCTTTTTGTGCCCAAAATTGAAGGAAAGTGTAGATTCAAAGCTAAAATAATTTATTATTGGATAAATCTGTATAAAATTCAAGTCAAAAGACATAATTATTTTTTAAGGGCTAATTTGATTTAATCGTCAGTCAATTTAAAGTATAATTATGCTCCGAAATTAATTGAGAACTCAATTGAAAGATGTAATTAAGCACAAGGGCTTAATTATACTTTAAATGAGTCTAATTAATTTTATTAAGAGTTTAATTGGCAAGAAATCATGTTTGGAAGCCTAATTTAGATTAAATTGAGAAAATCAGAATTTTCGGTGACAAAACTTTTTGGGTGAAATTGGAAGCCAAAATTGAAAATAAATAATCGTTCTTCCTGTTAATTTTTTTTTATAATAACTCATTTTTCTGTGTATTTAAAAAAAAACTGAAGTAACTGGACAGAGGCATGGCCGACAACCATACTTGTGGCATGCCGGCAACCATGCCCTGCCACCTATCACTAGAAACCCATGTTGCAACCATGCCCTGCAACTTATTACCACACACAAGATACTATACCTGGACATCGACCCCTTACCTGCAAGTTGCAAGATAAGCTTATAAATAGGGGGAAATACAGAGGAAAAGGGGAGGATTTTTTTTATGAAAAAAGGCAGAAAGAACAAAAAAACAAAGGAATGCCTGTAGGAACACATATAGAATCAGAGAAAAAATTAACGTAAAACTTTAGTAAATCTTCATCCCTCTCAGTTTTGGCCGCTCTCTTTTTCTTTCCTTCATCTCTCTCGGTTTGCTCTCTCTCTCACTAAAACCAGAAGTTATCTACCTCTTGGTCTGTAACAAGCAGACCATCGTTCCTCTCTCCCTCTCCCTGTCCCTCTCGTCAACAACTCTGGCGTCTTCTTCGACCACCGAGCACCACCCTACCATCGCTAGCAACCTCCCCTCCACGCCATCATCCCCGCCGTGGTCCCGGTCGAAGGCAGCAGCAACGACAACCATCACAACCATACAACCCCTCACCTTTCGGCGGACACTCCAGCCACCACAGGCCACCGTTTCCGACACCATCATGACCAAAAGAACCACCTGGATCTCCTTTACCCAATGGTATTAACAGGTACACCTTTCGTCACACTCCAAAAACTCACATATCACTATTTATCTTCTTCATTTATACACGGGGACCAAATTAATTCACTCCCCGCAGTTCAGGCTAGGCCTCCAGCCTCACAGGGAAGGAAGTCCAGTCCAAGGTAACTAGGTAGGAAGCCCAGCCCGAGAGAAGGCATGGGGCGGAGCCTAGTTCGATAATAAATGGACCAACCTAGTTTGAAGATAATTGGGCCTAAGACCAGTAGGAGATTTAATGGGCCTAAAGCCAAGCCCAACCATGGAGACAGGCTGGCAGCTTGGCCCATCAGGGCGGGGCAACCAGCCCACCAAATAAAAAAAGTAAATAAAAAAATATAAAAAAATACAAAATTTGTAAAAAAAAATTGTTTTAAAAAATATATAACACGTTGTTTTCGTGCATACGACCAATACACTAGCATATTTTTGAAAATTCTTTTTTTTCTTAAACATATATTATCTCGGAATTTGAAGAAAAAATGTGTTTTAGCATGGATTTCGCAAAGGAGAATCATTTCTTGAATTTTAGGATTTTACAAACATGTTGTAAAATCCAAAGGGTATTGGCCAATATTCAAAAAAATATAAAAACCTTTTTTTGGTGATTCATGTTATTCACCGTTGGTATTTGGATAAATAAATCCTAAAAAGATTAATACCCAAAATATTTGGCGGGGATGATTCGTTATTATTCACTGTTGGTATTTGGATAAATAAATCCTTAAGGGTTAATATCAAAAATATTCAATGGGGATAATTCGTTATTATTTACCGTTGATGTGTGGATAAATAAATCCTATAAGGATTAATATTCAAAATATTTTTACCGAAATAATATGTCATCATCATTTAACCAATACATTTTTAAAAGATTAATAATATAGCAAATCATAAGCAAAAAAAACACACACTAAGCAGCTTACCTTAGGTAGGGCGTACTTGGAGTGTTAAAACCTTCCTTTTACGCAACCGTTACCCTGGAATCTCTGAGAGACCAGTTTAAAGTTCCTAGTAACCATAATACTAGGTGGCGACTTCCTTTTCTTCTTCTTTTTTTAC
Organism: Salix exigua; assembly: GCA_032356905.1. Classification (NCBI taxonomy): domain Eukaryota; kingdom Viridiplantae; phylum Streptophyta; class Magnoliopsida; order Malpighiales; family Salicaceae; genus Salix; species Salix exigua. Next base: position 4,288,669 of record CM063596.1, read on the forward strand.
AAAAATAACAATAAAAACCCTGACATTGAATATTCCCCCGCCTCACGGGGAGGTTCGTCGCAACGCTGCGTTCTCGCGAAGGGTGCAACAACTGATACTGTGGTCTTAAACTATGGAGGACAAGTTATGGTGCCAAGAACATAACCTTAAAGATAATGTGCATGAAGGGTTGGGGATGACTTGAGAATGCCAAAAGAAGTAGTTGGCTTTGTCTAATTTGATTATAAAGGGAGCCTAATTTTGCAAAATAAAAGAGTATGGTGAAGGAGCAGAGGCTTATTGAGTTGTTTGTGTATGGCTTATTGAGTTGTTTGTGTATTAGTGACTAGTTCTCATTTTGAGAAAGATTTTCTGGTGAGGATGCCATAGACATTAGTCACTAGCTCGATACCAAGTTTAAAATTGAAAAACAAGTTGTTTCTAACTCTTCAATATTTTCTTTCCTTTTAAATTACAGAGTGGTGAGGTACACTACCAACAGCTCATTGGTTTGGTACATAGCAGAAATTTATTATTTTGGTATATAATAAAATGTATTTATGTGGTGCAGGATTTCATGGATCAAGGGCAACAGACCATTGATAACAAAATTGGCTTGGCCTTTGATGGTTGCTCTTTAATCCCTTTCATAACACCTCTAGAGTTTAGTCTGACGACTGACTTGGAAGACTCTCCACTCCGCTTGCCGCCATTTGATGACCCTCCAATATTCAAAATATCAAACAAATAATGCAGAGATTGGGTCTCGCCACCTCGTGCGTGCACATGCCTGCCAATGATGACGACCAACTCCACCTCCACCTCCACCTCCACCTCCACCTTCTTCGTCTTCAGTAGAATCATGGAGATCAGATGCTTTGACCCTCCGATGTTGTCTCACAAAGTTAAGTTAACCATGCAAGATATTAATTATGCCCATGGATATATTTTTTTAAATATTTCATTTATTTAAATATACTACATATATATTCTTTTTCAAAAACTAATTGATGGGTAAAGCCCTTTACTCTCTCACATATGAGGGATTTACTTTTATTATCATTGTAATAAAACACTAAAAAAACACAAACAAAAATGTAAAACTAAAACTAAATTAATTTTTTTCTAAAAACTCGTTGAACAACAATAAAGAGAATAGTGTCTTAGAAGTTGAGTTTCACTACTAGGCCTTGTTTGTTTCAAGGAAACTGAATTCCAGGAATTCAGTTTCCTTGTTTTCCAGTGTTTGGTAACACTTTGGAAAACAAGTCAAAGGAATTCACTTTCCCGGTCAACCTCATTTATGTTTTCCCACGCGGAAAGTGTTTCCGCTTCTTCCGCTCGGACAAGGAAACCAATTTCCCTCGTCTCTTTCCCTCACTCTCATCGTTCCCTCACTCTCACCCTCACTCTCACCGGTCACCACTACCAGCCCTCCAGCCCTCATCTCGCCTCCCTCTCGAGCTCAGTCCCTCAGCTCATCTCTTCTCCTCTTGTGTCTCTCGCGTCCCTCATCTGTACCAAAAAACCCTAATCACCCTCATGTCTTTCGCGTCCCTCTCGGTCCCTCACCTCTGCTCTCGACAACCCAACAGACTCTTCCCCAAACCAAGCACATCACCCTCTCGGTCCCTCACCTCTACTCTCGACAACCCAACAGACTCTTCCATGGAAAATTTAGAGGCTTCAATGACAGCTACTCGCATGCTTCATGTTCAGTGTGATTTTAATGAGTAAGATTTTTTGTCTGTCAAGATGTGTTCTCTGCTCACTGATTTATTATATATGATTGTCTTGAGCATTTGGAAAGATGGCCTATGCCTGTATTTTATACCTCTTCGGCTCAAAAGATTTAGCTGTCACCGCTGGCAATAAACCATATCACATATACATCATAATTTGATACTCGCTTTTTTGAGCTGAAATTTACCATCGGAAGACATAAGTTGAGTGAGTGTGTTGTTGTTGAGATCTCTATGTGTGGTTTCTGTATGCTTGAAAATGAGACCGTAAAGATATATGATTTGAATATTGTTCATCTCTTGAACTTATTGATGTGAGTGAGACAACAACCATCATGTGATTCTACTTATCGCTTTTCAACCAGAAACCCAGTGACCTTGAAATTGATTGTTGTGGCAGCAGATTTCATAGATGCCTTAAAGAGGATAACATTAGTTGAAAAGATTGTCATTATAAGGGGCGATTCTTTTAAGTAGACTTGAGTATTGATTTACCTGCTTCAATGTTAAATCTCTGTTAAATTATTAATTTGAGCTTCTAGCATGTAACAGTCATAACTCATAAGTGTCCTTTTCATAAATTCCTAGACTATTATTTGGAATTTCTTTCATAATCAGAATATTAGTTGTTTTGTTACCTATGGGTGCATGTGTGTTTGGTAGCCGTTGCTTTATATTCTTTAAGTAACTAAGAAAGCATGGTTTAGAAAAGTAGTTACTTTGTGAAAAATAGTTTGGTGGTCAGGCAGGCAAGTTACACTGTGTAGTAGTATGAAGCTTGGTGATATTTCCAGTTCTGGTAAATCTTCATGGAAACTAACGATTACCTTGGTGTGAATTCAACTGTTGAGATTATTATTCTCTTTTCTCTAACCTTTCTTGGTGGTTTTCACTTTTAAATTGCTGGGTGAATATGGAGTACATCTGACAAGGTTAGTAATATATAGATAACACACTCTACTGATTTGAACTATTTTGTTGAAGTTTTGGTGATGAAATAGGATTCCTGGGTTCAACTGTATATTTTGAGCGTGGATGGGTTATAGGTGTTTATGAAATGCCTCCATTCTTTGTTAAACTTTTTATTTACAATGTAAAGAAGCATTGGAATTCTGTGAAGTTAATTTCCATGGAAAATAAAGTTGAATATGAAGAAACTTCAAAGGGAAAAGGGACATCTTCCTCTGCTACACAAAAGAGACAACATAGAAAGAGAAACCGCATGCATGAAAATGATAATGTTGACAAGTTGTCTAAACAGATTGGAGATGTAGTATGTGCAATTCAAAGTATCAGCAAAAATCAACTTGATGTTAGTGCGTTGTATGAGGCAGTGATGGAAGTTGAAGGCTTTGATGAGATAACTCTTGTGTGTGCATTTGATTATTTGGTCCAAAATGAAATGCTGGCAAAAGCATTTCTGGTAAAAAAGACAGATTTGAGGAAATTTTGGGTTCAAAACTTTGTCACCACACACTACAACAGGCCTGCTCCCTAAGATGGTTTGAAAATGTTCAAAGTTTGGTTTCAGACTATGTTTTTTATCAGTCAAGTATGTTTACTTGTTTAATTCGGAGAATTCTATATTTAAGTTTGTAATTTGAACTAATATGTATGTCAATGACTTCGAAACTTTATATTTATGCAAGACTATTTATTTCTTCATGTAAGGTATAAATATTTATTTCTTGATATTTATTTTATAGATATTAAAGGGATAATTGCCTTTACTCAATTTGTTTTTATCTAAAATATCCATCAAAATATTGTTGTATCTATTTATCTTTTCAAAAATACTTCAAACCAAAAACAAAAACCCAAACATATAACTCACAACATAAACTAATTTGGCTTTCTTAATATGAAAAAACAAATTATTTTAAGCTTTTCAAATTGAATAATTTTTACTTACAAAATATTTAACAAGTTTATTTCTCTATAATATCATATGACATATATTGTAATATTTTATAAAATAAGCTATGTATGAATATGGATATAATAAAAAAATTCATCATTATACTTATTTGATTTCATTTTTTAATTTAAAGTGATTAAATATTTTATATTAAATATTTAATATACATGGGATAAAATTTAAAAAATTAATAAATTATTAATAAATTATTTTCCAGTTCATTTTCCATAACACAAACAAACACTGGAAAGTGTTTTCCATAATACTACCAAACATCGGAATTCACTTTCCAGGAATTCACTTTTCCCGGAATTCACTTTCCAAAAGAAAACCACTTTTCAGCAAACAAACGGAGTCCTAGTATAAATAAGAATTATGTTAGGGGATTGTCGGGTGCTGAGAAGCTTGTCTAGGCTTGGCTTTTAGCTTTGTCCCATTTTCTTTTGTTTGGTTTTGCTTTGTGGCTATTTATTGTGTTTTCTCGGGAACATTTTCCTGTTTTATTTTTAGTTTCAGGGTCCATTATCCCTCTTTTAGGTCTGCTGCTTTTGTGGCCTATTTTTTCTGATCTTAATATTTTCTTACTTTTGATAAAAAAAAAAAGAATTATGAAGGCAAACCATCTAGTAAGTGACCTAGTATTAAAAGTTTGGGATTATGGGGTTTGCTCCTCTTGTGGTGTCAGCTTCGAGCATTGTGGTTGCTAATATAATGATTTCTAGAAATTTACATGATTGTTAACTTCAGGACCCATGAAATTAATCAGGATATGCGTAAGCTAACCCGAACACCCA